>CM021101.1:145710886-146096881 GCA_007115665.2 Sequoiadendron giganteum
CAAAACATTCCTCATCATTAAAAAAAAACCATAATCGATCTGAGGAATCAAAACAGTTACACTCCTATAACCAGTCGAAGAAAAAACAAAAGAGCGTGCCATGCACGCACACGTCCACATAAAAAAACCAACCACTGGAACAACACCACCCATGAGCAACAAACACCACCCATCAACAATCACTTATTCAACACACGACCCCGATACAGGCGACCGCTTCTGGTTCTCGCTTTTGTATGAAGCGAAACCATTTTCTTCTTATCCACACCAACACTGGTTTCAGCAACACGACACGGTGCCATTGCAATTATTGGTGAAACTGCAAGGACCTCCTTGTTAACACCCACGAGCTCAGTCATGGTTGCGAGAAAGCAACGATAGTCTGAGTCTGTCTCAGACCCATCGCTACCAAAGCTTGAAGAGAGCACAACAAGGGAATTGCAGCGCCCAGACTGCTTGCCAATACTTTGAGCAACAACCCCATGAGCATTGGGAACAGGGTGTTTCTCCCTGCGCTCACTCGGGCACTTCGGCGCACCGCGGACCTATCCATTGAAGAAGCGTAGCTCGTAAAAACAAACGAATCCACCACCTGCAAACAAACCAACTCAAAATGCAATGATAATACTGAGCAATTCAGCAAGCATTTATAGAGTAAATTGGTGCAGGGGATATTAATTGCTCAAATGTTGTACGAGCATGTGAGTGATTGGTGGCTGATGTCACCATAAAAAAATTATTCCAGGCTCATGAAAAATCGGCGTACAACCCATCATTGCATTTATTAGGAGGATACCAATCGCACGCAAGGAAATCAGGAGAAGATCCATTGAAAAACCTGTGTGATTAATGAAAACAACTTGTAGAGCGCAAGAACTCCTTACACGGATGAACAATAACCCTTTAAAATCGAACCATTGATGTGGAAAACACCTGGCAAGTTGGACGACTTGGATCAAGTCAATGATCGTTGAAAATCCACATCACTGCCTGGGAAAAACCACAGCCAATCACAACTCACGAAACAGGAAGTCGTGATCGGGCAACAGGCCCCACCAAGCCCCTGTCGCTCCAAACTCCAAGCCACGTGTCGCCATCTCGCAGCACCTTTGGGAGCATTTAATCCGATCATGTGAGGCCTGCGAGGGACGGTCATCATTAATCCCCATCATTAAAATTCCACTGGTGAAAAGATGCCCACTTGTCACTGTCGGTGCATCGGGAAAGGGCTCCACCCCTCCATACATGACAGATGGCAACATCTCGCACACCTCACGCCACCTAAGTGACGTCAACAGGATAACCTGCAAGGTCCGCAAGCAACGGTCCAAATCACTCGTGATCGGACGGTCTGCCAAATCGCAATGCAAACAAATATATTATAGTGGTGGGGTTGGTCGGAAAACACTCGACGGCATAAACATTTAAGCCTAAGTGGCAAATAGGAGACCGGTAAGTCGGGTGAGAGGGGTTGATAAGAGCATGAAGGAAAGGCTCAATCAGACAACTTAAGTGACCGGTAACCCTCGATAACAAGTCAACGTTAAAATATAACGCGAGAGTTTTTTTAAAAGATAACAGTTTATATTACCATGGGTAATATAAACCCTAGACCCTAAGCATTTAGTCCTGCCCCCTTTTTTAACAATTTTTTTAGAAGTCCCGTCATGACCTAGGCATTACAAAGCGCATTTTTCCTCCATCTTTCATGGGCGTCTGAAAATCACGGGTTTCTGGAAATTGCACGTGTTTTATTTTTCTGGTTGTTGTTCAAAACTCTTTGGTTGTGTGAGCTTCTATTGGGCATCAAAGTTTTCCTCAGCATGTGATCTCGAACTGAGTTCTTTGTAGATTCCAAGAAGTATTTTTTTGGATGATTTATCAAAAATCGATTCCGTCTTTTTATTTGGTTCAATGCATTTTTTTCCTAGCCACTTTTTGTCTCTATCTGTTGCATGTGTGGGATCCTCTGCTCTCAAATTCGAGTGTTCTCTGCCATCTCTAAACATATCTTGTCTTGTGTTGGATTCGTTCAAGAAACACTCGTTCAAGCTACCTCAAGTATCGTCTAACAAATCGACAAAAGAGATTTGGGATCCTTTGAAAGATCTTCATGAAACATTCGACAAGAGCCATGCATTCTTTCTGAAAAATATGTTGTTTTCCATCACGATAGATGAGAAGACAACTGTGTAGGTACACTAAACGAAAATCAAGGACATCCATGATCAGCTAGAGGCTATTGGTCGAAAAATGGAGGAAGATATAGTAGTCATCACTCTAAAGAGTCTACCAAAATCTTATGAGCACTTTATTGAGACACTCAACATTACCTCAACAAATGTTGATTTGAAGTTTTTAGATCTTTGTACCATACTTTTGCAGCAAGATCGTTGGAAACAATAGTTCGATAGCAGTGTTAGTTCATCCTCCATAGAGAAGGCATTTCCTACCAAGACTGTTTAGAAAAATAAAGGCAAAAATCAACCTTCTCAGTAGACCAGTCAAGCACAATCCCAAGATTCTTCCAAGAAGAAGAAGAATGTTCAGTCCAACTATTGTCATAAGTATGGTCACATGAAGAAAGATTTTCGGAAATGCTAGGCTTCTAAACAGAACAAGCAAGGACAGTCTAAGCCTAAAGCCTATGTTGCAAAGCACACTGAGTAGAAGGAGTTTGCATTCTATGCTTTTATGGCCAAGCGTCCAGCAGATCCTGTTAAATCTTTTGCTTGGTATATTGATTCAAGTGCTTCTCGACATTTCACATATTGTCGGGATTGGTTCATTGAGTACATGCCTTTTAGAGATTTTGTTATCTTTGGAGGAGGCGAGGAGTATACTGTTGTCGGCAAGGGCAACATGCAGATTCATTCTGGAGGGAGAAATTTAATATTTTTCGATGTATACTTTGTACCTGGCATGGAGTTGAACTTACTTTCAGTTAGTCAGATCATGACTCATTCTCCTCAGCTAGATATTGTTTTTAGCATGCATACATGCAGCATTGTTGACAAAGAGACTCGCACTACAATCATTCAGGGACTTGAGGATCATGGTCTATATAAACTTGTTGATTCTGGTGATTCTCAAGAGCACGCTATGGCAGCTAGGAGTACTTCAATCAACAACCTCTAGCATCAACGTTACAAGCACCTAAATATGCAATATCTCTCTTGGCTCTCTCGAGATGATCTGGTTGGTGGTCTCCATGCGATTCAGACTCAAAAACATGGAGTTTGTGAGGCTTGTTAGGTTGGAAAGCAACATCGGACTCCATTCTCAAATGGTGATTCATGGGGAGCTTCCAAGGTATTACAATTGGTTCACGTCGATGTATGTGGCCCAATGAATACTCCTTTAGCCACTGGTTGTAGGTGTTTTTTATTATTTGTTGATGTTGTAGGTGTTTTTTATTATTTGTTGATGATTTCAGCAGAAAAATGTGGGTGTATTTTTTGAAAAACAAATCAGATGTGTTTGGTATATTTCGACAGTATTAGGCCTTAGTTGAAAAAGAGTCCAGTTCTCCAATAGTTACTCTTAGGTTTGATAATTGGGGAAATTTTGTTCTACTGATTTCTCCAATGTTTGTGTTGCACATGGCATTAAGCACCAACTTACCACACCTTACACCCCTCATCAGAATGGTGTCATAAAACGTAGAAATCATACCACTAATGAAATGGTTCATTCTATGTTGGAGCATAAACATGTTATGTTGTTGAGATTTCTGGATTTAAACTATGTGTTGTTTTTGAGCATCAAAAACAACACTCAGTTTAAATCCAAAAATCTTAGCAACATAATACTATGGATTGTGGAAACAAAATGTTGATCATAGACATGTTGCTAAGAAATTTTGGGCTGAGGTAGTTTATACTACAATCTATCTTCTGAACCAGTCTCTTACTCATGTTGTTAAGAAGATGACTCCTAAAGAAACCTGGTCTAGATGCAAGCCTAAGATTAGCCACCTAAAAGTTTTTGGCTCTACTGCTCGTGTGGATTCCAGATGCCAAGCACACTAAGTTGGATTCCAAAAGCCAGAAACTCATGTTCACTGGTTATAGTGAGAATCATAAGGCATATAGACTAATTGATGTAGACACAGACCGTCTCATCTTCAATCGTGATGTTGTGGTTGATGAAAATAGTGAGCCCTTATTTCAATCTCCTTTTGTGAGCCTTGAGGATCAGTCTCAAAAAGCTTCTGATTTGCGTGTTTATCTTCCCCTAGCTCCACCAGATGGGAGGGATTTTGTAGTTGTGTAGGCACCTCTGCAGAATATTCCACCACCTACTACTCCTCAGGATGATCTGGATCCCCTTCCAGATAATTTGGTTCTAGCTACTCCAGTTGATGTTGTTCCTCCTGATTCAAATGTCGGTACATCTACTCTCTAACCTATATGGTGGGTTAAGACCATCGGTGATCATGACGATGAATTGATTGAGGATAGATCTGCTCGGAAAAAAAGCAAGCAACAGAATATTGTTGATTTTGCTCTAATGACCAACCTTCATAGCATCGCAAAGCCTCAAACCTACACAGAGGCTAAAGGCATACTTGAGTGGGAAAAGGCTATGGAAGCTAAATATAATAGCCTTCTGAAGAATAACACTTGGGTCCTTTCTGATCTTCCACCTGGGAAGAAGCCCATTGGCTACAAATGGGTATATAAAGTTAAGTACAAGGCTGACAGAACCCTTAATAAGTACAAAGATCAGTTAGTAGCCAAAGGGTTCTCATAGAAAGAGGGTATTGACTGAGGATACTTTTGCTTCTACAACCAAAATGAGTACCATTCGGCTTGTTCTCTCTATTGTAGCCCAATTTGGATGGAAATTCCATCAAATAGATATCAAGAGTGCATTCCTCAATGGGGATTTACAATAAGAAGTTTACATGATGCAACCTCATGGCCTCAAGATTGCTGGTAAAGAACACCAGGTATCCAGACTGGTGAAAGCACTCTATGGCCTTAAACAAGCACCACAAGCATGGTACATGAAAATTGATAAGTACCTAGTGGATCATGGTTTTCAACGTAGTCCTCCTGATTTTAATCTATATGTCAAACAGATTGGTAATGATATCTTGTTGCTTGTTGTCTATGTTGATGACTTAATCATTACTAGCAGCTCAAATCATTTGATTGAGGAGATAAAACATAATCTCAGTCAATCATTTGGCATGACAGATTTGGGGATCCTCCATTATTGTCTCGATGTAGAGGTTTGGTAGACTAATACCAATACGTTCATCTCTTAGTTGAAATATGCCAAGGACTTGTTGGACAAGTTTCGGATGACAGATTGCAAACCTCCATCTACACCTATGGAGAAAGGGCTGAAGTTATCAGCCAAATCAAATTCACCTGTGGAGAATGAATCAACATTCAGGCAACTAGTGGGCAGTCTCATTTATCTCACTCTCAATAGACCTGATCTTAGTTTTGTAGTGAGCTACATCACTCTCTTCATGACAACCCCTAAAGTTGAACACTGGGTTGCAGTGAAGCGTGTGTTGAGATATGTGAAAGGCACTTCCGACTTTGGCATTCAATATGGAAGGTGCAAAGATCCTAAGTTGATTGGCTATACAGACTCGGATTGGGTAAGTTTTGTTGATGATAGAAAGTCTACTTCAGGGTATGTATTTAGATTAGGTACAGGTGCAGTCACATGGACCAGCGAGAAGAACCAAGCAGTGGCTCTCTCCTCGACTGAAGTTGAATATCGAGGAGCTATTAAAGCAGCTTGTGAGGTAGTTTGGCTTCAAAGGATTCTTTCCAACATGGAAATGTCTCATGCAAGACCTTCCCCCTTGTACTGTGACAATCAAGGGGTGTTGAAACTCACCAAAAATCTAGTCTTCCATGAAAGGGCAAAGCATGTTGAACTTCATTGTCATTTCATCTGCCAGCTTGTCGAAGATGGATCAGTAGCATTGCAGTATGTTCCAACAGAGGATCAAACTGCTAATATTCTCACCAAGTCTCTGAGCCCAAATAAGTTTGTCAAATTTAGGGGGCATCTTGGTATAGTTGATAGATTGAGCATTAAGGGAGGGTATTAAAGTAATATTTACATACTTTATTAATGCTCAAATATTGTAACATATTGTAACATAGTTGTTTCAATTGTTTCTATTCTTGCTTTAGTTCAGTTTTAAGAAACTTTTTTTATTTCTTTCGAAATCTTTTGATTGTAAAATTCTATAAAGAGTACACTACCTCTTTCATTAATCTATTTTAGCTTTTTACCAATAGTGTTGAGTGCTTATAACAGCAAACCCTAAATGAGAAAGGGATTAGATCATGACAAGTGTCAACATCTCATGTAATGAGACAGAATGATCTAACAATAGTTCAACCAATAAAAGAATAAAAACACTCCTAAGTTTAGCTTAAGTGCATGAGAATAAATTAACCTAATAATTAATTATTAGCTAATGCAAGATTATTCTAATAGGCCTTCCCTTCCAAAGCTCGTAGGGTGTTTTGTTATTGTTTACCTAAATTTGTGCTCAATTTAGAACATAGACTATCATGTGCACCTCTTCTTTCCAAAAGGTATCACTAAGATTAGACTCATTCAACATTGCTCTTGCCATCACTCGAACAATCCTATGTTTCCTCTCAACAACTCCATTTTGTTCTGCAACCCTTGTAGCTAAACACTATCTTTTTATTTCGTGTTCTTTACAAAAATCTTCAAACTCATTTGAGGTGAATTCTCCTCCCCTATTTGATCTCAGACGCTTGATTCTTAAGCCAATTCCATTCTCTACTAGAACTTTAAATGTGTTGAACTTCTCAAGAGCTTCCAATTTTTCTTTTAGGAAAGTAATCCAAGTCATCCTAGAATAATTATCTATTAACAACATGAAGTAGCTCCCACCTTGTAAGCTTTTGGTCCTTGTTGGCCCACATAAGTCAGTATGGATGAGTTCCAAAGGCTTTGATGAAGAATATTCCTTTCATTTGAAACTTGATCTTGTTTGCTTTCCACATTGGCATTGTCTATAGATCCTATTAAAGAGCTTCGTTATCCTTGGCATGCCCCTTACAGCTTGCTTATGGCTAATCTTCACAATGTTATCAAAGTTTGAATGTTATATCCTTTTGTGCCATTACCAACTCTCTTCTTCTTGTGCCAAGCAAAACTTTTCTCATTTGACTTCTCTAAGGGTGTAGAGATTTCTTGCAGTTCTATTAGCATCAACAACAATCTTCTCTGCTCTTATCTTTTTGTTTCACAACCACTCAAATAAAATGTGAGAGTGTGCCCTTGATCACTCAACTAAATCACACTTAGAAGATTGTGTTTCAACCCTTTGATGTATAACACATTCTCTGTCTTTCTCTTTCCATTGATGAAGCTAAGAGTGCCTTTTCCTGTGATTCTCGTTATAGCATTGTCTCTGAGCTTTACAGTGCCTCCATTAATCTCCTTCAAAGTGATGAACTTGTGTTTATCCCCAATCATGTCTTGAGCAACCACTATCAATGTACCACTGATATTCTTCATTTTGTGCATGTAGGATTGCTTGTGCAAGCATGGGTCTTCCTTTTGTATAAAACCTCCATTTACCAATATACAGATATGTACTTCAATGTGGGTTCAAAAAGAGATATTGCAGCACATAAACAACAATGTGATCCTTCCCATCGATTCACCATTTGTTAGCATAAGGAAAACAAAAGGATGTGACAATCATCAGATCTGTTTCTGACATTGCTATGGAAGTTTTGTTTAGAATTAGTGAGGATCATTTTCAACAAACCAATAATTCGTAAAAGTAGTTTGCCAAACATCTTTATCAAAAAAGAAATGGTAATAGATAGAGTGCATTATTTGATGCATTCTCTATTTCTTCAGCAATAATCTTTGTTCACATCAATGGTTAGTCCAAAGAAAATCAAGTCAATCCTCTTTCAATGCATTATTAATTTGGATGTTGTAATAATTCCCAAAAAGGGTAAAAAAAACTGGGGTGGAAGAACAAAATAGGATAGCTTACTTAAACTAGTGCAATATTATTTTGAAGAAGTAACCATCAAACAAGACAGTATTTATGTTTAATTTTAGAAGGAGAATTGAAGCCCTCCCACACACTGATTTACCAACTAGTTGCATTCTTACTGCAAATGCATATGTGAATATTTTATCATATTTTTGTGTAAATCACTCCTAGGGCTCTAAAAGAGAAATTAGAATTTCACAAAGGTAGGGCAAGATGGATACAAATCCAAGAGCATTATAGCACATTTACAAACTAAGCCAGAACATTTGTCAATCATAGGCATGCAATAGAAAAGGGTAAATTATTAAAATAAAGAACCTTACGAAAGCAAGATGCACGCCTAAGATGGACTATAGTGAATAGCATATGAAGCAAGCACTCATGAAGAATACAAGGTTGAGGTCATTGTTAGAGTTGATCAAAAAAGAAATGGTAATAGATAGAGTGCATTATTTGATGCATTCTCTATTTCTTCAGCAATAATCTTTGTTCACACCAATGGTTAGTCCAAATAAAATCAAGTCAATCCTCTTTCAATGCATTATTAATTTGGATGTTGTAATGATTCCCAAAAAAGGTAAAAAAACTGGGGTGGAAGAACAGAATAGGATAGCTTACTTAAACTAGTGCAATATTATTTTGAAGAAGTAACCATCAAACAAGACAGTATTTATGTTTAATTTTAGAAGGAGAATTGAAGCCCTCCCACACACTGATTTACCCACTAGTTGCATTCTTACTGCAAATGCATATGTGAATATTTTATCATATTTTTGTGTAAATCACTCTTAGGGCTCTAAAAGAGAAATCAGAATTTCACAAAGGTAGGGCAAGATGGATACAAATCCAAGAGCATTATAGCACATTTACAAACTAAGCCAGAACATTTGTCATCATAGGCATGCAATAGAAAAGGGTAAATTATTAAAATAAAGAATCTTACGAAAGCAAGATGCACACCTAAGATGGAATATAGTGAATAGCATATGAAGCAAGCACTCATGAAGAATACAAGGTCAAGGTCATTGTTAGAGCTGATCAGAACCTTCGAAACATAACCCAAGATCTAAAATGGTATAAAAGGCATCTCCAAACACAACTATTTACATATTACAACAAATATATTTTGCACTGTAAATATGTTCCTTTTAGCCCATCCCCACTCTATAATCTATGCCAGCTAAACTTTCCAATCTGCCAAGATGACAATTTGTCTCATTTGGTCCTAAGTAGTTAAGAGTCTCCAAAAATCTACTAAATGTGAACAACAACAACTATGCTAGGCTCAAACCCACTATGTGTGTTTCTAGCATAGATGACATGACCAACAAACCCCATGCTCAAGATACATTCAAATTGATGATCATACATTCTAAACTACTTTATCTTTTCCTCTCTTGTACTCTAAAACGTAGAATAGAAATTCTTTCTTCTACAAATTAAATTAATATTTTTCTTGTTTCCTAGAAATAGTGGCTAGAATCTATGTTTATCCAAACTCTTTCTCAACAAACATTTAGGGCCTTACTTCATGTCTACATTACAACTACATAATCATACCTAGATATGACATTACCTATGTTAGGTACATGTTTGGTCTCTTTGTACCTTAATTGTATGAGTATCCAAAACTCGTTAATAACTAATTACAAGGACTCATATTCCTACCTTCAGTATTCTTTCCAAGTACATCCAATAAACTAATTGGGTGAACTGAATCCTTAGCCTATTGATTCAAATGATTTATTGAATCCTTAATGTTTTACTTATCTTCATATCTGTTAGGAACTAGGTTTAAGAGTTCATTTGATCCACTCTCTTGGGTAAGCCTATATCACATGTACCCATAGTTACACCTATTCAACTTGCATCCACAATACGTAAGGCATGATAAGAATTACAACACAAAAGATGTGATGTAGAGCAGGGGTGGTTATCCTCAATATGACCTAAAACAATCAGAACTTCAAGGTTTCAATCACTTATTGGTGGGTTTCCCTTCTTAGGTCTATTAACTTCTAGTAGTACTCCATAACCTATTTTTCCAACATAATTTTCAGACCAAACCTCATACCCAAAATCTGATTGCAATTATAGATACCCTTTATTCCCTTTGACAATATATCCAATTTTCAAGTGGGGGTGTTTTGGAACACTGAGGCCAAATCTTGACTGTCCTACTCTTGACTAGGCTTGAAGTGGAGCAGCAAATTCGTGTTTTTTGGTCATAACTTTTAAACCAGAATTGATATCCAAGAAAGAAAACCTGATTCAAATACCCATTTGGCCCTTATTTAACATATCTCAAAATGGGTCAAGGTTCCTTTAGAAAGTATGCTTCAAAATCTGACTGTCCTAGTCTCAAATATGCCTAATTAGGCTTGTTCCACTAGGTCACAAGGTCTTCAAACTCTAGGCTTAAAATATTCATGCCAACAACTCAAATAGGTCATAAATGGTCTGCCTCAACATTTCCCATCACTTCAAGCAATTCCCCAAGAGCTTTTCACCAAACCCTAAGTCCTATGCAAACTCAATGCCTAAAGCATGAGGGTTTTTTTACTAGGGCATCAACTTGTCACGTGTTGCACACCTCCCCTGCACCTGCAAGCTTGGAGACACCAAAAGCACCTTAACCCCATTCATTCCACCAATTTTCTTGAGGTTTCACCAGTGGAATGGTGAGATTTTCATTTTTCTTCCCTTCAAGGCAGTAAGCCTAGGGTTTCTGACCAGTTTGAGTACATTTGCTATAAAATCACGTTCAGAAATGCAGAAACAGAGTTAGTTTTATTGTTTTTTCTTCAAAATAGAACTAGCCAACTTTGGCTACGACCTTCCCAATCTTATTTAAAAATTTCCCCAATGGTTCCCAACTACCCTTTGAATTGTAACTATTCAAATTCCTCATTTACAACCGATGACTTCGTATTCCCAATTTTGCACTTTTACAACATTGACAACATTTTTGCAAACTAGACAACTTTATGCAACTTGACATCCCAACCCACCTAATGACCTAATATTGACTCAAACACACATGATATGGTCTTAAATGACCTTATTACATGGAAAAACATCAAACCAAGCCAAAATGTTAACTTGCACCTCCTAGATCTAAGGTGCTCCTGCACCAAGATGGTACCTCGGTTAGATAAGGAATAGCGAACACTTTATAAGAACAGGTGAAGGGAGTTGCAAGAAGCATGCAAGACAAAGAGTTGCATTCATAATTAGACTAGAGTGCAATTAATCATAACCAATCCAAAAAGAGCCATTGTAGCACACAAACAACAACATGAGACTACGAAAGTTTTGTTTAGAATTAGTGAGTGTGATTTTCAGCACACCCAGCAATTTGTAAAAGTAGTTCAGTAAACATCCTTATTGTAACAAAAATCTACAATAGACTGAAAGCGTTATGTGATTCATTTTTTACTTCTTCAGTATCAATCTCCATGAACAATGGTCAGCCCAAAGTAAGTCAAGCCAATCCTCTTTGACTCTAATTCTAATTTCAGTATTGTTAATAATTTCCAAAATATAAAAAAATGGGGTATAGAAAAACAAAGTAGGATAATTTACCTAAACTGGTGCAATTTGACATTGAAGAGGAAGTTAGCACCAGAAAATGTGCTACTAATTTTTAATTATAGCAAGAGATCTGAAGTCATCCCACAAACTAATTTATCCATTGTTGACATTCTTATTGTGGAGGCATATGGAAATATTTTATCATGCTTGACTTTAGATCACTCCTAGGGCCCTAAAAGAAATATCAGGGTTTCATAAGAATAGGGCAAGATAAAACTAATTCAAGAGGCATTGTATCACATTCAAGAAATAAGCCAAAGCTTTCAAATTTCTACCAAATACGACCATACAAAAGAAAAGAAAGGGTAATTCATAAAAGCAAGGAATCTTCCCAAATAAAGATGTGTGCATAAGATCAAATATCATGATGAGCATATAAAGCAAGAACTCACAGACTATGAGATCAAGGTCATGTTTAGAGTAGAATAAACTCTTAAACACATTGTAAATGTAATCAAATCTTAGTTTGATAGGATCCTAAAATATCTATGGAAACACTAAGGTCTGAAATTTTGTGTGAGAATTCTAAGTCAAAACAATTTCCAAATTTCTTCTTATACTCGAATGTGTTGATTCCAGAACATTTATTGATTTCGATGTTTGCATATCAAACAAGGAACCACCATAAGTATGTGAGGAGAACCCGCCTCTAAGAGACGCGTCTTTTGAGAGGACATGTCTCCACACGTGGAGACATGTCCGCTCAAGGGACGTGTCCCTTTGGGCGCGCGGGTTTCTTTGACAAATCCGTTTGTCATGTGGCTAGTATATCTAACATATATACAACCTACAATACTTTGGTGGATATTAAATGAATTCCAATTTATATTAAATGCGAAATTCTAACATCTATTATTTTGAATTTATATATATGCTCATAAATTCGATTTCCAGAAATATGTCTATTAAGGATAATCTTTGATCATATATAAATAATGAAGATGCTTTCAGCATTCGTTATTTATATCTGACCGAAGCTATCATCCATTAACACTCCCTCTTAGCTAGGGAAAATATTTCAAATCAAATAAGTAGAGACATCACCTTAACACGTGATATCTAAGATATGGTATGATTTCTGAATATTGTCAAGTCACATGACATTCTTCATAACACATCTTTATTATGGTATGTGCACTGACATCCAATCACATGATGTCTACCATAATTCATGGCATATCCAGGGATATAAATATCCACCATGATCTACAGATGATATCAAGTCTCATGATATCAATCAAAGTGTCCAAGAGATACTATCATGACATGTCCACATATATCAAGTCACATGATATCTATCATGATAGTTTATCATTGTAGAGTCGTCACTTTACAATGTCAAATACAAGTGCTCATTATTAGAAAGATCGTCACCTTTCAATAATGTACACAGGGGGAGTAGGCCCATAAAGTCATGGAGTCACACACATGACAAAAGATTTTACACATTAAACATCTTTATATATTAGTACAATTTATAAACAATTTGTATTTCAAACATAAATAACAAATTACATTTCAACTATACCAAGTTTCTTCCTGGAGTGCTCTACCTTGATTCAAGAGAGAGACTTGGTGAGAATGTCTGTAGTTTGATCATTTCTATTGATATACTCCAACTGAATCACTTTCCTTTCCACCATATCTCTTACATAATGATAGGGGATCTCAGTGTGCTTAGATCTATCATGAAAGACAGGATTCACAGAGAGTTTGATGCAACTATGATTATCACAATGAATAATTGTAGGATTCAAGGGCTCGCCAAAGAGTCCCACAAGCAATTTACGAAGCCAAACTGTTTCTCTTGCTCCCATTGAGGCTGCAATGTATTCAGCTTTTGTTGAGCTTTGTGCAACTACAGATTGTTTTCTGCAAATTCAGGAGATCATAGCTGATCCTAAACTGAAGCAACATCTTGATGTGCTTTTCCGATCGATTACACTTCCAGCCCAATCTGAATCAGAGTACCCATGTAGATCTAGTTGATCATTCTTGTAAAGAAGACCATATCCAATAGTGCCTTGAAGATATCTCAAAATATGTTTCACATCCATTAAGTGAATTTCCTTTGGCTCACACATGAACTATCTGAGAACATTCACTGCATAGCAAATATCAGGTTTGGTGTTAACCAGATACATCAAGGATCCAATCATCTGTCTGTAAAGGGTTGGATCTGCACATTTGGATTATGCTGCTGCTTCTTTCAATTTGTGAAGGTTGGTTTCCATAGGTGTAGACATCGGTCTACAATCCAACATTCCAAATCTCTTCAGAATATCAATAGTATGCTTCCCTTGGTTTAATATAATGCCCTCTGATTTCTACCATACTTCTAAACCTAGGAAGTAGTGTAAAATGCCCAAGTCTTTCATGTCAAATTCAGAAATTAGATCCTGCTTCCTTTGAGCAATGAGGTGATCTTCCTGTTATTAGCAAGTCATCAACATATAAAATAATTATTAGCATATCACCTTTGATTACCTTGAAGTAGAGATTGGATTCAACATCATTCTTTGAAAATCCTAATCCCAAGAGATAGCTGTCAATTCTTTCATAGCAGACCCTGGGAGCCTGTTTAAGTCCATACAGGGCTTTCTTCAATCTACATACATGTGAGTCAGTTTTATGTATCACAAAGCCTTCAAGCTGTTCCAGATACACTTCCTCTTCAATGGTTCCATTCAGGAAGGCAGTTTTCACATCCATTAGATGGATCTTCCAGCCTTTAGCTGCTGCAATGGCTAATAATGCTCTCACTGATGTGTAAAGGGCAGTAGGTGCAAATGTTTCTTCATAATCAATGCCTTCCTTTTGAGAAAAACCTCTAGCCACAAAACGTGCTTTATGTTTTTCTATACTGCCATCAGCAGCATGCTTGATGTTGAAGAGCCATTTAGAAGAGACAACAGATTTCTCTTTTGGTCTAGGCACTATATCCCATACATCATTCTTTATGATGGACTGATATTCCTCCGTCATTGCATCCTTCCAAGCTTGATGTTTGAAGGCTTCTGTAACACTGGCAAGTTCTGAGTTTATGATGTTGTTCATTAAAGCAACATAGCTAGAGAACCATTTGGGTCTTTTACTCTCCCTCAACGTTCCTTTGGGTGCTGAATGATCCTCGGCTTCTTTGGTCATCTTTTTGGCCCAAAGTGGTCTCTTTTTGCCGTTGTCATTTGTATTCTCATCTGAATTAGAAGGAAGTTCATGTGGCATTTCCTCAAGATGCTCCCTCTGAATCTCAAGAGCAGGTTCCTCTTCAGGTACTCTAGGGGAATAGGTTTCTATCTCACTAGAACTTCTTGCCCTCTTGAATGCAATGTCTTCTTCAAAGATTGAGATCTCTGCTCAATTCGATTTGTTTTTGCCCGAGTATGAATATCTTGTAGGCTTTGGAGGTTTCACTATGACCCACAAATACCCCCTTCTTTCTAGAAGGTTCTAGATTGAGTCTCTTCTCTTTGGGCACATGAATATAGACAGGACACCCAAAAATCCTAAAGTGACTAATGTCAGGTCTTATGCCGGTAAAGGCTTCTTCAGGAGTTTTGTTATCAAGATGAGAATGAGGGCATCTATTTTGGATATAGACAACAGTCCTAGAGGCTTCTTTCTAGAAAGAAGTTTCAATGTTTTGGTCCAGTAACATTGCCTTACCAGCTTCTACAATGGTTCTATTTTTCCTTTCAACAACCCCATTCTGTTGAGGGTTGTAGGCAACTGTGAACTCCCTCTTAATTCCAGTACTCATGCAGAATTCTTTAAAGATCTCAGAGGTGTATTCTTTCCCATTGTTTGTCCTTAAGGTTTTTATTTTCTTCCCGGAGAAGTTTTCAATGAGGGCTTTCAACTCTTTGAACCTTTTGAGGATTTCTATTGACTCTTTACATTTAAGGAAATAGATCCAGGTTTTCCTAGAGAAGTCATCTACAAATATGACATAGTATAGAAATCCTGCTTTAGAGGGTACAGACATGGGTCCACATAAGTCTGAGTGAACCAGTTCTAACACATTTAGGGTTTTGCTCACACTATTGGGAAAGGACCCCTTTGTATTCTTTCCTAGGGCACAACCTTTGCAAGTTCCTTCATGAGATGGTTTTAACTTAGGTAAGCCTGTTACAAGTTTTTCCACAGCAAGTAGGGCACGAAAATGAAGGTGTCATAATCTTCTATGCTAAATCTCATTTGAATCAAAGGTGTCAAGGGTAAGGGCTTTTTTAACTTCAATGCATAGTTTGTAGAGGTACCCTTGTCTTACACCTATGGTTTGGGCTTTCTTGATTGTTGAGTTCTTAGGCCATGCTAAAACTTTCCCATCCATAAAGGTAACTCTATATCCATTGTCTTCAAGAGCAGAGATGGATATTAGATTCCTCTTAATTCTAGGTACAAATAGGACTCCAGTAAGTTGAAGAGAGAGACCAGATTTTAGTTTGATGGAGCAAGTTCCAACCCCTTTTACAGGGTGTGCAGAATCATCCCCAATGGTTCCTACTTCATCAGACCTTTCAATCATAGTGTCTAGGTGTTCTCTGAATCTTGTGATGTGTCTGGAAGAACCACTATCAATTACCCAGTTGTGGGTGTTGTTAAATGTTTGGCTAGATAAGACTGAATAGAACACAAAGTTCTCAGATTCATGATCTGAATTTGTCTTTCCTACTTTGGCAAAAGTTGCTTGTTGCTTTGATCTGTCAGGGCACTTCATTGCATAGTGACCATATTGATCACATCTAAAGCATTGCACTTGAGAGATGTCTTTCTTCTTAGAAGATCCCTTTCCATTGGGATTTCTCTTTCTTTTAAAAGATCCTCTCTTGTAGGAGTTTTTCTTGTTCCTTTTATTAGACGATGTGTTGAGTACATGAATGTCTTCATCCATGTTCTTCTGTTTATTTTCCTTAATGGAGAGTCTTGTTTTCTTTTGAAGGCAGTCAGTTCTTAGCCTATCAAACTTGGGGAGTTTAGATCTCGCACTTATTCCTTGAACAAATGACTCCCATGAGTTGGGTAGGCCTACTAGTGCAATTAGGGTTAACTCTTTGTTATCAATTTGATATCCAATTGTGGATAATTGATCCCTGAGTTTAGTTATCCTCATAAAGTATGCATTAATTGACTCTCCTTTATTTATTTGAGCATTGTTGATTTGCCTCTTTAATGCAAGAGTCCTACTGGTGTTGTTGATCTCATAGGTACTCTCAAGGGATTTGAACATATGATATGCAGTTTCATGTTTTGCTAAGATAGGCACTATATGATCCCTAACTGCATCTACTAGGATTTTCATGGCTCTTTCATTGTTTTCAATCCATTGAGTTTTCTCAGGCTCAGCCTACGGTTCTGTTGTGACCTTTTTTCACACATCGCCCCATTCAAATGGGGACCCCCAATTTTTGCTCCATTTTGGTCTTTTGCATTTTGTTTTGCGTCTCTCTCTCTCTCTAATTTCTCTATTCTTCTGGGGATGTTTCTATATTTGACCTAATTTGAAATTTTGGCTGAGTCTGAAGTGAATCTGTGAAGTTAGGGTTTTCAGGTTGGATTAAGATTAAATCAAGTTGATAAATTGACAGCTAAGTTCAACATTGCTTTCAGAAGGCTTCCAGCAGGCTCCCACTGAATTTTCATCATGTTCTGACGACTTACTATGTTTAGTAAGTGTTCAATTTGTGAGCTTTTCATCAGGATTTCGGGATTCTAACTACTTCAACATATTCAGGCAGCTTCCAAGGGCCTACACATGAAATTCGAGCCAGATCAGACGACTTGCTATTTTTAACAGTTCAGGCTTCAGGAGCCATTTTCAGGGTTTGCACATGTGCTTTTCAAATGCATGTCCAGATATTCCTTCTAGGTTTTTCAAGACCCCCGCAACGATATAACATGCAAACTGAGACGATCACTTTCAGAGTTCAGCCTTCAGAGGCTATTTTTAGGGTTTGCATGCAGAGTTCTTTGATGCATGTCCGGATATTCCATGTGGGTTTTGCGAGAGCTTCACAACGATATGACATGCAAGCATAAAAGATCAAGTTTCAGGGACTTACTATTTTTAGCTAGTGCCCGCATGCAGACCAGTTTTCTGGGTTTTTCTGGGTTTTTTGAGATCCCGCGGGCGATGTAACATGCGAACTCATTCAACGTCCGATTGACCACTTTCCGGACACTTACTATTTTTAGCAGGTTCGCTCCAGCAGCTCCCCGACACTTCAGTTTCACGAGCAGAGCAGCAAGCGACAAAAATCAAGTCAAACTAAGATCATTTGAGCCACATGCAAGTCAGATTAGGGTTTCCATCTTCAATGCCTAAAAAGTAGGGTAAAAGGCCAGAATTTCGAGAAACGAAGGTATCCCACTACGATCAGCATCCTTCAGGAAATCTACTGGTAAAATTTGGGCATGATTCGAGCACTTACTATTTATAGTAAGTCGTCTCCAGAATAGGGCTATAAATAGCAGGTTAACACGAGGGGCAAGTGTGAACAGGTTCATCAAATGATGAGGACCACTTGGCGAAAAATTCAAGTCAAACGGAGCAGTGGAAGTCAGAAAGTCAAGGGCTTACTATAAATAGCAGGTGGCTATAAATAGCAAGTTGGCATGTAGGACAGGCGAAAACGAGTCCACCAAGCAAAGGAGGTCACATGGTGTAAAATGCATAACAAATGGGGCTGTGGAGGTCAAAATAGTAGAGACTTACTAAAAATAGAATGTGAAGGCAGGCTAAAGAGGTCAAAATATTCTAAGTATAAAACAAAAGCTCCACCATCAGAAGGCGCCCTCAACTCAAAATGGAAGCATGCTAGTGGAAATGCGCCCACATCAAGAATGATAGCTTGAAAATTTTTTAAGTATGAAACAGAAGTAGCCACCCCTAAATGCGCCCTCAAGCAAGGATATCAAGCAAGAAAATATCTAAGGCTTGGCAAATTCCTGGAGACCCCCCCCTAAATGCGCTCTGTCTTGAAAAGATGGTGATAAAAATTCTAAGGGATTGAAAACTGGAAGTTGACCCTCTCAAATGCGCCCAAGGTAAGCATGAGTCTTAGAAAATTTTCTAAGTCTTGAAGAATGGAAGTGCATGGGTCAAAATGCACCCAAGATGAGAAGCAAGAAGTTTGAAAAAGTTTCTAAGTTTAAAATGGAAGCTTGACCCTCCAAATGCACCCAAGGTAAGTTGAGGTGTTTGAAAAAGTTTCTAAGGCACAAATGAAAGCTCCCTAGGCAAAATGCGCCCACTTCAAGCAGCCTATATGGAGACTTCAAATAAAATGTCTAAGGCAAGAAAACGAAAGCATCAAGGGTGAAATGTGCCTTCAACATGGAGGATGTTTAAAAAAGTCTCTAAGTGTTTGCAAATTCCTCCTCACCCCCTCAAATGCGCTCAGGTCATAGAGGAAAGTCATAAAAAAATTCTAAGGCATGGAAATGGAAGTAGCCCCCCTAAAATGCGCCCAAGCAAGGAATGAAGGCATGGAAATTTTCTAAGTCACAAAATGGAAGCTTGCATGTGGAAATGCGCCCAAGGTTGCTGAAAGAGTAAAAACGCTTAAGGCATTACAAATAAGAATGCCATATGCTGGATGCGCCAAGAATGAGGAGAGTGGGACTTAGAAATTATCTAAGTCATGAAAATGGCGGCATACCCTTCCATATGCGCCCATGAGGGAAGTGAGGGTTGAAAGTATTCTAAGTCACAAAAAAAAATAAAAAAAAATGAAAGCTCAAAGGTGGAAATACGCCCAGCAAAGGTGAGTAGAAGGCTGAAAATATTTTAAGGCAAAAACAAAAGCCACCCATGTAAAATGCGCCCAAAGTTGACAAGAAATGATGTGAAAATATTCTAAGTATGAAAGTAAAAGTAGACATGACTAAATGCGCCCACTTTAGAGAATGAAATCTCCAAAGGTGAAATGCACCCATGAAATGAAAGGGGACATGGAAATTTGCGCCCTCAAGGTAGATGACTTCAAATATTTTCTAAGGCAAGGAGATGAAAACTCCCTAGGCAAAATACGCCCAAACCTTGGGGAGATTGATAGATGATAGGAAAAATGCCTAAGGCATTAAAATTGAAGCTTGCCTAGCTAAATGCGCCCTCAAGGTAGAAGTTAAGTGGCTGAGACTTGAAGGAAATTTCTAAGGTGGATAAAATAAACTAGGCCTTGTGAAGTGCACCCGGAATCAAGATGAAACAAACCTTAGTAATTCTTATTATTTTTCAAAAATAATAAAAATTAAACTTACCCCTTCGTTTGGATACACATGGAAATTATGATTTCTGAGGGGAAATTTCTTCTGGGTATTGGATATTTCTCATTGGGAGATGATTTGAGGTTCTTCCACACCTTGCTCGTGTTGTTTCGGCAGAGATTTCGGCCTGGCACCCGTTTAACAAATTTCCTAAGGCTCTGAGGGATAAATTTTCTAAGGCATGGAAAAGGAAAGCAGAGTGGGTCAAGTGCATTCAAGCTCAGAACGAATGAAATTTTATCTAAGTCACCAAGCTCCTAAAGGAAGGTGGATAAGGCAAGTGAATGAAATTGCTAAAGCGGGAGAATGAAAACAACAAGATGGCATGCGCCCTAACACAATGGGCCCATGATAAAAGTTTGCTAGAAAATGATGAATTTTATCAGACATCAAGTAGACCTTAGAAGTCAGAACGTGGGGATAAGGTAAGTAAAGTGAATTTAGATTATAAAGTGTTCTGATGCTCTTCTTTTGTTTTGCAGGATAAGCGTTGAAGCCAAGGCGTGAGGACTCGATGGAGCTAGACAACGTTGCAACTTTGGAAAGAAGAAACGACAGTGAAGATCTGGCTAAGACACTAAGAACGTGATGCAAAGGAGGCTAAATGCGCCCAAGGCAGTGGGCTAAAGAAATGTGAAAGTTACAAGGAAGAGGTGTGTCCAGGAGTCAAAGCAACATGAGGGCTAAACGTCAAATCCTTTCAAATTTTAGTATCTGCGGAGACGATCTTAGAGACTCTTTTGCTCTCCTCCTAACGCAACAAAATTGGCAGACAGACAATGGGAACACGTTTCTGGACGAGAATCTTCTAGAAGAAGATAGTGGACATTAATTGCAGATAATGGTTCCTGCAGAGGAGTGGAGAATATTCTGTGCATTTATTGCCCCACTCCTCTCTATGGCGGTTTTTAGGGCAAAAACCCTAATTAAGGCATATGTGGCTCAATCTGAGCCCTTCATTGTATTTCAATCTAAGCCGTCCACTGAAATGGGCCAACTATAAAAGGGGCATCCCCCCTCATTTGTAATTTAGTAGATATTAGATCGAGAGTAGAGGACAAAAGTTAGAATAGATAGAAAGTTAGCTTAGAAGATAGCGTAGTTTGAAAAGGAAAGAAAACTTTCCCTTTGAAAGTTTTGTAAGAGGTTGTTGTGGAAAACTCTCATAATACAAAGGTTTATCATTGCATGGTGGTTCTATCTTTTGTTATGAATAGCTAGCAAGGCCTTTTCGTCTTTCCAATTCAGATTGATAGAATGGAGTAGACTTTATTTTATGCAAGTAGTTGTTAATTGTGGAGTGTGGCGTTGCGGTTTGAGCATATCTTCTTTCATCCATACCACTAGCGGGCTTGCTAATGGTAAGTTCGCCCTGCGTGGTCAACTGGAATGTCAGTACCTAACTTCGGTTGTGATTCGTGTGTTCACTTGCATCGTTGTGACGGAGTGCACATGTTGAATCACAATTTGAATATCTTTTATCATCCTTTGAAGATTGCACCGACTTCGTAGAGGTTGTTCGAAGAGAGACGAAGCAAAGCCTGGTCTGAAAATTGTTTAAGCTGATCCTCATCCTCCACCCTTCAAGAGTAGATGGTAGCATCTCTAATCCTTATATCCTTTTACATTCAACATTATCCGGTTAGTTTAAGAACCCGAGCTTCATCGACAAATTTCCCGGAATTTGAAAATCCTTTCTTCTGAATGAGCAACTCACGTAAGTCCCCTTGGAATACCCAGCATATTCACATCAACCAATTGAGTCTATTCGCAATAAAAGGAACCTTGGAGTTGAACGCATGAACTTTCACGCAATCTTAGCATGCGGAATACTGTGATCAAGAGGGAATAGAGTGACCATTGGACATTTTATTTTGTGTTGGTGTTGTCATAAAAAACACGTCAACAGGTTCCCTTTTATTTTCTCTCACAAGTGAGTCTAGTTTATTCTCTTTTAGGATCATCATGATTCTAAATTTCCATGATGTAAAGTTGTCTGCTCCTGCAAGACAATCTTCAAATCTGATCACACTTGACATTATGAAGAATGTGATGTGAATTCGATTTTTAGAAAATACAAATTTCTGGAGCAATCTGATATTTAGATTTGATTTGGATTCACACAACCTGGCTCTGATACCATGTAAATGTAATCAAATTTTACTTTGATAGGATCCTAAAATATCTATGGAAACACTAAGGTCTGAAATTCTGTGTGAGAATTCTAAGTCAAAACAATTTCCAAATTTCTTCTTATACTCGAATGTGTTGATTCCAGAACATTTATTGATTTCGATGTTTGCATATCAGACAAGGAACCATCATAAGTATGTGAGGAGAACCCGCCTCTAAGAGACGCGTCTCTTGAGAGGACGTGTCCCTTTGGGCGCGCGGGTCTCTTTGACAAATCTGTTTGTCATGTGGTTAGTATATCTAACATATATACAACCTACAATACTTTGGTGGATATTAAATGAATTTCAATTTATATTAAATGCGAAATTCTAACATCTATTATTTTGAATTTATATATATGCTCATAAATTCGATTTCTAGAAATATGTATATTGAGGATAATCTTTGATCACATATAAATAATGAAGATGCTTTCAACATTCGTTATTTATATCTGACCGAAGCTATCATCCATTAACACACATAAATGTCAAGATCTAAAATAATAAAGAAAAGGCATCTCCAAAGACAATTACTTACTTTCTACGATAAAAAAACTTCACAAATAAAATATGTTCTTTTTGGCCCATCGCCACTCCATAATTTGTGCCAAATATAACTTCCCAATATGTAGGTCTTTTAAGTCTTTAAAGTGTCTCCCTAATTTACTAAATCTTGACAACAACCATGTCAATGTAAAACCCACTATTTATTTTTCTAGTATAGATGATATAACGAGCAAAGGTGGCGGTAATGATCAATGAATGGAAGTACAACTGTTGTTATCAGACAAACTAAAGGCTCTTTTGATCCTTGTGTATGTAAGTTGGACTTATAATGTATACTCTTGGGGTGCAGCATCTGTAAAAATTCCCTTTGTTTTTTGTTTTGAGCAGAAACTGCTGAATAGCACAAGTCTATGATAATGTTGTAAAGCATATGTAAGCTGATCCGAAGTAGCGAACTGCACTGGTAGTGCTGTGCAAATGTTAATATAATCAATACAAAAAGTATGTTGGCATGGACAAGGTCAAACCAAGTAGAAGGGGGCGTATTCTGTTTTACAAGATTTCGTTGGTGTCAACTGTCAAGTGATGGTACATAAGCAGACCAACAACCAAGAAAACTAAGAAGAAAGGTGTCAATTGCAATAACAATATGAGCTATCAGATTGGTTAATGTGTTTGGCGCAAGAAAGAATTGTGTTTAATCTACCTAGAGTTAATGAGCCAGAATTGCCAACAAATTTGGTAAAAATAGGAGTCTGGGAAAATGCCACATGCAGCAAGAGAATAGAATGGTAAGTGAATGAGAAAAATGCAAGAAAAAATGACTAATGGTGACATGTCAGGAAATAGGCAAAGATGTCAACTTGGAGACAATACCAAAAAGAAAGCCAGTAGGAGAAGCCAAGTCGCTGACAATTTCAAGAGCCCACAAAATGTTTTTAATTTGCATGCAGAAAGAAAAGCTTGAACAGATATTCAAAAAATTAATTTGCCTCCTGGATCAACCAATGAGTTTAAAAAGAGAAGATTAAGGAGATCAATATAAATACAAAACGAAGCTATTGGTCGAAGGCAACTGAATTAATAAATTTGTACGCATTCATAGCAAATGGAAGGTCTTGATAAGGTATATGCCTAGGTTAAAACCCAATATTGTTAAACTGTGAAAGTAATGTTCTATCTATGTAAAACCATGTGTCATGATGTCAGGTAGGAGAATATGATCTTATGTGTACGAATCTAATTCATATAAGTAGAGTATGCATAAGAGGCGATGACAAGGATTATTCCATGAATTAAGTACCTTAGGTTGTAGATGGCAGGGGAAAATTGAAAATTGTTGATCAGCCTTGAGGCTTTGGTGGGGCTATATAGCCACCACTGTCTGGAAAAAAAAGATCTATGTCATCCTTGTTGTAGCTGAACGATCGTCATCTCAATTTGGGACGGGTATTTGGACAATAGCCATTCTCATGGAAGCAGGATGACAGCTATCTTAGTTAACAGTTGCGTAGTGTTTCCTTGTTTTACCAAGGTGTTCCCTTGTTCACTTGTGCTCAAGCCAAAATGAAGTGGATGTAGTCCTCCCAATTTGTGTAATCAAGTATGATTAGGCTTGGATGTTAAATCCTGTAGGGATGCATATGCATGTATGACAAGTGATTTCAGTTGGATCTGGATGTGGAGTCATGTGTGGGTGTGTGCATGAATAAAGTGCGAGTCCAGTCTTAGTCTAGATATTGTATCTTGTATGTGTGTGTGATTGATAGATATTAGAAAAGTGTTGGGCCCTTGGAGTGACTAGGTGGTGGTTTCCATAGACTTGATTAGGTTGGTGTGGAATCTACACTATTGGACTAGTTATTAAGAGTGGCTATAGAATTGTTCAAGATGGCCAAGTTTATGTAAGGACCAGATTTAGCTGTAATTGTTGGAATGGCCGAGCATCTCATCAACACCCTCATCAAAAAGAACGCCCCACTAGGAGGGTGGTCAGGTGGAAAAGCAAGCCTGATACATGGGTTTAACCTTCAAGAAAAGTCATCTGCACTCTAGCAATAAATTGGTAATACCTGTTCCTACAATTTATGAACTATAAACAACTATAGATGTGATAATGATGAATGAATTTTATCTCTAAATTCGTGACTCTAATTGAAAATATATCAAACTACTTGAATGAATTCTATTATCATTAATACCCTAGCCTAGCCATGTAATGTCCCTTGTAAGGATTTTTTAAATTATCCCTTTTTTGTATTTTTCTAATTATCAAAATGACTAAAACCAAATATTAATAACAAATGCCAAATAAATACCAAATTATGCAATCAAACCCTAAGTAATATTTGACAATTTGTGATTGTTATTGAGAACTGAAATAAGCATAGAATAGTTTACTAGCAATGATAATAAGAAAATTACATAAATCCAAGTTGATTCATCAATTAAAAATCAGCAGAATATTAACCATCGGACCGTAATATATAAATTATAATTTATTTAATAATATATTAAGAAGCAACTGTATTTACTTACTATAAATATAAAATGCATAAAACAGTCTGAATATTCCACTTAACATCCATAAAACAGTCAGCCAAAATTACAAAATGCAATTAAATAAACCTAGCAATAGACATATAATATATTACTAATGCTGAAATCTAATGGATTAGTGAAGATACAGCAGGAGAATATTAAATCCTAATAATAATATGTCTTGTCTTTGCTGCTGGAAACATATAGCAGCTTTACATTAATTAAATCCTTCCCTATTTTCCCTATTAGGCTGCTAGTGGTACGGCAGATTGCTGTTACGAATAACAAAAGCAGCAAGAAATAATAAAGTAAGAATATGATACGGCAATTTTAGAGTCATAATTCTACACAAATATTAGTAATATCATAACAGCCAATGGTACGGCAGATTTTTCTGCTGATTAAAACAGAAGATAATAAAGTCCTTGAATGAAATTCTGGGAGTTTTGGTCATATGTCTAGAATATACATGTATTGCCAAAGGTTTGTTTTGGAAATTCGCTCAAGTCATTGCTCATTATCACTTGAAAGTAATTATCTCAGTTAATTAAGTTACATCTCAAAGTAATTCCTATTCATTGATGTCTCCAAGGAAAATCTTCATCTGAAATGTATTATCCCCAAAGAGAGGAATTGTAGTTCTCTGGAAGAGTGGCTTGCAAAGGTCAATCAGTCTGGTTTTGCAGGAATTTAAATATTTAAGAGAATTGCTTTGACACTGAAGTATGATTTCGATTTCATTTAATTTGATCAAAGTTCTGTGAATCTTTACTGTCAGTCTACCAAGGCAATTCTAGACCATCGATCTACATCTGCCAGAGTCAATCCTTGAGCAATATGTGAGAATTGCTTTGACACTGAAGTATGATTTCGATTTCATTTAATTTGATCAAAGTTCTGTGAATCTTTACTGTCAGTCTATCAAGGCAATTCTAGACCATCGATTCACTCAAGAAAATCCTAACCATCGATTTACATCTGCCAGAGTCAATCCTTGAGCAATATGTGTTCAACAAAGGAGAAGAATCTACAATTCTTCCTTGTATCAGTCAAATTCGACATTGTTGAGGCTAAACTTTGTTGAATCCTCATGTTTGCTGAAGAGAAAGGTTTGAGGAAAAATTCCCCTTGATTACCCCTGAAAGTCCTAGCGACTGAGCCAATCAAAATATGCCATATTTTTGCAACAGAACAAATCATCAACATTGTCACCCTTGAAATATGCAATGTGCCCAATCAGCATTCATAGGAAATTGTCATTTTCAGATTAAAAATCAGTTGTAAATTGCAAAATATGACTACCCAAACTCTGACCAATGAATGCTAACAGCAATACTAACATTCAGAAATAATTATGTAAGTCTTCATACATCAAAACCAGTCAACTGTGATAATGTAGCTGAATGATTCAATGCTGATATGATCAATGACAACTAAATACCAGAAGCAGTGACAACCCTACCTATAATATTTCATTTATGGCAGCTGGAATAAGATTACAAATGTTGTAGCAAGACGCAGTAAATCGCCACAATTTAAAGCTACAGAAGTTACAATCTTATTCCCAACTTACAAGATGAGGGATCAGCATTATCAATACTCAACAGCTGTCATTTATTGTAGGCTCCCCCTTGGAATAGTTTGGAAGGCTAAGACATGCAATTTCCTCCTTAATGCTTATGGCAGCCTCCTCTCCAAGATGTGTTTCACTTTCAGCTGGGAGATATCAAATCATTTTCCCATCTTACAATTGTATGGCAAATATATTAGTTGTGCACCCGGAAAAAAATTATGATTAGATTTTCCTTGCACAACTATATCAAGCAACAACTGAAAAATATGTATATAGTCTCTAAACTAGCAATAGATGATGTTGGCCACACCTCCTAAATGTAGTGCTCAAGATCCAACCTCATAATCAATCAACGATATCAAGGATTTGCTTGAAATATCACTCACTCCAAACACCAAATGCAACACACATGCAATCCCTGAATGGAATTGTCAACGTTGGAGATGGGGGTTTTCATCCTCAAATGTGATAGTAAAACTCCAAGGGGTTTTAATCCTCCAAGATCTCCATACAGCCAAGGCTTTTCATCCTCGAAGGTGAAGATTGAACTGAAATTTAAATCTAGAAAGTGAAAGTGTCGAATGAAATCAAGATGCTGAAATGAAGCCAAGCACCACATTTTAATATCTCTCCAAAATCAGCCCTTGGATTAAAATTCCCCTCCAAATTATTTAAAAATACTTTTCTAATTTGAGTGTTTGAAACACTTTATTTTAATAATACTATTATGAATTATCAAGTTGCCCCTTGAATTAGAATTTAATGGGTCCAATTTAAAGTAAAATTATTAATTATTTCCCTTGATTTATCATTTAGCCTATAGGAAATGAGGATAGGCTAGAGGTCTTCTCCATGTCTTTAATTCCAAAAGGCGTATATGACAAAATCTGAAACCAAAAGTCAGTTAAGTCAAACTTCAACAATTCTTGCATCCGCAAGGTTCCCAAAAGACAATTAATTAGAACAGAAATCTAAATATACCATTGTTAGTAAGACTGAAATCAACAAGACCTTTCAAAGATATTGTCTTTTGAAATCCAAAACTGATAGAGCTAGGTAAATCCAAACTCATAAAAAAAATTGTGTCCAGGAGAAACTCAAATATATTTAGGAGGTGAAGTCTGGAACCAAGGTAACTAAGTTAAACAAGATTTATAAATCCTCAAGTCCCCACGATACTTCAAGAGAATCTTCCAAGTGACTTCCAAAATCGAAGAAACTAAGAATGCCATGTTTAAGAAAAATTTAAGTTATGAGGGCGCAACGGTTTCGAGAGAGAAAACTAGACTCATCTAAATGGCCAAGGGAACCAACAAGCTTGAGAAGACAAAGGATCACAAAGCTCAGACATTTGCCACCTCAAGAATCAAAAAACATAGAATTATGGTATAGCTCTGAGAACAAGTGTCAATTCAGAAGGATCTTAAAGTCGCCTAGTGTCACCCTAGGACTTCATAGAATTGTGAGAATGGTCTATTGTTTGAAAACCTTGAGATTAACATGAGGAATCCCAAACAATCAAGTTTTTCCTAAAGAAAATAACTCCACAAGGCTAAGCCAATTAAGATTAGTTTGTTGACCATGACAAGTTGGTCCCTCAAATCTTTGAGTTTTATAAGAAACTTTGACAAAGACCCACCTCATGCAATTTAGTAGAAAACAATAAATTATTTAAATACAAGCCCCAACCTTTTTCAGAAGTTTGGTACTTATCTTTCAAAGTATGACACAATACACTAGCAAATTTAGAATTATAGAGTTTGGGATTCAATCAACAAACACAAATAACTTGAACAATAAAAAGGCTTCCCTATGACATTTGTCAAAGTCATCTAGGTTGTTGGTTGGCCTCGTCTTAGTGTCTAAAAATAATCTATCACACATCCAATACTCAACACTAGTGAGTATTTTGTGACTCCATATATTAAAATTTGACCATTCAAATTATTGTTATCTAGTAGGACATGATTTTGAATATACACAAGATTCAAACACTAAAAACTTCTTTAATTTGACCCAATAAATGAAATTATTGTGAAAGCTTAATCGTTAGGTTTTGCAAATCCTTCAAACTTTAAATCCCTTCAAAATAACTTTTTGGCTTTTTACTAACTTAGATGAAGTTATGATCTATTACAAAATTTATATAGAATTCGGCATACAAATTTTACTTTTAGAAACCCTTTTTAAAAAATGTTGACTCGAAATTTCAACTTTTACAAACTCAAATAAATTACACAAAAACTAAACCAAGGTTTGAAAAAGAATAAAATAAAGAAATACCCACAATTCTTGCTCAAGTGCCCTAGCTACAACTTTAACTACTCATTCCTAGTTTATGCCCTAGCTACAAATAGAAATGCCTCTATAGTTTTTGTGACTACAAAAACTCTCATTATGCCCTAGTTGGAAACTAATTTAACTCGAGAAATTTTTAACTAAAAGTTTATTACACCCTTCAAGTGTGTTGCAAGACCTTTCACTACAACACTATTTTTTATCTCATGACCTCAACCCATATTGTCTACAAATTGCAATCAAAACATTCATCCTTGATTGTCTCCACATGATGTTTTCTTACTTCACAGAGTGTAAACCCTTCCATTTTTGTCAATCAGCAGCTCAACCTCTGCAAGTTACAATTAAATACACATATTATGAGAGTTTGGTGACTTCAAAATCTTGCAATAGAATTTTAATAGGAAATGTGTCACTATAATTTTATCTATGCATGGCCTTCATAACTCTTACAAACATTTGTCAACCTTCCACAACCCCTACCTATATAGAAAAAAGTATGTTGTGATTCTTCTTGACAAATCCACAAATTTAGCTTCAACTTGGAAAGATTCTGATTTTTTTAGTATGCTTTTACTTTGCATTTTTTAACCTCCCCTCTTCCTAACCTTTCAATTATATATGATAAGAGTTATACCCGACTAATTAGGCCTCTTCAACACATTTGAGCTTTGATATCAATATTAGGAGAGAGAATGAGAGTATGGAGATTGGTTTTTTAATTCAATTTGAACATAGATAATCCAATTACTATTTATATCTCTAGAATCGTCAAATGATTGAAAACATGTTATGTATTAAAAATTGAAGGAGAAAGAGTAAGATAGAGAGAAAACATGAAGGAAAGGAATGGGATTGATAAATTAAATATTAGGAAAGATAATAGAATAATAGATTTAGATATAAAATAGATAGTATGAAATAAGAAAGATAAAGAGTTAAAAAAAGGAAAAATAAAAGAAATAAATAGAGAAAATAAAATAAATAAATAGAAAGATAAAGAGTAAAAAAAGAAAAATGAAGTAATAAAATGAGATAAATAAATACAATACCAAAAGTAATTGAAAATTATGCGATCTACAAGAAATGCTCAATCAACCTTAGCCAACAAAAAAAAGGTTATAAAAAATAGAGACTAACAAAAAGAGAAAAAGTGCAATAAATAAAGGGAGGGGGGGAATGACAAATCTACATACAAAGATAAAAAAGGAAAAAATGACAAAAAAATAAAACAAGAGAAAGATAAAATATAGATGGAAAAAATAAAACAAATAGAGAGCGAGCAAGCGAGCGAGAGAGACAATAAAGATAAAGAAACAGAGAGATAATTGAGAGGATGAGAAAATTAGATAACAAATAAAATATAGAAAGATATATGAAGATGAAAAATTAAAAAATAATTTTGATTAGTTAACCCATGGTTTCTAAATCTAAGGCACATTTGATCTAAAGGGCAGAGAAGAAATATACTATGTTACTAAATACGAATGAATTGTTGGTGTATCAATCAATAGGTACACTAAGATCGCATTATGGTTTTTTTGTAAATCAGTTTCCAATTAATCAAAATATTATAATCCAAATATTTTTCAAAGACAATAAAATGATATGGATTTCTCTCTGTTTTTTTTGTTGAATCAAAGGTATCCACGCGACCCAACCCAACGCCCAACCCGCCTTACCTTGGTCTAACATTTTGCCAAGTTGGGGTCGGAAAGAGGTGAGTTGGATCACATGGATAAAAATTCTTGTAAAGCACCTTTGATCCAAAGGGAAGAGGAGAAGAATGTTATGTTAGTTAATACAAATGAGTTGTTAGTGTATCGATCAATAAGTACGCTAAAATCATATTATCAATATTTTGTAAATTGGCCTCTATTTAGTCAAAATATTTTAATTCAAACCCCTTTTAAAGACGATCAAAAAATATGAACTTCTCTTTCTTTCTTTTTTATTCACTCAGGGGTATCCATACGACCCAGCCCAACACCCAACCCACCTTACCTTGGTCTTACATTTTGCCAAGTTGGGGTCGGGCAGGGGTGTCACACTGGTGTGTAGGGCTAGTCCCCTGAGGATGTATGCATCAACTCGCAAGACACATTCATTGGGTAAACCCGAACCTCGAAGTCAAACCCAAGACCATGAGGAACATACCCATGGTTTAAGCCTCCTTTGCTATTCGTGTGGGCTTTAAGACGGACCTGATTTATATTCCTTCTTAGGAGAGAGAATGAGGGTATGGAAATCGATTTTTTAATTCAATTTTAGCATAGATAATCTAATTACTATTTGTCTCTAGCATCGTCTTGAATGATTGAAAACATGTTATGTATTAAAAATTGAAGGTGAAAGAGAAAGATAGAGAAAAAACATGAAAGGAAGGAATGGGCTTGATATATTAGATATAAGGAAAGATAAGAGGAAATAGATCTAGATATAAAATAGATAAAATGTGAAGTGATAAAGAGTAAAAAAATAAAATTAAAAATTAAAAATTAAAAAAAAAACTAGGGACATGGTGAGACAAGAAAGGAAAGGTTGTGAAAGAAAGTCAAAAGACAAAAAGTAAACGAAAATGATAAAAATATCAAAAATGAATCACTCACAAAGAATTTGGCTGGATATTTTCCAAAACTTTGTGAGGACAAAAGTCTCTTCTCACAAAGAATATCATCTTTGGGGTTGAGAGACACTCCCTAGATGATTGTTGATAATTCCAAATCAAGAATTATGTGTATGCTTTAATTGGTTCTTTCAATTTTCTTATTGCTTTCATGTTGGGTTGTGTGCGTTCAGATGGGAGTCTTAATGGTTTCATTCAGAATTGTGGTTATTTAACTTGGAAAGGAACCTAATTAAGTCTCAAAGCAGATATTAACTTGAGTCTCATAGGATGTAGTCACACATAGTCGAATCAATATTAAGGGTTGCAACAAGGAAGCTTTTTTAAAGAATTTATGTCACAACATTATCTGTAACCAGTCGTGTTGCTCACCTGCGTTTTGGTTTGGAAAAGAGAATGAATAGGATATCGTTCAAGTGTTTTCACATTTGCAGATTGTAGACTGACAAATTGGAGGTGATTGGGTTGATGAGACCATTTCCATAGTAGCTAGACAATTCTATATTTGTTCCATTTGCAGATGCAGCTTATATTCAATAAGTTGTATGAAAAGACATTGGGTTGTGAATGAAACTATAAGTTAAGAGCAACAGGATTACGGCCAACAATTATCAGGTTTCTTATACAGACTCAGAAGAAACAAGAGAAATGTGAGCTTGTGAAGGCAAGGAGCATGGGCTTCTCTCAAAAGGTTGGAATTGATATTGAGTTTTCAAGAAAGGAACTATATCTTGCTTGCCACATGAAGGGTCGCTTCTTCTTGCTATTGAAGTCTGCATTTAAGCGGATAGACAATCACTAAAGATGTGGAGCTTGAAACAAATTGCTTCATTGACAAAGTGGAGGTTCAAATTAATACAATTTAATTGCAATTCATTATTATCGAGTTCCTTATTTCTTACCACCGATAAAGGAGAAGACTCAGACATATTCCTTAATGGAAACCAAAGGACGAGGTGATGAAAGATATTATTGAGATTTATGTAGCTTTCAGAAATAATCATCACTTCTTTAATCTGCTTCAGTCTTTATAACGGTGGCCATCAAGCATATGTGGTCTTTAATAAATTTGTGGGAGTTAAATTAACCAAGAAGTTGTTACTTCGTTGAAGGAGTCGAGCTTGCAGTCTGGCTTGTAAAATTATGCAGTTGGGATTGATAATTGAAGGGAGCTATGCATCAATAGATAGGTGACAGGGGTAATTAACAAAGAGCCATTTTTAGAGAGCCGCTAGAGCTCGAAGACACGTCACTACACATTCTAAAAGAGACGAAAATTTGTAAGAAACCTACCGATATTTATAGAAGATGGTTTGATTTATTCAAAGGTGTCGTGGAAATGGCTACATCGTGGAATAGAAGTCGAGCAATTGAAAGAGACATCAGAGTGTGCCGATAGAGTCTATGTGGAGTCAGGAGCTAAGGAGGATAACGCCAAGCAAAGGGGTCAATACATATTGTGGCAATTAATCGTAGTGCCATTGTAAGAAAGTCTTCCGACAGTTGTCTCAATTTGGGAGAGACGTGCAGCCTATTTTGGCTTGAAGCGTCGGCAAGACCAAATAAGAAGAAATTTATATTATTCCAACTTTCTAACTGTCAAGGAGCCTGGTATGTAATCAAAGGGAATACTTATAGTTGCCATTCTTGGTCTTATTATGTGCATTGGCAATATCTGAATTTATACCATGTATCATGGTTTGTATGTGTGGCATTAAAGTCTGTGATAACATTTTTTGAATAATAGTAGAAGATAACTGTTTGACAAAATGCCAACTTGCTTGAGACAACTAGTTGGTAAAATTGAGAAAAAAAATTAATGCATTTTGGGGTAGCTTACTATATTGGTATCAGAGCTTGTGAACCTACCATTCTGTGGAGTCTAGCATTAAAATTTCAGTTCAGTTCATTTGTGCTCAGCATTTAATCAGAACTCAAAGATTTTGTGCAGCCTGTTGGGTATTTCTGAGTTGAATTTCAGATTTAATCATGGCTTCTGATGAAGAAAAAAGTTTGGCAAGGACACTTTATATTGCAGGAGAGGCTCAGTAAAGAATTTCAGTCAAGGGAAGATGAAGTTAACATACTCCATTTGCTGGAACAATGCTTGAGCCAGGTGAAGCAATCACCTTCAGAGTTAATGCAATTGGCATTAGCACCTGCAGTCACCTCTTTGAATCAGACCTATTGGTTGAAGCATCCTGATGAAGAAACCAAGTTGTTGGTTACTTCTTGCTTCATTGAAGTGATGAGAATTGTGGTACCCTAGGTGCCCTCTGAAGGTGGTTCTATGAAGAAAATACTACACATGATTGCAGAAAGTTTTCAGGATCTTGATGAAACTGGTAGCAGTCTGTACTTTAGAAGAGCTACTATATTGAAGACGTTTTCATAAATCAATGCAAGTATATTGCTCATAGATTGGGATATGCAAGATCAAATATATGATTTGTTCCATTACCTCTTTTATTTAATTTCAAGTGAACAAGAGGAGATTGTAGTTGCAGCCATAAGGGATATTCTAGTTGTAACTATAAAAGAGGTTGATGGCATTCCTCAACCCGTCCTATCTCTTTTACTGGATGCTCATGAACAGGAAGGAAAGATTTCAACTGTTGATAAGTTGATCAAAGATTTGTTCGATCAATGTGAGGGAAAATTGAAGTCTTAGTTGAAGAAGGCAATGCAAGTAAATGAGGAGATACCTTTTGGCATGCATTTGTCTATGCATGCTAAGGATGGGTGCAATGAGGCATCAACAGTTCTGGATACATTTGAGGAAGTCACAAGCGCAAAACAAATGGAGATTATTAATATGTCTGTTGATGATAATCTCCAATCAGCTAATGATTTTCTCTTCATTTCAACAATTCGGGTGGATATTGGTTTGAATTCCAAACCGAACATATGAGGAAAGAAGCTGAAAATTCTTCCATTACTAATGCTGATTTGATTAATTCTCAGGAGTCACGCATTGAGGAAGACATTGGAGAAGGTTCTAGCGGTCACAAATCTAATTTCTCTTTGCTTGAAACTGATTTGAAGCAAAGAGCTAGTGGCCTTGAGCATACCATTGTTGAAATGAAGAGAAAAGCACAACAAATTTGTGACAGTCTTGAGAGCACAGTGGAGAAGAATTCTGATTTTATTTCACCTCATAGCAGCACTTCGCCAACACCCCTAGGTCATGATTGGAGCAATCAAAATTTGTTATCTGCTGAAAAGGAAATTCAAGCTTTATCTAAACTTGATGACACATAGGTATGTGGAAAATCTGATTTATATTGTGCCAATCAAGGTGTGTGTAATATTTCCCTTGCCGATTTGAAATCAATTAAGAATATCATGGAAGAAATCAAGGCAGATTTTTTGCATTTAGTTCATTATAGAGACAGGGCTACTAAAGTTGTTGATGAAGCTTTGGAATTAAACGAACAAACCAAGGCTGAATTGTTTATTGTTAAAAAGTCTTTAAGAGAAGCTGAAAATCAGATTACTCTTGCCCATCTTTTCAAGGAAGAAGAAAACAAAGAAAGAGCTTAAGAGATTCAAGAAGTCATTGAAGAGCCTTATTACATAAAAGAGACTTATGACTTGGCTCATTGTCCTACAAGAACAAAGAATTCAGATTTTCATCAGCATGATTTTCATATTTTTGATAATCCCTTATTTGAAGTTGGTGCTAACATGTTCTATGAAAATTTATTTTTTGAGTTAGATGAAGGAATTTCTTCAGATGATAGTGATGAAGGGTGGGATTCAAATACTTCCAGCCATAGTTGGAAAACTTGCCCCCAAAAAAAACTTGCCAAACAAAAAATTGGAGAGTTCTTTAAAACTCGGCAAAAATTCGAAAAAACTCGGAAACTTAAAAAATTAATTAAATTTCATTAGAAATATTTTTTTTGCAAAGCCAAATTTTTTCAAAAAACTCGCGAGTTTTTTGCGAGTCTGCCAACTATGCTTCCAGCAATGGAATATTGATGCAAGATCTGAATTGTGATAATGTTATTGTTGTCCATTGCCCATTCACTCTACATGAAATGGATAATCAAGGTATGCTTCTCATTCCTAACCAACAATAGAGAATTGATTGGGTAAGTCAATTGGATAGAGCAGATTGACAGTTTGATGGTGAGTTTTTTTTATCATTGTTACGGTTGTTTGTGAGGATTCTTTCAAATTCTTTTCATGCATCAGTGTATTAATTTCTTTGAATTGATTTGGCAATTCTTGTTCCATGGTATTAGTTTCAATATCTTCACGGATTTCAAATTTGATGAGCACTTCTTGGAGTTTCAGGAAGAATTGATACAGTTTGGGCATGCAAATCAGATGATTTTAATCAGAGTAGCGCAGCATTTGCGTGGTGGTTTTTTCTTGCAACTTTTTTTGAATCTTGGAATCATGTGGGATTCAGTGAATGTAGAAGAAGAGTCTATTAATTTCATTCAATTGATTTTCAAAATGATTGATAGGAACAATATGGTGATAATGATATCAAGCACTGTTTTTAGCAGAGATTCTTGGCAACCTCCAATACTAATCTGGGATCCTGGTATCTAGTTTGGCTTGCAGATGCGGATTGTTTGAGGGCAAGCAATCTTCGAGACAGGAGGAATTGTAATGTCTCGTTTTGGACTTCATGGAGAAATATAATATTATTTTAATTAACTAATACTTTCCTCCAATTGTTAATCCAAAAAGGGAATTTAATTAATTAAATAATATTATATTATTGTGACTTATTAAATGCAAATTCAAAAAATAAAGTCGCAATTTTAAAATTAAAAGATGGAGAAAAGAATGAATTCAAGAAGTCACCAGGAGGAGTTACGAAGTGAAAGGTTATTGAAGAATATTGTGGAGCAAATTGCAACAAGTGGGAATTTGGAATTTTGGTAACACGATTTGACTGGATATTTTCAAGAACTTTGTGAGGACAAAAGTCTCTTCTCACAAAGAATATCATTCAAGGTTGAGAGACTCCCTGGATGATTGCTAATAATTCCAAATCAAGAATTATGTGTATGCTTTAATTGGTTCTTTCAATTTTCTTATTGCTTTCATGTCGGGTTGTGTGCGTTCAGATGGAAGTATTAATGGTTTTGTTCATAATTGTGGTTATTTAACCTGGAAAGGAACCTAATTAAATCTCAAAGCAGATATTAACTCTGAGTCTCACGAGGTGTAGTCACACACAGTCGAATCAATATTAAGGGTTGCAACAAGGAAGCTTTTTTAAAGAATTTATGTCGCAACATTATCTATAACCAATCACGTTGCTCACCTGAGTTGTGGTTTGGAAAAGAGAATGAACAAGATATCATTCAAGTTTTTTCACATCTGCAAATTGTAGACTAACAAATTGGAGGTGATTGGGTCAATGAGACCACTTCCATATTAGCTAGACAATTCTATATTTGTTCCATTTGCAGATGCAACTTATATTCAAGAAGTTGTAAGAAAAGAAATTGCACTGCGAATGAAACTATAAGTTGAGAGCAACAGGACTACGGCCAACAATTATCGGGTTTCTTATACAGACTCAGAAGAAACAAGAGAAATGTGATCTTGTGAAGGCAAGGAGCACGGGCTTCTCTTAAAAGGCCAGAATTGACATTGAGTTTTCAAGAAAGGAACTATCTTGCTTGCCACATGAAGGGGCCGCTTCTTCTTGATATCAAAGTTTGCATTTAAGCAGATAGACAATCACTTAAGACGTGGAGCTTGAAGCAAATTGCTACATCGACAGAGTGGAGGTTCAAATTAATACAATTTAATTGCAATTCATTATTATCGGGTTCCTTATTTCTTACCACTGATAAAGGAGAAGACTCAGACGTATTCCTTAATGGAAACCAAAGGATGAGGTGATGAAAGATATTATTGAGGTTTTTGTAGCTTTCAGAAATAACTGTCACTTCTTTAATCTGCTTCAATCTTTATAACGGTGGCTATCAAGCATATGCAATCTTTAATAAATTTGTGGGAGTTAAATTAACCAAGGAGTCATTACTTCGTTGAAGGAGTCGGGCTTGGAGTCTGGCTTGTGAAATTTTGCAGTTGGGATTGATCATTGAAGGGAGCTATGCATTAATAGATGGGTGATAGGGGAATAATTAACAACGAGCCATTTTCAGAGAGCCTCTAAAGCTAGAAGACACGTCACTACACATTCTAAAAGAGACGAAAATCTATAAGAAACCTGTCAATATTTATAGAAGATGGTTCGATTTATTCAAAGGTGTCATGGAAATGGCTACATTGTGGGATAGAAGTCGGGAAGTTAAACAAGACATCGGAGTGTGCTGATAGAATCTATGTGGAGTCAGGAGCTAAGGAGGATAACGCCAGGCAGAGGGGTCAATACATATTGTGGCAATTAACCGTGGTACCATTGTAAGAAAGTCTTCCGCGAGCTGTCTCAGTTTGGGAGAGACATGGAGCCTGTTTTGGCTTGAAGTGTCGGCAAGACCAAATAAGAAGAAATCTATATTATTTCAGCTTTCCAGCTATCAAGGAGCCTGGTATTTAAGTATGTAACCAAAGGGAATACTTATAGCTACCAATTTTGGTCTTATTATGTGCATTGGCAATTCTAAATTTATATCATGTATCATGGTTTGTATGTGTGGCATTAAAGTCTGTGATGACTGGTAATCTTTTGAAGAACATTTTCTGAATAATAGTAGAAGATAATTGTTTGATGAAATGCCAGCTTGCTTGAGCAACTAGTTGGTAATATTGAGAAAAAAATTTAATGCATTTTGGGGTAGCTTACTACACTTTTGGCCCTTATTAAACATATGTAAAAATCAGGTAGGGTAGTTTTGTAAAAATAGGTAAAAATTGGGATGTTACAATCAAATCAGACCACGTTTTTAGGACGATTTTGTAACAACAAAGGGTAAATGGATTGATCAGGCAATAAGATTTATAGGGAATCTATAAATAGGCATATCTAACATGTCTAAACACTTACCTTGCAATTATCACTCAAAAAATGCAGTCATACTACCATGTAGAAACCTACAAACCAAGGGTTTGATTAAAAAGGCACTCGCATGTGTGAAGTAGGTAAAAAACTTTACACACTTTTTTATACACTTGTAAACATTAAAAATCCAAAATTTGGAGAGATTTGGCTAGTGGAAACATAAAGTAAGCCCTTGCCCTACTTTGAGGTCAAAAAACACATAATTAGGCCTAAAAATCACGAAACTAGTTGTGAAGACTTCAAATAAATTTCATTGGCTTTGTTTTGACCTTGTTGAAGTGTCTAAACTTTCATAGAGGTGAAAGGATTGCTCTAAATTATTGTTGTCAAACTTTAGTTTGTTGTCTTGTCATTGACAACATGACAGTTTTATAGAAACATGACTAAAGCTTAATAAAATCACCAAAAATTTCACACTTTCATTATTTCTGGCATACATCATTTGTACATTCATAATTCTCGTGTATTTATGAAGAAAAATTTGTTTTCCTATGTTTAGCTCATCAAAATCCTCTCCTGAAGTCACTCAACTAACCCTAAAGAAGCTCAACGACATGCTAGAAAGGAAAAATCAGTTAAATATCACTGTTTCATGCTTATATGACTCCCTTTCCACCTCATTTACATGATGACAAGGATTCATGGCCTTATTTAGTCTATAACCACTCATAACAATCCAAACTTGACCTTTACAACTCATTTACAAGGCCTTATTTACCTCCTCCATGACATTTACACAAATTTGAAATTTTAACTACATCCAAATGGAGGGAAAAAAACTTGGAACATACCTATCATCAACCTAGACCTTATGATAATATTATTATCTATCTCTAGCTAGGAATGATGCTCTTGCATCATACTACCAAGGAGCAAAAAAGAGCTTCCATCATTTGTTGTTATGCATTAATTCTTCCACACTTGTACCCAGCTTGATGATGTCACCTGCATGATGAATCGTCAGCTGGTTGATTCTTAGATTTGATCAAATATTGAAAGTACTCTTTGCCTCTTGTTTTCTTGACCATTTTCTTGTCCAAGATTACCTCAGGTTGCTTTGGTGTCTCTTTGGACAACTGCTCATGAATTTTCATCTTTTCTTGTTGCTTCTTGGTCATGTTATTGTTGTTTATGATTTCTTCATCTCTATCATTAATTTGTTCACCTTTCTTTTCTTCTTTCTGATCCACATACCATCTTGGGTCCCATGGTCTTCTTTGGAATGATAAGGATTGACTTGTTTTAGCATGCTCTTCAAATGAGCAACTTTCTTTCTTCTTGGTGCCAACCTTCCTCATACAATTTTGACCTATACTTGCAGATACAGCAAACATATCAGAGATAATCACATCTCCATTAGGCTCTTCACTCCATTTCTTGTCACTCTTCCAAGCTTTAATGTTTTCACAATGGAACATCCATGTTTTGGTGTTCTCACAATCTTCATTGTCATAATGGATTCTACAATATCCATCCTTAACTATCAATGAATTCATTTTCTCATGCATTATGGTCTTCAAAATACCTTCCTTTTTCTTATTGCCTATGTATTTATTAGTTGCCCACATCTTCCCAATCAATTCTCTTTTAACACAACTAAATCTCCACTGGTAGCTTTTTATAGACCTTGCTCTTCTATGATTCTAAGGACTTGTTCTTGAACCAAAATATGCTTCATATTCCCTATTTTGTTTCCTATTTCCATGGCATTATTGCACGATCTTGCTTTCTTATTAGTTTCTTGTTCTTCTTTATTATTTCTTGGATCTTGAAGTGTAATTGTCTTTGCCAAGTCTATTATACATACCTTTTCCTCAAATTTTCCTTCCACTTGTATGATGTTCTTTTTGTATAGCTCTTCTCCCTTAGAAGTATCTTGACCTTTTTGATGTTCCACTAGTTCTTGAGGTGCATCCTTTTTCACTATATTTGTCTCATATGCGACTTTCTTCTTATTATTCTCTTCTCTTATCAACTTCCATATTTGATCTCCTTCAAGAGCTTCTTCCACCAACATAATTGTACCTACATAACTCACAAAAGTGTCAAACATAGCACATTGAGACTTGTGAGTCTCCTCAAGCAACCAAACTGTCTCCTTTTGTAAATCTTCCTTACTGCTTTGTCATCCTCCTCTTGTGCGAGGGTCTTCATAAGCTCAAATTATACTTCTTTGATAGCTTCCTCATCTCTTATGAGGTCTAAGTAGTCAGGCTCTTGCATGACTTGCTGCCCATGTTGCTCTTCTTCTTTACTATATTCTTTCATTTCTCCTCCTTCCCCTTTACCTCATTCTTCATGAGGTAACACAAATGATGTCTTACCATACTCTAGACCTTTACTCACTGTTTTAGGCTGCATATCAGACTTTATACTCATTTCATGAGATCTTATGCCTTCATTAAACTCTTCAATTGAAATAAGTACCTCCTTACTCAAAGTAATTTCTTCAATTTTGTCTTCATATTCAATGGTTTTAGCTACTTGCATGATCAACTCCTTTAGGTATTATAGATCAACTTGCTCTCTCAAAGGTCCATAAGATTGAATACTTTGGTTGTCCTGAATTTCAACACCATATGGATCACACATGTGCATCTCATAACTCTTTTTTGCTGCCTCTATAAGACCTGCAATCACTTCATTTATGCCTCCACACTCTTCTTCATGGAGTAACAAGACTATCTCATTCACAAATATTATTCTCAACTGTAAATCAGACCTTGAATTTTACTTATAAGACCTTGTATCTTCAACTGAAAGGGTACATACCAACTTACTTGCTTCAACCATCCTCTCCATGCAATGATATTCTATCAGCTCATGCTTATTTTCATTGTTCTGCTTCAAAAGGTTCTGCAAGTCATCATGGTTTCTTTCTCCATTTTGAGAAACTTTATTGGAATGCATGTTCTCAACCTCTTCAAGTGAACATCCTTGGCTTTTATTTGCTTTGCATTTGTTTCCAAAAGACAAGTTTGTCTTTTCCTCCTTTATCATCATGACATCACCTACAAACAAACACTGAGAAGTAAAGTCAATTTGAAAACTTTATGGCTGACATGTCTTCTTTGATGCATCATAGATTGGCATCTCCTTCTCCTACTTAACCAATAGGTTCACGTCTTCAACAAGATTTTCATCCATCTGATCTTCTTCACCAAGTATAGGTCCTCCTTCAGGTTCACAAATGATAGTTTCTTCATACAAGAACTGATCCTCATGCTTCACCATGCCTTCAGTCTTTCCTACACTCCATCCTCCATGGATTCTTCACCTCTTCTTTCCTATGGCATTTATCCTATGTCTCATCTTTCTCAAAAGCAGCCAAGCCAAAGGCCACTTAACCTTTTTCCTTATCTTCCATCCACTTTTTTGAGTCTTCAACAACTCCATTAGGTAGTCCAACCTCTCTCTTATATCATTTGTTTCTTTTCCTATGTCCAAATTGCTCTCTTGGACATCTCCAATTATCTTCTTGTGACAACTTCCTCTTATCAAGCCTTTCATATCTCTATTCATATCTATCCTCTGACTTTTATACCTCCTTTGAGCTCCAATAAGCTCTTGGCTCTCTCTCAAATCTCTGTCCACAAACATTGATGTACTTTTTCTTCTTCGGCAAGTACTTTGTTACTTTTTCTTCTTTACCTTGAGCCTTGCTTACAACCTATCATGCCTTCATTATTCACATGACTTCTAAACTTCATGGCCATTTACTATGACATAGATCCTGTCTAAACTCATGAACCAGATCATATGACCTCAACTTGATATGTTCATGCAATGAACTAAGGAATTCAATCTCCCGCTACCTCACACTAGCTTCACTTTAGGCCTAGTACAAGACCAAATCTTGATTGGAAGAACTATAGAAATCCACCATGGTTTGAAAAAACTCGAGCATACTTAAATTCACCATACCAACCTAATCCATGCACGGGTAGAGGTCTGTGATCAATATAACCTGTACTTTCTTTGTAAGTGATCTAAGAAGCTTGTAGCCTTTCTCAAAGACATTTTTCCATAACTCCCTTCATACACCTGATAATGGAGATCTGAGACCTGAATTGGATACCCTTTTGGCCCTTATTAAACATATGTAAAAATAAAGTAGAGTTGTTTTGTATGGAATAGGTAAAAATTGGGTTGTTACAATCAAATGAGACCTCTTTTTGAGGACTGTTTTGTAACTGCAGAGGGTAAATGGATTCATCAGGCAATAAGATTTATAGGGAAGCTGTAAATAGGCATATCTAACCTATCTAAACACTCACCTTGCAGTTATCACTTTAAAATCACAAGAAAAATCAAAAAATGCAGTCTTACTACCTTGTAGAAGCCTACAAACCAAGGGTTTGATGAAAAAAGCATTTGCACGTGTGAAGTAGGTACAAAACTTGGCACACTTTTCTATACACTTGTAAGCATCAAGAATCCAAAATTTGGAGAGTTTTGGCCGACAGAAACATAAAGTAAGCCCTTGCCCTAGTTTGAGGTCAAAAAACACATAATTAGGCCTAAAAATCACAAAACTGGTTGTCAAGACTTCAAATAAATTTTTTTGGCCTTGTTTTGACCTTGTTGAAGTGCCTAAACCTTCACATATGTGAAAGGATTTCTCTAGATTGTTACTATCAAACTTTAGCTTGCTGTCCTGTCATTGACAAAATGACAATTTTATAGAGACATGACTAAACCTTAATAAAATCACCTGAAATTTCACACACTTGCATTATTTTTGTCATACATCATCTGTACATTCAGAATTATCATGTATTTATGAAGAAAAGATTGTTTTCCTATGTTTAGCTCATCAAAATCCTCTCCTAAAGTCACTCAACTAACCCTAAAGAAGCTCAACAACATGTTGGGAAGGGAAAATCAGTTAAAAATCATTGTTGCACGCTCATATGACTCCCTTTTCAGCTCATGTACATGATGGCAAGGCTTCATGGCCTTATTTAGTCTATAACCACTCATACCAATCCAAACTTGACCTTTACAACTCAGTTACAAGGCCTTATTTACCTCCTCCACAACATTTACACAAAGTTGAAATTTTAACTACATACAAATGGAGGGAAACAAACTTGGAACATAACTATCAACCTAGACCTTATGATAATATTATTATGTATCTCTAGCTAGTAATGATACTCTTGCATCAGTAATAAAACTAAAAAACTAATTTTACTTTAAAATATCATTAATATGCAAAATAAAAAACATCTTTAAACAAAAATATTGAAACTTATTTACTAATATATAATTAATAAAACTAAAAAAAAGTCTAATTTACTTTAAATTATCATTAACATGCAAAATAATTAACATCTTTTAAAAAAAGTAATTTATTGAAAAATATCATTTATAAAACTAAAACAAAACTAATTTACTAAAAAATATTAATAATTAAAATCTTTAAAATAAAATATCATTACTAAAAAAACTAATGTATTTTAAAATGTCATTAGCATACAAAATAATTATCTCTATAACTAGATTTTAAATACAAATTTGTAAATTATTTGTCATGTTGCAATTCATCCAAAGTAGACTATGGATTCTTGACGGTATATTGTTGAGAGAACTATAGTTAATGCCCATCCTCCATGAATCAAATCTTATTGGGAACCAAAACAGTAGGTTACCCATATTAATCAACCTGTCTAGTAGCTTTCTTTTCTCCTTCCTTTTATATGTTGAGGAGGCCCGGTTGTGTTATTTTCCCAACTTGCATAACAAGAGAAATATTTTACCTCTTCTTATGTTTTTAGGAATGGTTGGTGTTGTTTATTTCTTCTAATGAAGGTTGCATCTCTATCTCACATGTAAGTACTTCAAATTTCCAAAAAAAAAAAAACTCACACATCAAGTGCCACTACATCAAATTCTATTTCATCAATGTATTTACTAGCTCTAGCAAACTCAAATTTACATTGCTAAGTCACCCAAAATTCCCTACTTTAATGTAACCAGACCAACAAGTATGATTGCAGATGCTAACACGTCTTAATATCAAATGCACCATTACCTTGGAAATCAATTTCATTTTAGAACAAAGATGAAAAATATATTTTACCTTCATGGCTTGAACTTGAAGTTTAATGCAGAATAGCTTCATGAGCTTTATCCTCTTTCACAACCACCTCTCCCATGGAGGCACATGTTATTCTTCCGCATCTAAATCACGCTCTCTAGTTTTGGCATCTAGACCCGGGGGTTCATATTCTTCTTCAACTGCTTTATATATTAATTTCAAGGTTAATTATAAAACACAATTTCCAACATTTCAGGAAATATGCCCATCAATGTTTGTAATGATTTTTGGAAGCATAACCTTTTCAATTTATGGAAGAGCCAAAGCATTTTTATTGCATTTCTTTTCAATGGGCTTTTTTCTTTTATTCCAATTCAAAATGCCCCATCTCCCAAAAAATGTAAAGGTGTAAATGATATCTTCAGTTTTCATTGAAGGGCCTAGCTTTTTATACCCTAAGAAGTGTTGGTACCCATACAAAACTTGATGTTTTTACTACTTGGTGTCCATTTTTGTCATTAACTTATCATGATTTGTGTGTCAAGTCAAGGTCAGTGATAGTGTTCTCGTGTCAGTCTGCAAATGTCTTGGTATTTTCTAATAACACTTTTTGCAGGGTAAGGATTATAACCTCGAGTCTGATAGGGAGTAAAAATGAAGTTGTTGTTCAAGAACAAACAAGCAGCAAATGATGAAGATGATGGGGCGGATCAATGAAGAGAGAGCAAAGAAGCAGAGCAAGGACATAAACAAAGCAATCAAAAAAGTGAAGGCATGTATGGAGTGAGTAAAAGTTGGATTGTAAGGAAACTAGGCACAGGTTTTCCTCCGCTATGCCCTCTAAAGTTCAACCAGTAGTTAGCAAGCAAAGCAATAAAAAGAGAAATCTCTACCTAAGGTTCAAATCAGCATATGTCTCAGTCAAGGCACACCTTTGGATGACATAATCCTTATAAAACATGACCTAAATTTTTAGGGAATAATTAAAAAAGATAGAGCACACTTTTAAAGTGGTTGAATCATCTCAAAACTCCACCCAAACATTAGAAACATGGCAAAAACCAACTAAGCTCCGCCTACACATAAAGACAACTAAAATCAGACTTTGGTGCCATTTTGGAGTGGAATTACCATCTCAAAGTTCTGTCACAAAGTAGCAAGATGTGTCGGAAAACGTGCTCAAAAGGAAAAGCATTTATTGTTAAATGGTGCATGAATCATGTGGCAATGACAAGTTGAAACCCTGCTCAAAAATTGTCAAGGTCCTTAGTGAAAAGCATCAAGGATTTGCTCATGAAATAAGAAAATGAAATGAGGTACCATTTGGAAGTGGCTGCGCCAAGTAAAGCTCCACCTAAAGCCATGAAACAAGGCAATAAATTTATAAAAGCACACACAAATATGGAAAAAAGACAACTTAAGTCATTTAGGTGTCATTTTTTAGTGGCAAAGCCAATGTGAAATTCCACTAAGATGAAGAAAGGTGGAAAATGTGTCATAGAAACATGCCAAAGACATAAAACAGTAGCAAATACCTTATGAAGTTGTTCCTAGCATTGAAAGAAGAAAAGGTAGTCTCATTGAGCACCATTTTGTAGTGGTTGTATGTAATGTCCCCTTCTCGAGCCTGATCTTTTCAGTGACCGTTGGCCTATTCCGGAGACCCGTAGGCTAGTCGGAAGGTAAAATTAGGGTTTCCTATTTTGAAGGATGCTCTTGCTCGAGGTTGGTTGTTTCAATGGTGGATTCTTTCTGGGTTTTCAGAGAGCTTCGCAGTAGTATGTTCTTCTTGGCATTTTGAGCATCTTCAGGAATTTACTATTTTTAGTAAATTCTATTTCGGGCAGTGGGCCTGTTGGTCTCAGCACAATTGACTTTCCTCTTCAGTTGTCTCAATCGGTTTATTCAGTTTTTGGCTTCAGGATGCAGTTTCAGAGAGATAAGTTCATTTCACTTAAATAACATTATATTTTAATGTTATAGTACCCCTTGGCCTAGTCTATTGACTTCATGTTGTTTTGAAAAGCGGTCTTTTGAGGGTGGCGCCTTCATTGAAGATTATTTTATAATTATTAAGGTCAAATTAAGCCTTAAGTGGGACGCCTTTATTTAAGTGAGGAATTTAATTAAAAGAAGTCAACTTGAAGATTTGAAGAAAGGGACGCCATCTCTTGGGATTAGGGTTTTGACTCTGAAAAAAGAAGGTCAGGGTTTCGAGAAGGTCAATAGCAAATTATAAAAGGAAGCCTTGGGTTCTCTTTTCAGCATCTTTTGTCTACAGAAATGTTATGCTGCCGGATTGGCTTTGGGATTGCTTCAAGGAATGAAAGCCTCCTAGCTTGGCATTGCTTCTTGCTTGAAAGATAGCGACTAGTGGTGAAGTAGTTTAGTGTTGAGTGATTTGTAGTGGATTTCTGCATTGTAATTCATTGTGTGGTTTTGTAGATCAGCTTATTTGCATTTTAGTGAAATTTTGGAGTTGCATTTTCATTACAGCAGATTGTCTTTTTATTCATAAGTCAAAAAATACAAAAAGAATCGTTCTGGGTAGTGTCTCATTGTGTTTCCCTGTTGGAGGCGACTCTTCATGAATATTTGCAAATTTTAATATGAAGTTTATGATTTTATAAAGCAAATTCGTCATTCCTTGAAGGTCGTACTTTCTGGGGTGTCTTGGGATTCGTGCCAATAATTAATAACCACTTTCATTTGCCATTTCTTATTACTAAACTAGGCGCCATCTTTTTGGAGGTCTATTGCATCAAACTTGAAGTCATTTGGATCAGTTTTGAGTGATATATGAGCAATTTAGTGGGTTACAGGCATGCTGGCTATATAATTTAAAGTGCAGGTCTGTCATAACAAATTTGAGGAAATCTGCATTCTCCTTCTTGGATTGGTGTTAGGAAATCATCAAAGGCTTTGTGGAAGATTCCTTATTGTTGCAGCAAATTGAAGAGCTCTAATACTTGATCTTGCAGGCATTATATATTTCATTGTAAGCTGAATAGTAGTACTGTCAGCACTTCTCTTAGTCTTACTTTACTTTCTGTAATCGCAATTGTATTCCTTTGATCTCCGCCATATGGTCGCCTCATTTTCATACTGGAATTGGGTAGCACATACATGGTGTTGAGTTTGCTTTCAGTATATTAGATGGTAGGGACCCTCTGACCACATGCTCGTCGTTCGCCGGTGCATCCTTGGTTAGAGTTCTTGTATAAGCATTTCAATTAAGACCCTCTGACCATATGCTCGCCATCATTGGCGCCATCCTTGGTTAGAGTTCCTTCCAGCTCTGTTTCAGCATTCAGATCCTCTGACCAATGCTCACGCCTTGCCCTCATCGGGATCCTGGTGTACATTCTGGTTAGAGTTGCTTCAGCATCGTTTTGGTTTAGAGCTAACCTTAACGGGTGCGTTTGTTTGTAATTTGCAATTGAAAAAACAAAAAAAAATTGGTTTGGAATATTTCATTGTGCCAACATAAAGTTCCATTGATGTCTTAAAACAGGGCAAGTGTGTTATGAGACTCTACCTCAAACAAGGAGGTCAAATAACTTAAGTTCGAGCAGTTTTGCCTTGGCTTAGCCACTTACTTTCTCCACCATCTTTAAAGCAGAAAGAAAGCATGAGGTGTCTCTATATTAAGGATGACACCATTTCAAACTTGGAAAACAGTTCCATCTACTTTTCATAGCAGAAATAAGATATATTTATGTGATTATTGCAGGTTTGAAATCTGATTTGAGGCACCATAGTGAAGGATTTTCAAAGTTGATGTAGGTGAAGTGTTTCAGTATCAACAATTTTAATTGCTTCTAACTCAGGCATTATCATATAAGGAATAGGCCATGTTTTGGGTGTTAAACTCACATGGCTTTGCCGAGCAAGAAGTGCACTTATCTTCAATGATCTCATCTCTTTTCATAAGGCAGAGTTTTATACCAGATTTGCCCTGTTTGGCAGAACTATTTGTTAGCACGGCCACCTTCAAATGGCTCCCAACTTGAATGTTTTCCAATGTCTTTGAACTGGATGGAGATAACTAGAGGATATGCCATCTTAAGTGCCATTTTTTGATTGGCTTTACCACCATAAAAACACGCCTAACTCATCACTTTCAGTCTTGCTTGGCAGAGATTTCACTTTACTTCGCCACCAAGAGGATCATGGGCACATTTTCGCCTTGGCTTTGCCATTATCAAATTTCACTTGCCTCCATAATGACATGCCTAACATTTCACTTTCATTCTTTCTTGGCAAAGATTCCATTTGACTTTACCACTTTAAGGATCATGGGGGCATTTCAGCCTTGGCTTTGCCATTGCCTAATTTCAACAATCATTGATTTCTCTCAAAATTCTTGTTTCAGGTCCTTTAGATGATTTCCTCTTGGTTTTGTTGGCTGAAACTTCTCCCACCACTTCTTCTCAAACATGGTTGGGAAATGTTGCGTCTTTATCCTTCTCTTTTGTGTCATTTTCATAATTTATAGCAATTGAGTCTCCCACTGACAGGGACTGGACCGAACGGAACATATGATGTATACAGATATGGAGACACCATCCCTAGACACAGTGATCCAAAATGATGATGTATACATTTGCTTGCCTTGGTAGGGGTTAGTTGAAAGGACCAAGGATGAGACAACCCTAGCAAATTGACTGAAAATACAACTGACTTGGTACTTGATGCAAACCTGAGAATCTGCTGACAACTACTTAACAAAAACAGACATGAAAATAGAGTTTTGTAGAGGTACCAACAAAGTGTTAAACCTATTTATAGAAACAAATGTTGTCCAAAGTTATCCAACTTTATTTGTTGATTCAATCAATTCTAAACAAGTAACACAGGCTAATTAATGCAAGTCAGATTATGTAGCATATTTCTATAAGAAGTTTGCATATTTAAAACCATACACAGGCTCAAACACCTTATTATTATCACCATATTGATATATATAAAGAAAAAACAAAACTATACTAAAAATAGAAAAGAGGTAAAGAGTCAACACTATCTCATAAATTGAAATACTTGAAAAGGTTATTGACAATTTGACTCTATCCACACATCCTACAAGTGCAAGAAGTGATTCTTGCATACTTAAATGCTTGCTTGCTCATTTTGGCTTTACTTAGTACCATCAACTTATTCACCTTCTTTAGAACCCAACAAAGACATTTACAAACAAAGATTTGTTGACTTGTGATAAATATGATCTTATTGTCCACTATCTTGCCACATTCCATATCTATGTCACACACTTGGACTATTGAGAGTAGATACAAACAAAAATGATCACATGCTCCGTCATTCGACCTAATCAAAAGCATCCTTTCTTGTACAGATTTTCAGATTACAAATGCTTTGCTACCACTCTGTTAGTGGTTAGATCTGCAACCCCCTCCTTATGGCTGTAGCACTTCCCATTGTGTATAAAATAAAGATTCCTATAAAATGGTTCAAAGTTGTAGTTAGGAGAGAGTGGGGAGTAGGTCAGCAACCTCCTTCCCACCAACTCTCCCAACCACCAACTAACCTTCGTAAAACATGTTAATTGTTGTTATAATTGAATCCTATCCTCAAGGAAGAATTTCACAACGTGATGGTTATAAATCATGTTTCATTTGTCATCTTAACCACTTAACCAGATCATGATAAAAAATTGTCATTATGATTGCACCTTTTTAGTTGCATAGTGGCAATTTTTGGAGAGAAAAAAGAATTCAATTATAAGGGGTCAAAATGGAATTTATAAAAGGAAGAAAATTGCTCAAAGAAAAGCATCCATTGTTTATTCATCAAACCTTTTTCTCAAATCTTGAACAATTATGTTCATCTTCTCATCTGAGGACAAAAAACCTTGATGTGTAAGTATTTGGAGAATGAAAACCCTTGTGGTTTCTAGTTGAGATTGGAGGACAAAAACCTTCTTTCTATGTGAGGCGATTTCATCTAAAGATTACATTGGTATTGAACATTATAGTTTAATTCCAGTTTCAAGTGGTAAGCAGCATTTTGGAAGATTACAAGTTTTAGATTTAGTGTGAATAATTCCGCTATTGAAATCTCATAAATTTAGATGCATTTGCTACTAAGAAGCAAATTCTCATTGCTACCTTGTTGACTCGGTCCATAACATTCTATAGAAACCCATACACCTTCAAGAGGTTGTCATACAAATGAAGGCACTCGTACCCAATCTTTATAGCGGTTGTACAATTTATGTTGTTCCCAACTGCTGCCATATTAAGTATTATCACTTGGTTTTGATCAGCCCTGTTGTGACCTATTTCACACATCACCCCATTGCAAATGGAGACCCCCAAGTTTTGGTTCCGCCCTTTGCGCAACATCTTTAAGACAACTGGATTTGAATTAATTTGTGAGAATCGGTCCGGCCAAGTTGAAATTTTGAACCCGTTTGTATGCTGAAACGTCATGGAAATGCTCAGAAGACCCGGTAGACGAGGAACGCCATTGCTTTCGGTCAATTCTAACACTTCCTATTTTTTAGGGATTCTTTTTTTTTTGCTTTTTGCTTTTTTGATTTTTGGCATTTTTAGGCCATTCTGGAGTTCCTATTTTTTAGAGATGCTTTTTGTGTTTTTCTATTTTTGGAAAGTTTCTATTTTCGGATCCCACAGAGCATAAATTCAGCACGCCTCCAGAAATTATGAAAATCAAGGTAAAATGGCAAAAGTTTGGAAAAATGGCTAAGTTTGAGAAATGCACCCATGAACAAGGAATGGCAGGCCAAGTATGAAGTCTGCCCTACCTTTGGCATGCCAAAGGTAGGCACTGGCAAGCCAAGGCTGAAGTCCACCATGGCACAAGAGGCCTCCAAGTCCGCCCATGGCTTGAGGAAGCTTGAAGTCTGCCCAAGGAAGGAAGAAGTGGATGGAGAGGCAAGTGCCAAGTCCGCCCATGGCACAAGAAGGCTGAAGTCTGCCCTGGCAAGGTGAGGTCAAAGTCCACCCCAAAAGGTCAATGGCAAGACAAGAGGTGAAGTCCGCCCAAGGTAGAAGAAGAGGTAAAATGTGCCCATGGCAAGGAAGAGCCCAAGTCCGCCATAGGGAGAAAGGAAGGGATGAATGGAATGAACATGTGCCAAGTCCGCCATTGGACAAGGCAGGGCTAAAAAACGCCATGGCAAGGAGAAGGGTAAAGTCTACCCTAGACAAATGAAGGATAAAATAGGCCATTAGCAAGGAAATGTGAAGAAATTCGCCCAACTTAGGAAAATTTTATTTTTCTAAGGCATGAAAAATGGAGAACTATCTAGAGGGAGAAGAGGTTAGGCCGGCATAAAAATCACTCGGCAAAATGAAATGAAATTCTTTGGCACAAAATGAAGAATGTCTAGCAGAGCAAGTATGAAGTCCGCCCCTCTCAGCTTGGATAAATTCCTAAGGCACGAATAAAAAATGGCAAAGTGGCAGAGAAATCTCCAAGTTCGCCCAACCCAAAAGGAGAGAGAAAATGAATTGTTTGGCTAAGTATAAACGTCCAGAGAGACCAGAAGTCCGCCTGGAGAATTGAAAATTGGTAGACGAATTATTGAGCACATCCTAGCTAGGCAGACAATTGGAAAATAAAATATTGAGCCACGGACAAACGAATTTAGCCATGTATCAACTTTAAACGGGTTGGAATTTTAAATATTTTAACATTTTTAATTATTTCCCAACACTTAAGGGAATTTTAATTAAAAATTTGAAATCTGGAGATTATTTGGAAGATTAAATCATTTTCGCTTTAGGTAAAATTAAATTTTCCATGATTCGAGGATTTAAAGCATGTTGGAAAATTAATTTTAACAATTAATTTAATATCTTTTGATATTTTCTCCTATACTTAGGCAATTTTTAAGAAATTCGAAGATCTCAAATAGAGGTGGCGCAAAGGTAAAAATTGGAAACTTGCCTCTACGACTGAGAGTAAAATTAGAAACTTGCCAATCAGAGAAGGAAAAACATTTCTAAAATTGAAAGAAACTCAGGAAAAAGAAAGCAATTCCTTGAGAAAATCGCACTTCTCAGCCATAAAATGAGTTTCAGCAACTCATTTTTCACAATTTCGATTGAGAAGAAGTTATCTTTCTCGAATCTTCAAGGAATAATTTGCGAAGGAAAAGATAGTGAGAATAACGTTGCTGTGAGAATCAAAGAAGTAATTTTGTGTTGAAAGACGTGATTTTTAGAAAGAAATAAATTATTTCTTTGCTGAAAATCGTACTTCCCAGCAGATTGGTGCACTTCCTCTATCAAATTTCTAGAAATTTAATCCGTTTACAGCCAGAGGACGATCTCGGAGGTTTGGAAGTTCATTGGCAACATTTTTCTAATATTTTCTATCTTCTACTTTCTTTCCGGCACGAGTTTTATTCAATGATTGGCAAATTTATTTACTTTCAGCTTGCTTTTTCACAGAAATTTTACTTTAAACAAGCTGAAAGTGTGATTTTATTCAACAACACCTCGGAATAAATTAATTTAAAAAAAAAAAAAGTCGTGTATTAATGTTAAGTATTACTTGCAGGTTGATGATCGATCAGGGAGAGAAGTCCAGGCAAGCACAAATGAAATTCGCAAGCAAAGGATCACAACCAGAGACCAAAATAAAGTCAAAATGGAAAAACATTACAGACACCAATCTTGGCCATATTGACCTTGATGAATTCAAGAAAAGGATATACAGACACAATGGACCTTTACCAACACCTGCCGCCAGAAGAATGGTGAGAAACAGAATTTTCCAAGCTATCGGATTCTTGCCTGCAATTGAATGTGCTGAGCTAATGGTGGAATGCGCACTTCATTATGATGTTGAATTAAGGCAGATTGTGGCACCCGATGGGAGAGTATTGGCTCATCTTGGAGAGTTGACCATACAGGAGGCTTTTGGCATTCCTAAATATCCCAAGACCATCCACAAAACCAAAGAGGACGCCCAGAAGCTGTATGATGAAAAACCTGATCTTTGTGCCGCCAACCTCAACAAGTCATGCCTGGATAAGCCAAGACCTTCCATCAAGAAAATGCCTAAGAAGCTGTTGCGTATAGACTTCAAAGAGGATTATGGGAACATCATCATCTTGCTAAACAGGATAGCAGGCAATCCTTTGGGGACACCTTTCGAGTCATGGATGTACTATTTCATTGAAGACATCACAGAAGGCGTGAAGATGTTCAACTGGTCCCGTATGATAAGTAACAATATCCACAAGCAGCTTATCAACCTGGAAAAGACTAAAATATTCTACATGAGCTCCTATGTCATCTATATGTTGGCCAGGACTTACAAATATGCAAGCTTGATCTACAAAGGCATAGTTGGCAGTGGAGCAAATGAGTTGAAGGCATATGACTGTTATCCACAGTTGCAGTTGAAAGAGAAGGCACACTTCAAGCGAGCTCAGAACGCCTTCCTTATGTACATCACAAGGATACTCCAAGGAGGAACACATCAACGACTGACTCATGAGGCCAAAAGCCTGATAGGCAAGTACGGATCTTGGTTTATCCAATATCCAAGATATACTTACATCAGAATCCAGGGATTCATCGGAAGCCTGTACCGCCTGCCCATCTTCCCCACAAACAAGATGGTCCTACTTGAAGTACTGAGACAGGTAGAGGAGTTTCAAGGTTTCCAAAGGACAAAGCAAAAGGCGGTAGTCACTTTTCCCTTCTTCATAGGGAACATGATGGAGTCATGTCCGTCGTCACAGGCAGCCGATAGTGTCAGGCTCGAGTTACAGCATTACCCCTTTGCCACATATCCGTCTAGGAGCCACTTCGACCCACATCATCACATCAAGACAGTGGATGGAAGGAGATACAAGCATAGGGTCGAATTGGAGGATTTCTAGGCAAATGCTACGGATGAGTTTGAGGTTAGGTGAAGAATGTGGTCTAGACTGCCTATCAGCTTGATCAGGGCAATGGAGCTTTGTCGAGTGCCAGATCAGTTGGAAGAGGATGGAAACCAGACGTAGCCACGCTTCAATGAGAGTTTGTCCTTGCCTACTGTCAGGTGGTAAGAATCAGAACATGCCAATTTGAATACTTTGATGAGACCTGTCATCAAGTATACACAATGGTGGGTCGATCAGCAAGTTCAGGAGCTAAGGCGACAAAAGATAACTCTGACTTATGATATGTTGAGCGAGGTAGAATCCTATTCTTCTAATGCAGACACATCCCAGGACATAGAAATGATAGAGGCCACCACTTCCAGGAAAAGGAAGGAGATAGCTGTAGGCAAGGAGCTAGCTCAGAAGCAGGCAAAGGTAAAGCCTTCACACTCTGCCGCATCTAGAAATATTGAAGAGATGCTGGCCACTGTCGATGCTTCACTGGCCGACATTAGGGATCCTTCTCCGATTCCTGAAGGCAATATGGAGCCTCAGCCGGACGATGATGCACCACCATCTCCCACGGGCACAGAAATATTGGAGTCCAATGATGATAATGTGGGCACCCAAAATGATGATTTCCAGGAAGCAATGATTTCAGCCCTTAGAGGAATTTTGGATGTTCATGACAGAGAAGTTATGCCGGAAGAAGATGGCGTGGAATAACTCACAATCCCGGATTGGCTAAGGGAAAGGCTGAAAATATAGGTGCCAATGGAAGAGCCGGAAGAGGATGATACTGCGGACTTCTTGGCCAGACTTACACAAACTGCAGCCAAGAATCCAGCAAAGAAATTCTCAAGCATACAGAGAGATGAGGCCGGCAACCGGACCACACAGCTTGCAGTGCCTACAGTGGACAAGCCACAGGAGGACATAGCCCCGCAGGATAACGCCATCACCACCATTGACTTGGGTCCAACCACGAAGGGCCAGGAAATTGAAGATTTGGACAATTCTATGTCCACTATCAAGTCAAGGTTGGCGATGGCAAAGAGGAAGGAGTTCCAATTAGAGATTAAGCGCTTGAAGGAGTATATCCAGCATTTGATCAAGCCACTTGATCAAGATAACACGGCAACTCCTCTTCTCCTGAACTCTTTGCAAGAGGCAGCTAAGGAGATGGAAGAAAACAGGGTCACAGTTCGGGAGGCCAAAAAATGGATAGCAGTCAAGGGCACGGAAGCTGAGGCATTCATGGAGAGGTTGACCTTGGTTTACGGTCAGGCCACTTCACTACTTTCTAGACTGGGCACTTTGGCGGAAGTAAGGGATAGCCTTCCAGATGTACAAGGAAGAATAATCCCTTGCCTTAGGATTCTGAAAGGAGTTCCTAAGCAAGAGCTGATAGACGAAGGCGTCATTGCAGCGGGAGCAACCTACGACTTCCATACCTGGTATTGGGCCTTGACGGCACGAGGGGAGGTCTTGGAAAGGGTAAAGATTGACAGTTTCAAGCTGGAGGAGCAGGTTAAAGAAGTCCAAACCAAGATTCTCAACATGATTGTCAATATCTTGGACAAGGAAGCCCTACGAGAGAATGACCTGCAGCTGGAGGTTTTGAGGGGAAAAGTCCAGGAAAACATCTTTGCTATCACTAGACCCATCTTGAAGCAGGACTGGGCCAAATTGGCGAACTTCCTGAGCATCCGAGAATCCTTCGAGAAGACTGAGCTGGAGTGGGAGGATACCTTTGTCAGATGTGCCGAGAGCGTGGATGGACTAGAATTCATAATCAGAATGCTTCCATAGGTTACCATGGATGAAGTTGCCTTGATCGTGTCTAGATTCGTCGAACACACGGCAACTCAGGAGGATCAAGATGTGGTTCCTTGAAAATAGCTCTAGGCGCCAGCTCACTGCTGTTAACCCTTAGTTCACTGGTGTTGTTTCGGGAAACCCTAACTAGGGTTTTATTTGTTCAATCTTGGTCGTCGACTCATTTTTAATCTGAGCCATTTATTCAATTTTGTGAACTCTATATAAACTTGTATACTCTCATTTTCAATTGGTGAAGTGAGTAGTATAAGATTGTTGCGACAAAACTATTTCCGTTTATAAAAGCTCTTGTGCATGATTTGCTAAGAACCACTTTTATCTCCAAGTAGTGTGCAAGGTTTTCATATTTCTCCTTCAACACTTAGAGTAGAGTTAAATTAGTATTTCATTTATATGTTTATTAGTGAATGATAGATTTGATAGCAGTGGTGAATAAAATTAAGCTCATACTTTTGTTGAATGGATGATTTGCATTCAGTGTGTAAAGTTAGCCTGAGCCATTAAGTTGTGGATGTTTAACTTCAGTTTGAATAATTACTCATTCAAGCATGAAAATCATTATCACCCCCGTTGAAGATTGCACCCGCTTTGCGTAAGTTGTCCTAAAGGAGGCGAAACAAAGTGCGGTTATTCCAAATTTTATCTCGTCACTGCCATCTCTTGAGTTCTTAGGCATAGTTTAGATTTCTAAACCCTTATCTTTTTCCCCTTTTTTTTTGAAAAATCTAAAACACCCATCAAAAAGAACCTTTCAATGATAAATTTGTCTAAGTCCTCAACTTGCAAACGAATTATAACATAAGTCCCCTTGTGATTACCAGCAATCACAACGCCCACTGGCCTTATCCACATGTCATGACCTGACCAAAATTAACATTGGAGTTATTGTATTATCTTCTAGGTATCTACAATCACTTTTCAAGAGAGGATAAGAGTGTCCCTTGGGCATTTTTATTTTGTGTTCGGTGGCATATTCAAAACACACACCAACAAGCCCCTGATTCATAAAATAGTATGGCACCTATGCATGGTGATTCAATCGTATGGCCCCTGATTCTATGTTATTTAAATATTTTGAACATAATTTGTATGAGGTTTTTGATATTGCTGTTATAACATTATCTATTTAAATAATCAACAATGAGCAATGGGTTTCAATGATAGTTTCTGGTAATGTTTATGTTGTGTGGCATTAATAGATTGATTAATATTGCACGAGTTTAGTATTAAATCTTGGTATAAAATTGTTCTTGTTCAGTTTAGGTTTATGTCTTATTATTGCAAAAGGAGACACAAAAAAAGTTGGGGTTTCTGAAAATATTAGGTAATATTGAGATGAATAAATTGCTAAGCAACTAGAATGAGAAGTTTGATAAGCCTGTCAAATCGGAATGAGAAATCAGTTTGGTAATGGTGATACAAATGAATCAATGTTCAAGATACTTATTATATTAGCAATGTACTCAATCTCTTATTTATGCAGGATGCTCAAGATATCTATGCACTAAAGCTCTTCCCTTCAAAGAAACTCTACATACTTCATGTCATTTGCAGTATGCACTATCTACCACTTAGTTCATCTCATTTATACTACGTTCCATCTAACTATCCAATACATTCATCGGCCCATCGATTATCATATTGATGAGAGAGATTCACATCTTGACCCATACCACATTTTTCGTATCCTTTATGCTAATGTTGTCAAGATTAATTTCAATTCAGATTGCACTATGCATCTTTTTCATGTTAACTTCAATTACTATTGTTGGGATTCTCCTCAATCATGGTTTCCCATGTTGTTCAATTTGAATATTCCCCCTCCATTCATATTGTTGGATTTGTTTTCAATTCAAAGGTGTTTGAATTTCAGTAGCTTTAATGGCATCTCTATTATTCTATGTTCATATGTTGTTGAACTTCACTCCCTATTCTCTATTAGTGACTTTCCATGAATTTCATAGGTTTGACAACATTTCGTGATCCATGAATCATTTAATTTATTCCAAATGACTGACCAATTATGGGTTTCAGATTAATTCTCCTTCCAACTCTACAAAAATTACTCTTTAGGGCTTAAAACAACCACAACAATATAAGATCTTAAAAACAAGAAGGAAAGCAATAAGTAACAAAGAACACACATAACACAATGTTCATTTGGATAAAATCCAAGATGGATGAAAAACTCCTAGAATGATAGGCCTTCAATGTCCACTATACAAGGAATGCAATACCATAAAAATAGAATTTTGGAGTTTACAATACCTAAGTTACCGGTTCGGGTATAGGTGCAGATACAAGAACGGGTACAACGGTAAGGCAAAAAAAAATTCCTTGGGTGCGAAAAAATATATTTATGTATGTATGTATGTAGTAAAAAATTTAAAATTATATATAATAAAACAATAATATTCATAATTGCAAATAAAAATATATTTTTAAATACCCCATAATTTGCAAAAATGAAAATACTCATACATTCATAATTCAATGATTTGTCAAATGTCAATACACAATGAAAATTACAATCAATCAATATGTGTGCCATTTTCACATTTTTGTCACTTAAGGGCGAAATTATGTATGCAAGCATTTTTTTTGTTTATAGAAATGCTTTAAAAAATCTTTTTTCCTGCTTTTTTTTGGGGAACCCTTGGGTTCGGCTATGTTCGGTCCAAGGTGCCTGAGAGGGGCCCTAGGAGAACCCAGAGAAAAATCAGCAAAGAACCGAGACCGAAACCATACACACACAGATACATGGGGCAAAAGAGAAGAACCTGGTAACTTAGTACAATACAATATTCACACTCCCTTATGCCTCTTTGCTTTTGTAACCACAAGAATTTTGCAACACCTTCTAATCCCATTTGAATCACTATGAGAGTTGCTTTCTAAGCCAGTTAAACCTCTCAAATGCCTCAAAGTTCCCCTTTATCTCCTCTTTATCCGCTCAACTCCCAAGATGATAAATGGATGTGGTGGAAGTGGAACAATTGCCCAAACATCCATCATCTAGAATCCAATAATCACCAACAAGGAATACGATCATTTATCAAGGGCCATTAACACATACACAACCACAACCTCACAAAAACATCTTCCCTAAAAACAATCCACTCTATTTGGCATTTTCTTGCCCTTTCCTACCAACACAACCAAAAGACTAAATGGCACAACCTTTTCTAGTCAACGAACAAAACCAATTATTTTAGTGCCATCATGTAGTTTATCAATTATTATGCTACTTTAGCAACATCATGTGCTTCAAAGGCACCAATGTCTTCCTACAATGCTTTGACAACCACATGCAACCTCCAACAACATCATGTGCCTCTTTACAACACTTCAGCAACTTAGATGATCTTTAACAACACATGTAATATCCCCTTCTTTGTCCTAGGCGTTAAGAGAAGACCCTCTAGCTTATCTTATTCCTGTTGGCTAATTTGAAGAATTGGTACAGAAATAATTTAATTAATTAAATTAAGTTGTCTTAAATTAATGTTGCGAAAACTTGTATTTTATTTTTTTATAAAAAGTCAGGTCTGAAAAGAAAAAATAATATAAAGTCACTTTATGTAGGCCCAAAGAATTATTTAAAATATAACTTTGAGGAAGTTCAATCAAAGGTTATAAAAAGAGCATGAAGGAGCTCATTTAGAGCTTCTTGGTCATTTTCATATTTTCTCATTGTGAAGTTTACACAGTGTGTTCAATTCAAAACCCTAAGACAAAACCCTAGGGGTAATTTGGCTTGGGAGATAAAATATTTCTTCCTAATCAAATCAGAGGTGGATTCAGACAAGATAAGATTTATAGATATATTTAAACAGAGAAACAGAGATATTTTTGTTAGTTGTCAGTTTCAAGAATTTCAAGTACAAATTTATTGAAATTTTTCAACAAATAATAAATTTGTTAATGTTGTGTGTGCGAGTGGGAAAAAAGAGCAGGATTCACAGTGTTGTGTGTGCAATGAAGAAGCAAGTTAAAAAATCTTATATTTTATTTATGCTGGGTTACCCCAACCGTACTATATTAAGGCTCCCCAAAGAGGGTCATACACTTTAGTGACTATTCAAGGAGAGGCTGATACCTATTGAAAGGCCCAATAGCCTTTATTTCATTCCCAACACGGCCTGTATAGGCTTATTCAATGCTGTCGTCACCTCACAAAGGGAAGGCACAGCCTTCTTTAAGCTGCCATACTACTTATGAATGAGTCGTACCAAGTGTGGAAGTATCGTACAACTCTTGAATTGGGATAGGAGTATTAAAGGAATGATGATTGATCTGTAACTCATCCTACATCACAGGCCAGCAATATAAATTTAATAATATTTATATTTTGTGTGGTTTTATCAATCCTGTAAGGAATTTATAGATGTATCAAATTGCAACAGCAATTTGCATGTTCGTTAAAAATATCTGGTGCATGATTATTTCAGCAGTTTAAATTAAAAGAAAATGTTTTTGAGATCTGGATATTGAGAAATTAGTTATAAATAGTTTATATTAAATATCAATCAAAGAATAACATTGGATTATACACTCAAATTCAGAGCATAGAAACTGTTTGACGAAATGCCTGCATAACAAAAAAAAATTGTGGAAATTACAGTTTTCGATTAAAAAATTTCTAGGCAGAATATTACAACACTTTTCAACAATACTTCAGACAACCACTAGTAACAAAGTACATCTTCGATGGCAACGCTATCATCTTCCACAACCAAGCATATCCTTCTACAGCACTTCAACAACAACACTCTAACAACAATATACTAATACCCAAACTTTTCTGCTAAAGTAAAGACAGATTATAGCTCAACAAGCATTCTGGCGATGTTCCATCCTCCAATCATAAACTCAATGTATATTCATTTTGGCAATCAATACATTACTGAAAGTAAAATGTAGATTCTCTATAATACTGCCCAAACTGTGTACCTAACTTACAACAATACTGATCTAAATCACTCAACTTGGTTTTAGATCACGCCTACCCAACCAAGGGGATTTTGGTCCCCAAAACCCTCAAGATACAATCCAATGAGTACATTTTGCCCACATCTTCACGACTATTAACATGTTACTTTGATAACATTAATATGGATGAATCACCAACAATTGCGTCAAGAAGTTATGTCTATCAAACTAGAACAGAAAATTAGTTTGATTATGTCGATACAAATGAATTGATTCTTAAGATACTTGTTATACTGGCAACATACTCATTTTCTCAGGGCTGGAGAAATAGGTGGCCAACGATTAAATTGGGGACAACTATCAAGTTCCCCTGCACGCAGTATGTCATTTCAGTTTCAATTTTCCTAGGGCCTGTAAATAATAGTAGGATGGGGAGAGAAATAGCAAACCCAAATCTAACCCTATCCACTATAAAGGTAGGGCAACTAAAAAGAAGCTATATAGGGCAAAAAGAAGCTATAGAATCTCGTTCAAAGATAGAATTGGTAACGTGTCATCTATGGTAAATTATTGCATTCAAACCTATCCTACTATAGAACTGTTTGGATTCCCAAACCATTTTCAACAGAACCTTACCAATTGATCGTAATTTGAAGGCAGATAAATTCAGCGTGGTTTCGCAGCGGGGAATCACATATCACCAACACAGGCCATCTCACTGGACCGCTGTGTTTAGTTCTTCCATAAACGAAAGATGGTGATAGCAGTGCCATGGATAGAGAAAGTGGGATCAATGCCTATCAATTATGCAAGACGCTAAAGATATTTTTACAATAAGCCCTTCCCTTAAGAGAACCTCCACATACTTCAAGTCATTTGTCTTATACACCATCTAATTAACCAATGCATTTATCAATCGATCAATTCTGCCATAGATGGGAGAGATTCACATGTTGACCCATTTCACAATTTCTAGGTGTTGTCTTTCAATCCTTTATATCAATGTTGTCAAGATTACTTGCAGTGCATGTTCTATTGTTGATCAGTTTTCATGTAGTGTTGTTGGGATTCCCTTCAATTATGCTTTCCCATGTTGTTCGATTTGTATCCATATTTTTGCATTTGTTTTCATTTAAAAGGTGTCTGGGTTTCAATGGGTTTATTGATATTATAATGTCCTTAACTGGAATTTTTATAAAAGATGCACGTCTGTTCATTTTCTAATTTATGCAAACTAAAATGAAACTAATATGAAATATAGAACAGCAAATGTCGACTCCAATAAAATTTAATGGATAACAGGGTCTCAAGATTTAAAAGAAAACCCTGATATCATACAAAAGTTAACTATACATAACTTAGAAAACATATCTGGGATCATAACGTGGGCTACAAACTTAATGCCGTGAATTATTCTTTTGGCTGATTCCTGCGTTATTAAACATGTTGTCCAGTCGTCCATATTTTTCCACCGTTGTTCTTCATAGAGTTATAATCTGGAAAATCTAAAAAAATGTTTACACAGCAGATGTCATAGAAATTCGCTTAAAGAATGCCCTGCCAAAAATATTACTGAAATCTACGAAAATTCTTCGCACAAAGATAAAGAAAATCTGCACTAAACTATACCAGACAATTCCTACGAAAATGTTCCCGCACAAAACCAGAAAAATGTCGACACAGCTTGAAAATCTTCAAAAAAAAGAAATCATACCCTGAGAAACAAAGAGTCCGTTCGCACGATACAGAAGCTCTCATAAATCATACTCAGAAAAACGGTACGATTGAACGTCAGTACTATATAAAGGAGCGGAAAATGCTTCGTGCAATGTGCCACTGCTTGTTTTTCTAAACGGCATTTGAATCGTGTTTATCCGTTTTATTTTTTTGAACGCATGTATTTCTTTAACCACATTTTAATTTAGAGGACAGGAAAGGAAACAATTGTTTTATTATTGTTTTTCTCACCGTTTTAATGAAACATGAAAAATTACAATTTTATTCACTAATTATTCTAAAGTTTATAATTTAGAATTTTATAATACATTAATGTATGATTAAGTTTATAATTTAGAACTTTATAATACACTAATATATGTGATAATTAATAATTAATTAGTATATTGATTTCAAATTAAATTATTTATTAATCATTTAAATTAAAAAATACAATTAAATTAAATAATTGTAATTTGTTTGGCGTACATTTTTTTTACATTATTTTTTTCAATATTCAATTAGTTAATAAATATATAGAAGAAATATATAACTACTAATATATATCTTACAAATGATGTGTGATTTTTGAAATGTAGTTATTATTAAAATAATTTTTATTTTTCATAATTTATCAACAAAAATGTAAGAATGGTATTTATAATAGGAAGAAACACTTGCAAATAGTATAGTAGCATCAAATGGGAACTAGTTCTCCAAAGTACTCAAACAATTTTTGAAAACATTATATACTACCTTCTCCAAGTATAAAACATAGGATGACATGAAACAAAGCATTAGCCAAAATAATTGTTTAACTCCTCAAGTGAAACTTATGAGTTTCAACTTTGAAAGTTATCTTTCAAGATTTCTAAATACTCTAGGCTCCAACTTTCAAAGTTAAGATTAACAGCATTCATATAATTCATTGAAAATTATGATTTGGAGAAAATACAATAAAATCTAATAAATATAACACAATCAATGATAGATGCATTCACAATTAAAAAATCAATGCCCTTTTTTTTTATTACTCAATAAATCCAAGATTTAAATGTAACTAATAATATATGTCACATCTATACCTAGACTTAATAATAAATATAAAAGAACAACTTTCTTCTATGAAAACATTGATGGTGGAGCAACGGCAGGAACATGGAAACCCTCGAGGTTTCAAGTGTCACCAAGGTTTTCAGTATGGAGGAGAGGCCCAATACGTTGGCCTTTCAACAATAGAAGGGGTTGAAATGGATAGCAAAACAGAAGGAAGGGTCCCTCAGGGGCATAAAAGGCTTCGAGGAAGCAGAATGTAAGACAAGGGCTTTTAGAGAATCTCAATGTGAAAGTTTGGAATGAGGTGCGAACGATGGATAGATTTCATTCAACGGCGTTAACTGAGAAGGTGGACATGTCCCAGATATGGGAAAAAATTGGAGGCTGAAAAATCAAGCGGACATAGCGAGCACAAGTAAGGTGAACTCGAAACACTCATTGGTTGTGTCGTTAATGGTAGGCGATAGAGAATGGAATGATTCTATGAATTTCATGAAAGCACATGCTTTTTTTTCTGAAATGGGGGGAAAATGGTTGGCTTTAACAAAAAAACAGAGCCTGGTGCGATACCCATTGGGGGAAATCTTGCAGTCTCAAGACTTTGGAGAATGGGTTTTATTTGGTGACATGTCAAACTGTGCAAGATAAGGAGTGGGTTATGAATAGTGGTCCCTTCATGATGGAGGGACGAGGGTTTTTCATTCTAGATTGGAGCCCGAATTTTAACCCCAACATGGCAGCATCTAATGAAGTGCCTATCTAGATTAAGCTCAAGAACCTACCACAGGAGTATTGTGGTCAAGATACTCTGAAACAAATTGGAAATAAGCTTGGTGTGTTCTTGAAGGCTGAGGAAAAGGTGGATAAGATGGACTTGAGTATGTATCCATGCATCTACATTTTGTGGCAAACTATTCACCCTCTATCGGAGTTCCTGGAACTAAAATCTGGCAAGGGAGAATGGCGCCATGTTTTGGAGGTGGATGATAACCCAGGAACTGTCACAACGCAATCCAGGAACATTCCTAAGGAGGTGCGGATATCAACATTGGAAAAAGGGAAAGATTTAGCAAAGAATTTGTTAGCAAAAGAAGTTGTGAGGCTAATTGAAGCTTATGATGGAGAATCTCAATGGAATCAGATGATTTGGGATTGCTTGGGAGAACCCCCAAATCGATCCTCAGTGTCAGTGCCAGGAAGCAGTGCAATTGTGCATGAGGCCCACAATTGGGATGTTGTTAAAGGATCACACCTGAAAAGAAATTTGTATCTGGACTCTAAGGAGGTGGGATCAATTGTCATTGAAAACCTAAAGGTGGTGGAAGCGACTCTGGAGCCTAAAGACAACTTTCAAAGAGAAGACTTTGGGCTTGCTGAAGAAGGTAATTTTTTAGCTATCGTAGAGAAGGGATCTAGCCCTACTTCCCTCTTGCAAAGGGAGGTAATGCAGGCAAGGATAGAAGAGGCCTGTCTAGGACAGGCAAAACTCTAGCCCTCCTCCACCAGTGAGTTTAGATCAACCTACAATCGTGGTGAGAAATGTGATGTGACTGAGAATTAAGAGACCCTAATCCTTAACAATTACGAAGGCCTGGAGTCTGCAAGCCAGGCGATTAATACACGGTCTGGGGAGGATGAGGTCATTTTTAAGGATATTCAAATCTCCCCCATTCAAAATTTGGAAAGTCAGTTTGACGAAGCAAGGAATAGTGGAGGCAACTTGGATGATTCTGAGTTAGACTTGATTTCTGAAGATGAAGAGGATGTTGAGGAATTGTGGAGAAGAGGTCACTAGAGCAGATTGATGCGTCTAATCCAAGGGTGAAGCTAGGGGAAAAGAAGAGGCATGGCCCCAAAAACCAATCGAATAAGATTGGAATTGGCTAGCAATGTTGCAGGTCAGAGAAAATTGAGATCAACGACAACAATGAAAATCCTATCATGGAATGTCAGGGGCTGCAATGCCCCTGACAAAGTGTGTTTGATCAAACGAGGTCAGATCTAGTGTTAATCCAAGAAACAAAAATAAAGGATGAAGATTTTTATTGGTTCAAGAAATGTTTTTGCAAATGAAATTTTGTTCTTTCTAGAGCGGTGGGGGCTTCAGGGGGAATTGGGGTGTTATGGAAGGATTATGTTGTCGAGGTTCAACTCATTCAACAAGAGAGATATTAGCAATGGTTGGGTGTGGAATCCAAGCAGCTTGGTATTAACTTCTCAATCATAAATGTGTATGGCCCGATCAATAATAATCTTTAAAAAGACCTTTGGCGTGACCTCTCTACAATTTTGGGGTGTGAGGAGGAAAGGATGTTTGTTCTTGGTGGTGATTTCAATGTTGTTTTGAGACCTTCTGATAAAATGGGAGGAGTGTGTTGGACGGGGCAGAAACAACAAAAATTTAATGAGTTTGTCATAGGGAATGGCTTATTTGAACTCCCCTTCAAAAATGGGGACTTCACCTAGACCAATCGTAGGAGTGGGTTTCTCAACATTTTTGAGAAGTTGGATAGATTTTTTTTGACTGGGAATTGGGCTATTCAAAGTTGGATTTGTGAGGCGGAAATTATTCTGGTGACTGGGTTGGATCATTATCCTATTAGTCTGAGAATCCAAGATGAAATCACTCTGGACCGGTGTCCTTTTAAATTTGAAGCAATGTGCTTTTGTGATATTGGTTTTAAAGGTTTGGTGGAAGGTTGGTGGAAAACGGCTTTGATACGAACTGGTAACAAAGCTTTTATATTTATTTTTAAATTACAATTTCTTAAGGAACAGCTTAAAAGGTGGAATAGGGAGTCTTTTAGAAACATCTTTACTGAGAAATTGAGGTTGGAGGATAAATTGAATGCTCTGAACTCCAAATTCATTGAGCATGGGATGGCTGAGGATGACTTTACTATTGAAAGGGTCTTGAACAAAGAATATAGTGAAATCTTAGCCAAGGAAGAAGTTTATTGGAGGCAGAAATCAAGAGAGATGTGGCTAAAGGATGGTGATCGAAACATGAGGTTTTTTCATAACTCAGCAAAAATGCGACGATCTTGCAATAAAAAAATTTCAATAAAGGATGCGACTGGTGTTGTGTAGAATAGTGTGGGTGAGGTTAATAAGGTTGCGGTTCAATACTTTTTAGAGGCCTTTTTTGTTGATCACAATGAAATGCAACATGATCCCCATATCTTAGAGGTTATCCCTAAATGTGTCTCTAATGCCCAAAATGAAATGTTAATGGAGGTTGCCACTATTAGTGAAGTGAAGAAGGTGGTTTTTGGGCTTGGAGGTGATAAGGCTTCGGGGCTTGATGGCTTCTCTGCAATTTTTTACCAAAAATTGTGGGACATCTTTGCAACTGATATTTGGGAAGTGGTTGAGGAATCGAGAAGGGATGGGTTTTTTCTCAAATATTTTAACAACAACTTCATTTCCTTAATTCCCAAAAGACAGGTGACTGAGTCTTTTGAGGATTTTAGACCGATTTCCTTGTGCAATACTATTTACAAAATCATCTCAAAGGTTGTTGCCAATAGGTTAAAGAAGGTTTTGGAGTCTGTCATATCGGTGGAGGAGAGTGGTTTCTCTCGTAACAGATCCATTTTTGAAGGAATCATAGTGGCCCATGAAACTATTCACTCTGGTTGTTTGTCAAAATCTAGAAGTATGATGGTCAAGCTTGACATAAGGTGAGTGTATGATGAGGTGAATAGGGATTTCCTGCAAAAGGTTTTGGAGAAATTTGGTTTTTCTTCGAAATGGGTGGCTTGGATTAGAATTTGCATTTGTCCTCCTCGCTTCTTTGTTCTTGTGAATGGGAGTCTGTAGGGTTTCTTTGATTCTAGTAAAGGAATAAGACAAGGAAATCCTATCTCACCATTTCTTTTTATTATTTTGGTTGAGGTTTTAGGAAGGCTAATCTCTAAGAGATGTAGCTCTGGCCATTAGAAAGGGATCATAATTGTTGAGGGCATTGATCCCCTCTCGCATCTATAATTTGCTAATGATACTTTTTTTATGGGAGAAGCTTCCTTTCGTGAAGCTAAAGTGATGAAGAAAACCCTGGATGCCTATGGCAAAGCCTCGGGCAATGCATCAGCTAGCGTAAGTCTCAAATATTTTTCTTCAACACTCCAATCCATAAGCAATTGGAGGTGTGTAGAATTCTTGGTATGAAGGCGGGGGTTTTATCTAGTAAGTTTCTTGGGATTCCTCTATTTGGTGGGGTAAGCAAGTCCCACATCTGGAAATATTTAGTGGATGTGTGTTTGAAAAGGTTTGAAGGGTGGAAGAGTAAGTGGCTAACAGCAGCAAAAAGGCTCTTAATGCTGAAATCGGTGGTATCAACTATTCTGATGTACTCCATGATGTGTATAAAAATTCCCAAGAAAATTATAACAGTGGTTAGTCAGGGAATGAGGAAATTTTTCTGGAATGGAGCTAATGAGTAGGATAAAATTCCTCTATTAGCTTGGGAAAAGATTTGTCAATCAAAAGATATTGGTGGGACTGGTTTGAGAAATTGGCAATTAATGAATGAAGCGCTCAGAACTAAACTGGTTTGGAATTTGTATTCAAAATCGAACCTCCTTTGGGTCAAATTACTTAGGGCGAAGTACCTGGACTCAATGGAGAATCATCAGATTTTTACTATTCGTAATCCACCTAAGGGATCTGCTATTTGGAATTTCATTATCTCTTGTAGGCCCTTTATTACGAATCATTTATCCTGGCAGATTGGGAATGGGATGATGGCTAACTTTTGGGATGATTCTTGGGATGGGCATCCAGCTCTGAAGTAAAATGAATATTTTCTTGAACTTAGAGACACCATGAGTCAAAAATGGGGCGTAAAGGTTCGGGATTATGTGGAGTTAAAAGTGGGTATTTTTGGAAGGGAATGGGTGTGGAAGAATGTGGAAGGTGAAGGTATTTTTGATCAGCAATTGAGAAGAATGAAGGCTATCTTCCGGGAAAGGAAAGTTTTGTTGATGGGTGAGGAGGACAAAGTTGTGTGGTGTGGGTCTTCAAATGGGTGTTATTCGGTTAAAATTTGTTACTAGCTTTTGGATAGTCAAGAGGGTGACTTCTTTTGGGCAAAGAATTTATGTTGGAGTAAATTTTTCTTACAAAAAGCTGGCACCTTTGCTTGGTTAGCGGTTAAGGGAAGAATTTTATCAGGGGAAAGAAGGAAGAGGCTTGGGTTTGCGGGGCCTACAAAGTGTGTGATGTGTGACAATGCTGAAGAATCGATGGACCATCTACTTTTCCAATGTGATGTAGCTTCTGAATGTTGGGATAACTTGAGAAGGAAACTTGGGTGGCATGGGCCTCTTTAGAAAAAACTGAAGGAGGTTTTTGAGAGTTGGCCCTTTGTTCATAAGAAATCTATTTTGTCTAGCATCTAGATTTGTAGCCCTTCTATTTTGGTTTGGGAGATTTAGAAAGAGCGAAATAGGAGAATTTTTCTTGAAAAAAAGGAGGATATTAAGAGGCTCTTAAGCAGAATTGATAATTATATTGAGGAGGTTGTTGGAAGTGCGGCTTCATAGGCCATGGGGTTGAGGATTTCGTTTACTATGGCTGACCAAGTTGTGCAAAGAGAGTGGCCAAGAATCAGGGTCAGAACTGGTCAAAGCAGTGGGGTATTGGAGAAGAAAAGTGTCAGTAAGGAGGTGCATTGGGAGTGTCTGACTGCTAGGTGGCATAAGGTGAATTTTGATGGAGCCTCTAAAGGTAATCTAGGGCCATCTAGGGCTGGAGCTTTAATAAGAGATTGGCATGGTAGTATTGTGGCCTTTGGGGCTAAAAGGTTAATGAGTGGGACAAATAATGTTGATGAAGCTAACGCAACGTTGTTAGGAGTAGGGTTAGCCAATCAATGGGGTTGCATAAATTACAGCTGGAAGGTGACTCATTGGTTATTATTCAGGCCATAGTGAATGGTGGTGCAAATGTGTGGCATTTGCAAGGTTTAATCAAGGCAATTTTAAAGGATTTGAAGAGTTTAAGATAAGTCATATAAGGCGAGAGGGTAATGGTGAAGCAGATAGCCTTTTAAACTGGGTGGTCTCCTTTGCTAACGAAGGTGATTCATAGTTTGAGGATTGTAGGAACTTGGATCTTGGAGAAGTTATCTCAGGAGGTAGGTGGGTCATCAAGGTGACGGGGAGTGTTGACATCGCCTCGATGATTTTCTCCTGGGGACTGGAACTAAACAAAGATATTAAAACTATTAGATGGGTAATGGAGTCACTCTTCATTAAGGATTTTTTATTAGGTATGGACTCCTTCTTGGAGTGGGTTGTCATGGGGGTGGGATATGATATTTATGAGTGTTTTGAGGATATGGAGGATGCAGAGGAGCTAAGAGTGGTCCCTTTTGTGAGATGGCGGTGGAGAATAGACAAGGATGCATATAGGATGGAGATTCTAGTGGCCTGGAAGAATTTAAAATTGGTCTTGAGGAGGCATGAATTTGTTCCCGCGTTGGCAAAGGTTGGTATTCCACTGGTGTTTCCCAGGATGAGGCGGTCGAAGAACAGGAGTGGTGCTCATCGGGCACAGAGTGGATGGTAGGGCGGGAGGTGGTGTAGGAAGTCTTTTTTGGCCTTTATGTGGCTACAGGTGGATGGGTCGTGTGATGCTGGTTTTTGGGCGGGCTAGGTTTTGCTGCGAGGTGGTCATCCAAGTGTTTTGTGACGGTTATTGTGTTTTATGCCCATTTTTTGCGTTGGCCTTTTGTTTGACTAGCTTGTTGGGCAGTTTGGACCCAAGAGGGGTCATTTTGGGTTGTTCCTCCTTTTAATTGTGGGCATTACTGCATTTTGTATCGCTTTGGTTCGATACCCACGGGTGGACGAGAATGCTTATGTATGGGTGTAGGGTGGTTGGTATTGATTTGGTTGCCTCTGGTGTCTGTAGCCTGGCGGTTCAGGTGGTTGTTTTCCTTTTTTATATTGTAATCTCTCTTAATTATTAATAAAATATATATTATCGATCAAAAAATAATAATAAATATAAAAGAGCAACTAAAATTAATCTAATAAAAAATATACAATAGTAACTTACAAAACTTTTTTTTATTTCTATATATATATACTTTAAACAAATCGAAGATCTGCCACACGAAACTCTATAACCTTCCAAAACTTAGACATAAATCCCACTTTCAATTTATATAAACTAATAGAGTTTCCTTCCTAGAATCAATAAAAACTAGCCATAAAGACAACAATTATGTTCTTCATTCTTGTAAATTATGCTTTATTCAATATATATTTTAAAAAAAAAAACCAAACCAATAAGAATCAGAAATGACTGAAGTTAAGGCCAGCCTGTGCTTCGTGAAATGCGTCACTACTTTTTTTAAACAGCAATGGGATCATGTTTATCTATTTTAAACCGCATTTTAATTTGGAGGATCATTGTTTTTACCAGCAACGACAACGAGCATTATAATATATATACATAATTTATTTTTCTAACGGTTTTCAGATTTAAACAAAATGATTTTAGGTAGTAAAAAGGTAATTTAAGGCAACTTGAGGCTCTTTGCATCTTTGTTTTTCTTATATTCTCCTTAACTATTCTTATAAGTGAAACTTGCATAAGTTGTGTACATCATCTTTTCATTCATATGGAATTTCTTTAAGCCTCTTACCAAATATGTCCAATTTAAAGTGATACATATCACATAATGGCTTATAATGAGCTCTATCAGAATTGACTACCTTCCCTTCATGTAAAAATTTTACATACTTATATAAGATTGAAAGTATTAGAGTGCATTGTTCAATACATGGTCTACTCAATAATAAACTAAATATGTGGTCTGGAGAATTAAAATTGTGCAATGAAACACTAGTAGATTTTTATAATAAACATTCAAATATAGAATAATATAACCTAAGGTTTCAATCAAAATCCCATTACTACCTTTAGTATCTACTCTAGAACATGAAAATTTTTGATGTCTAATGTGACTCTTAAATAAATGAGCTTGAATAACAATATCATTGAGAAACTAAGTAGGTCAAGTGCCTCTTATACTAATGTGGATATATATAATATACTATAATTTACTATTTTTATGGTCTCCTTAATATAAAACACAATCAACAGAGTAACATGAGATGAGGAAGATGTATCTGTAGAATGTACAATACCCACAAAAGTATTTATATATGATGGTGCATGGTCATCTAATAACAATCATTCATAGTATTTGTATTCATTATGTGTATGATCCATATCAAGAGAATATTATTCATGAGAATATTGGGTGTGGCTAATTCTATCTTTGTACACATTTTGACAAATTAGTCATAACTGTTTTCAAAGCCATACTAACTATAAAGTGCACCAAAATTAGGGAAAAATAATGTTTATTTCTTAAAGTGATTAATTATATGGGAAAATATCACTTTGAAGTGAAAACACATTGTAATTACTCATCATATGATCTATTACCTCACTAATTAAATAGCTCAGCTTATAATTTAAGAGAATAAGAATACATAAAGTGAGATTAAGTTCTTTAAATCTTAAATAATCAATTTCAATGAAAATACATGATGGAAAATTGAGCCCACTAGTACCAAGCCATATATGCATCAACTAATTAAGATGTGTATCCATTTCCATACAACATACTTTATTAATCATACAAAATTTATAGCAATAGTTCATGTATCAAGTTTAGTATCTTTAACTTAGCTTATAGATATATATTTTCAAAGCATGTATTTGAATTACATATGGTTTGGATTAAATTTTTACTACATAAGAGGTATGTTGATTTTGCATATAAATATTTAGTCCTAACTTTTCATTTTGATAGTTATCATTAGCTTGTCCAAAATATTAGCATTCTCTATTGTTTGACCATTTCTATAATCCATATTTTCTGCCCATATAATAAACTCAATTCATTAAGGTAATCCATTAGCATTGTCTCTTTTTTTTATCAAATCTGATATATGAATTTAGCTAGGTCTCAACTATCTAACCAATAGAAGAATATATAATTGCAATCAAACAATTAAAATGAATTGGTATGCTTACAACTTCTAAAGCTTGCTTGTAGGCTTATAATATAAAGTAATGAACTTAATCAACATGTAAATTACAATTTTATTCAACCAATGTCTTACAAGTTATAAATAATATATAATTTATAGTTAAAACACATTAATGTGTTCCATAATTAATTAACATATTGATTACAAATAAAATTATTCAACAATGTTTATTAATCATCTAAGTTAAGAAATGATAGCTAAATTAAATAATGAAAAAACAATCTTAACTTAATTACCCTTTCAATACTCAATTAATTAAATATAAGAGAAAAATATAATAATTAACAAATAATTAGATAACTAGAGTTTAAGTGAAACTATTTATAATTCATTACAAAAAAAATTAACTAATTTAAGTAGCATAAGTATTATTTATTTATTTTTTAAGCAAAAGTGGCAATTTGTTGAAAACATTTGATATTTGGAAATTTGTTGAAAACATTTATAGTGCTCTTACAACCCCAATAACGGATCAAGTCGAAAAGAGGGTGAGAACAAATAATACCAAAGCCAAAAATGAGATTTTACGTAGATTATCTGAATCAAAGTTTGTGAAAGTTATGCATTGTAAATTAGTTAAGGGCATGTGGTTTTAGTTGAAGAATATCTATGAAGGAAATGATAAAGTTAAGAAAGCCAAGATTGAAACACATAAGAAAAAAATTAAAATCTTGAAAATGAAGGATGAAGAATATATTGCAACTTATCTCCTTCATGTGGATGAGATTGTAAATGCCATTAAGGGACTTGAGTAAAATATGTAATAATATATAATTGTGCAAAATGTTTTAAGGCATCTCTGCATGAGATTTGATGGAAAAAAAATTGGTGTTGGAGTAAATTAATCATCAATAATTTACTCTAGTGCTTAATGCAAACTTAGGAAGAGATCATCTAGTTCTGATCTCGAGTGTTATTCCATTAATCATGTATGTCAATCTGAATCATGCATTCTATTATCACACTCCTCTCTCAGTCAAAACTACATCTCATGTTGAGTTGAACTCCACCAATTAGGGATCTGATGTTGAGTTTGTTTGTGTATACATAAAGATATTCAATCCTTCATTGTATTCATTCAATAATAAATCATAATTATTGTTTCATATATTGTGTTGTGTTATTTCTCATTCTTGTGTGACAGGTTTCTCTTCAAATAATCATCCAAGGCTTATGGAATCTCAATCACAGATTCTTACATGGTATCAGAACTTCGAATCTAAAGATCTTGTTCTCTTTTTTGAGGAATTTTTTGTGGCAAGTGTGATATGCTTTTGTGGGAGCCACAATCAAATTTGTATTTGTTGCAAATTGAAGTCGCTTTACTACAAAATCCCCTACTCGTGCTTGTTTTCTCCGTGGTCAAAATATTCATCCTCGAAATGGCTCGGGCAAGCATAAATTTCTAGCTTTGCAGGCCACAAGGTTTGACCAGTGTAATTGGAAAAGGCATAAGAGATTGGCGTTTGTCTTTTTCTAAATCGACCCATACATTTTTCCAGGCGAAGTTTCTTTGGCTCAAATCTGCCAAAATCAAAAGTTGAGGTGACATCAAAATCTGTAACCATTGGTGATTTGTGCTAGAAGAGTCAATTTGCATTCACTGATTGGATCGACCCCTTGCTACCATGGCTCCATGCATCTTAATCTCTGGTTTGGAATAATTGCAAAGCGCTTGGGAATCTTGCAATTTGCAGTCGACCAGACCAATTTGCAGGTTGTGACTGATGATAGAAGGGCGTTTTGCTATGTGGGCATCATTATTATTTTTATTTGGCCATTTGAAGGACTGCAGACAATCACGACCCCATGGAAGCTCTCACATATCTTTAAAGAGGCATTGCCTACATGCGTGACTTGTACAGTAAATCATTTTGTTGGAAAGTCTTTAAAAGATTCTTGCAGCTATAAAGTCTTTGACCACATAAGCCAACAAAGTTAGTTACATGTTTGCATGTGTGAAGGAGGCGTGCAGCCTGGAATCGCCCACATCAATCACCTCCATTCCTCAGACCTATGTACCATTCTTTCTTTTATTGTTATTTGTATTGTAGATAACAATAATGCATTGAAGATATTGGTGCACAACATTTGGGGAGGCCGAAGGAGTATTTTGCAGGCAGACTTCTGTGAAGTTTTTTTCACCATAATGGAGGTAGATGTAAAAATTTGTATCTAGATGCATATATGTTTATTTGTATTGAAATATTTCGAGCCAAATTTTTTCAATTTCCAATTACAGTGAGCAAAGCAACACACATCCATTAGGGTTAGCACTTAAACCAAACGATGCGGAATTCAACTCTAACCAAGAATGCGCCAGATGACGACGAGCATATGGTCAGAGGATCTCAAAGCAATGCTGAATAAAGAACTCTAACCAAGAATGCATCGAATGACGACGAGCATATGGTCAGAGGATCCCTATCTTCTATTATGTTGAAAGTAAACTCAACACCCAGAATGTGCTTTCAAACCTGGAGTGGGAATGGAGCTACCATAGGGCGGAGATGTAAGATATTACAATGCAAATCAAAGTAAATAGGCGGCAAGCCAGCCTCTTCCACTAATAGTGGGAAATATAATAAAGAGCTTACAAATTTGAATATTGGCTGGTTAGTACTACTAACAGCCTTACAATGTAATATATCTCCTGCAAGCACGATGGATTATAGTGATAATCAAACTGCTAAAATGTAGAGCTACTCCAGAATGATTAATATGACTAAGATAGACAATCCCAACCCTATTAATAATTTTACTAAGTCTGATATGACAGACCTGCAGTTAAAAATGGTGAAACCAGCAACTCCAGAACTCACTTAAATACTCATATCTCTCTCAATACTCACTCATTTAACTTGAAATCAGTTGCAAAACATTCTAATGATGATGACAATGAAGATGGATCACAAAAACTTCTCACAAAGACCCCTATTTATTTTCCACGACTTCCAAGCACTTACAAAGTGAAATTGCTTGCAAGCAAGGGCGATTTACTTTAAATAATTCATAGACTTCAAATAAAATTCTAGAAACTTGCACATATGGTCGCCCTACATAGGAAAATAGATTGGAACAGTACTCAGAACAATATTATTTCTGTTTCTTGAGTTGTGAGTAAAAACAACCTACAGCCATACAAACCAACAACTCTAAAATTGACAAAAAATACAATAACTCAACTACAGAGTGTGGGAAGAACCAACTACAATTAAACCTCTCAACTAGTTGTTGTCTTTCAAGCAAGAAGAAGAGCCAAGCTAGAAGGCTTTCATTCCTCGAAGCAGTCCCAAAGCCATTCCGGCAGCATAACAATGTCATAAACATAAGATAATCCAAAACAAGAGAAGGAACCTCCTTTATAGAATGAAGAGAAGACTTCGGAGGCTTCTAGAAAGTGCGCCCTAATCCCAAGCTGCTTTTAGGTTTAATCTTTGACCAAAACCCTTTCTTCAAAATGGCATACCTTCCTTGAGAGATATAAATCACTTCTTTTTTTTTTATAAAATATAAACTCCTTCAAATAGGCGTCCATTTTCCCTTGAGCAATTATAAACTTTAGAAATATAAAAATATTTCCTTCATGAGAAGATACCCCTCAAAGTCCCCTTCTTTAAAACAACTGTCAAGTTATATCACTAGGCCAAGGGGTATTTTTTATAATAAAACATCTTGACTTAAAATAACTTATTTCTCCAAAATGAACCCCTTAAGCCAAAAATGAGAATTACCCAATGAACTGCCAAACGAGGAAAGTTGACTGAGTTGACGCTAACTGGACCACTGCTAAAAATAGAATTTACTTAAAATAGTAAATTCCTGAAGGTGCTCAGAATGCCAAGGAAAACATACCACTGGGACGCTCTCTGAAAACCCAGAAGGAAACCAAAATCCAAACACCCAAACTCCAACAAGCAGAACCCTGAATCTTTAAGAGAACCCACCAAACAGTCGAAAACCCTAATTCTACCTCTGACTAGCTGACAGCACCCCGAGAATAGGCCATCGATCACTAAGAAGTGCAGTGCTAAAAATGGGGACATTACAGTCCGCCCTTCCCAAAATTGCTTGTCCTCAAGCAACACCACCACAACTCCAAAAAAATTAAGACCGATCCATACCCAAACAAGTATGATCCCAGGTTCCCAAATCCGTCTTAGGAAGGACCCACCATGCCGATGTTGCACTACTCTGATCACATCAATGAAAACATCATGCCAATGTTGCACTACCCTTCCTTGTAACTCCAAAGTGTTACCATCCATGTTACCCAAACTGAAGGATCTTAAAGGACTGAGATCAATATCATACAACATCTCAAGTCCACGATGCCCCGAATCAACAGTATCAACCACACCACTGTCAATCATAATTCTAGGCACAAAGAAAGATAGGATATTCAACTCAAAGTCAATCTCCTTAGCATACCTCCACGAAGTCATGACTGCAAATGTGACATCTTCCAATCTTCTTGCAAGGAGGAAAGCAATCCTTTGCAAGAGCTCAACAAATTCATACTCCAGTCTCCTCATGGAGCTACTATGCACCAACTGAATTATATTGACACCCCCAAGAAGACTTCTAATCACTCTTACAGTTCCAACTCCGAAAGTCTCAGAATGAAAAGCCAGAGCATGTGGAAGTTCGCTGTTCCGAACCAGCAATGAGAGTAAACTAACAAAGTTAACATCACAAACCTCCAAAGTGGCCGAAAAATAAACTAGAGCAACCTCCAACTGAAAACTACCACTTCTTAGACCAAAAGTGAAGAAACCACTCTCCTGAATGCAAGAAACTCCACATGTAAGGTGGCTGGTCTACCTCCAACCAGCAAGCTCGTGTCTCAAAATCGGCCCTTGTCTCAGCTGAAAGTCACTCCCAAGAGCAACCGATCGTTCATCCCTCCAATCCATACTCAAAATTTCTCTCCAATCCATTTGTTGATGAACAAACGAAACAATCAAGTGGCTGAAAAAGAAGGGAACAACACCAACAAATTTGGAAATTGGCTCCTTATCCCTCCAAAAGTTCTTCTTTCCACAAGCAATAGGCTCCATCAACCCATGTTGAGGATCCCAAGCATGGATACCCAACTGAAAAATATTTTCAACACATTGCCAAGAAATCTCAATGCATCTCCAAGTGCTAGTGAGAACCGAGTGCATTCTCACGAAACTGGTGTCCCCTTGAAGCTCAACCATGAAAGCTTCAACCACATTGGAGAATGTAACATAGAATGACTTCAGATTCAATTCCCAAAACTGACTAGTATGAGCCCAAACATCATTCCACCCAAAGGATGGATTGTCAAGAGTGCAAACACCAAGTTCTGGTTCATCATTCTCCCATTCCTCCTGAGTAGTAGGTCTGAAATCATCACTCCTTGCTGCTGTAATGAAGATACCAGCAGCTATCACGACTTGTCTCATCAACATCTTGATGTCATAGATGTTGAAATTTCCTCGCTTCAACTCCTCCCATATGGAATCTTCACCCTTGAGCCCACTTATGCATCCATTACTAATCAACAGACGTGGCACTTCCTCATCACCTTCTTCAAAGAGAGGATTGTCATAAATTTGAAAGTTATTCCATCCATCTTGCTGATCCAAATCTGCACTTGTAACTTCAGTCCTTCTTGTGAGACCTTCAAGGTCAAACTCTTCTCGAAGACTATCAAGCTCACAAATTACTTGCTTGATTTCTTCGGCTTTATGTGCATTCTCTTGCTTTGTGAAAATTTTGAAATCAACAAACTGATTTCCTACCTCCATTAATGCCATTTGAGTTTCTTCCAGCGTAGCTCTTGTTGATTCAAACTCCAGATAAAGTTCATCAAACTTCCTCTCTCTATCTTGAAAAGCACAAATGGTCTTCTTTGCAACTTCAAGGGCGTGATCACGATCTTCAACCAAGTGCATGTACTCGGACTTCAAGGTTACCAAAGAGCTTTTGATACATTGCAGATTGGGACGAGCAACTTCATCTTTCACTCCTCTTTGTCTCTCTTCAAGCTGAGCCTTCCAGTACAACCCTTCAACCAAGCCAAGTGTGTGATCAAACAGGGATAGAGATTGCACTTCCTTGTCAATGGATACCTTGAATTGTCTATCCCAATCATGAGAATTCAAAGATGATGAACTGCTGATAGGCTACAACTGAAAATCAGAACCTTGTCCCTTGTCTTTGCTGCCCTCATTGCTGCTCCAACATTCATGAACTCCACCATTGACAAGAGGAGAATGCTTATTGTCATAAAAAGCATCATACTTCACAGATTCTTTGACCCCAAGTTTGCAATCAGCTTCTTGAATTTGTAAATCAGCCTTGTGTTCTAAAACCATTTTAAACCTTCCTTCTTCAAGAGCCATAAGGTCTTCTAGCTCTTCATCCACCTCTCCATCTTCTTGATCAAAGGCTATGACATCCCCTAACTTGAATGAAGAATCATTGAATGTTGTTCTGAAAGTTTTGGAAGTAACAACATCCTCCTTGGTGGCTGCAACCAACTTGACGGATTCACCATAGAGCTTTTCAGAAAAAGCTTCTTCATCAAAAACAACTTTTCCTTTTGTGGCCTTCTCATAACTTGCAATGCAATCTGATTTTTGTTCTTCATCAAGATCAAAGGGAAATTCATCCCACAAAGGTTCTCTTTCATACCTTGGTGCCAACACACCCGAATCCCAAATGCTAGTGGGTTGATTAGGATGATCAACCGTAAAAAACTTATCATGCTCCCTTTGTAGTGATGACTCTTTGAATAAGTCAAGTCCCAAATCACTTAAGCTGATATCATCAAAAATATTTCTTTCCCATGGTTCGGTTTGCTGGTCAAACCCAAGTCCAATAATGCCACCACGAAAATGGAGTGAAGAACCTTCTATACTTGTTGTTTTGAAAACTTCACCATCCCTATCTTCTTCGAGACCTTCATGGAAAAGTATGTAGCCAAATTCTTCATGTGGAACTTCTTGGGAAGTTGGGTCAGCAACAAGAAGAGAATCCTTCTTCATCAAATCTTCAAAATGAGTATGCATGAACTCATGGGATTCGCTTCCAATATCATTAATATGTCCTTCCTTTTCTTCAACGAACTCATCGCAAACAATAGTCCTACGAAGCCGATCTTCATTACTTCCTATTACATGCAAGTCAAGGGAAGTATTATGGGACTCTACCCTTAACTCTACACTTGCCAAGGTATCCTTATCGAACTCACGTTCATTTTGATGTGATATGTGCATCTTGCTTGTGCCATCTTCACTGCTAGATGACTGATTTGTCTCTTCAACTTTCATATTTGTGGGCTGCAATTCACAAATAGGCTCTTCATCTTCTTCCTTCTTTGATTCTTCAACCAAAGCTTGTTCTGCTTCCCTTTTTAACATTTTCCTAATGTGGTCCACCATCTCCGACTTTTCGGGCTTCAGAAACGCCACATAATTCAAATGGGCATCAAATGAAACATTGTACTTATAATCATCTGGCATGTTTTGATATTGCTCACGGAGTTTGGCAGCCTCATGTTCACATTGTATTTTATACTGTTTAGCATATTCAATGAAATCCCTCACGGCAAAACTAACCTTTCCTTCCTCAGATACCATAGTTGAATCTGACTTCTCACGATCCCTGGACCTTAGAAAACACAACTTCTTTGAAACTTCTGAAAGCTAAACTGAACTTTGTTCTGACCTCAGGTGTAGAAACTGATTTCTCTATCATTCAACTATCAACTGAACCTTGATGGGCACAGGATGGCAGGATGCATGGCTCTGATACCACTGAAATATTCTAAGCCAATTTTTTTCAATTTCCAATTACAGTGAGCAAAGCAACACACATCCATTAGGGTTAGCACTTAAACCAAACGATGCGGAATTCAACTCTAACCAAGAATGCGCCGAATGACGACGAGCATATGGTCAGAGGATCTCAAAGCAATGCTGAATAAAGAACTCTAACCAAGAATGCGTCGGATGATGACAAGCATATGGTCAGAGGATCCCTATCTTCTATTATGCTGAAAATAAACTCAACACCCAGAATGTGCTTTCAAACCTGGAGTGGGAATGGAGCTACCATAGGGCGGAGATGTAGGATATTACAATGCAAATCAAAGTAAATAGGCGGCAAGCCATCCTCTTCCACTAATAGTGGGAAATATAATAAAGAGCTTACAAATGTGAATATTGGCTGGTTAGTACTACTAACAACCTTACAATGTAATATATCTCCTGCAAGCACGATGGATTATAGTGATAATCAAACTGCTGAAATGTAGAGCTACTCCAGAATGATTAATATGACTAAGATAGACAATCCCAGCCCTATTAATAATTTTACTAAGTCTGATATGACAGACCTGCAGTTAAAAATGGTGAAACCAGCAACTCCATAACTCACTTAAATACTCATATCTCTCTCAATACTCACTCATTTAACTTGAAATCAGTTGCAAAACATTCTAATGATGATGACAATGAAGATGGATCACAAAAACTTCTCACAAAGACCCCTATTTATTTTGCACGACTTCCAAGCACTTACAAAGTGAAATTGCTTGCAAGCAAGGGCGATTTACTTTAGATAATTCATAGACTTCAAATAAAATTCTGGAAACTTGCACATATGGTCGCCCTACATAGGAAAATAGATTGGAACAGTACCCAGAACAATATTATTTCTGTTTCTTGAGTTGTGAGTAAAAACAACCTATAGCCATACAAACCAGCAACTCTAAAATTGACATAAAATACAATAACTCAACTACAGAGTGTGGGAAGAACCAACTACAACTAAACCTCTCAACTAGTTGCTGTCTTTCAAGCAAGAAGAAGAGCCAAGCTAGGAGGCTTTCATTCCTCAAAGTAGTCCCAAAGCCATTCCGACAGCATAACAATGTCATAAACATAAGATAATCCAAAACAAGAGAAGGAACCTCCTTTATAGAATGAAGAGAAGACTTCAGAGGCTTCTAGAAAGTGCGCCCTAATCCCAAGCTGCTTTTAGGTTTAATCTTTGACCAAAACCCTTTCTTCAAAATGGCATACCTTCCTTGAGAGATATAAATCACTTCTTTTTTTTTTTATAAAATATAAACTCCTTCAAATAGGCGTCCATTTTCCCTTGAGCAATTATAAACTTTAGAAATATAAAAATATTTCCTTCATGAGAAGATACCCCTCAAAGTCCCCTTCTTTAAAACAATTGTTAAGTTATATCACTAGGCCAAGGGGTATTTTTTATAATAAAACATTTTGACTTAAAATAACTTATTTCTCCAAAATGAACCCCTTAAGCCAAAAATGAGAATTACCCAATGAACTGCCAAACGAGGAAAGTTGACTGAGCTGACATTGACTGGACCACTACTAAAAATAGAATTTACTAAAAATAGTAAATTCCTGAAGGTGCTCAGAATGCCAAGGAAAACATACCATTGCGATGCTCTCTGAAAACCCAGAAGGAAACCAGAATCCAAACACCCAAACTCCAACAAGCAGAACCCTAAATCCTCAAGAGAACCCACCAAATAGTCAGAAACCCTAATTCTGCCTCTGACTAGCTGACAGCACCCCGAGAATAGGCCATCGATCACTGAGAAGTGCAGTGCTAAAAATGGGGACATTACATGTATCTAGTATATGTTTCTTTCATTTTGCTTCTAAATAAACAAACTTATAATATTAAAAGTTGCTAATTAACTGTCAAGCTCCGCACTGTTCTTCCAATCGGCAACCAAGTATTTTTCTGTTCTAAATTCCTGAATACATGAGCTTCCATAGTCGCATCCTTGTGTGCTTCCAAAGTTTCTTTCTAGTAGGACAATATTGAGCATTGGATAAACAATGGAATCATCCCTAACAGAGGGCATCTTTGCATTTCTTCAACAGTTGTATCTTTCTTCTTTAGTTTGAATAATTTGTTGACAGCCACATCATCGTTGTTGGCCCACCATCTTTGATGTCTTTGCAGCTTGCTCTATATCAGTCTTCACAAGATCTTGGATCGACATCATCATTTTCTGACATGTGGACACGTGAGCAATTTTTAGAGGTTTCCATCATTACATTATTTTCCTTCATCAGTTTTTGCTTCTCCTCGGTTTTCATTTAGGGGGGTGTTGGAGTAAATTAATCATCAATTATTTAATCTAGTGCTTAATGCAAACTTAGGAAGAGATCATCTAGTTCTGATCTCGAGTGTTATTCCATTAATCATGCATGTCAATCTGATTCATGCATTCTGTTATCTCACTCCTCTCTCAGTCATAACTCCATCTCATGTTGAGTTGAATTCCACCAATCAGGGATCTGATGTTGAGTTCATTTGTGTCTACATAAGGATATTCAATCCTTCATTACATTCATTCAATAATCAATCATCATTATTGTTTCATATATCGTGTTGTGTTATTTCTCATTCATGTGTGACAGGTTTCTCTTTAGATAATCATCCAGGGCTTGTGGAATCTCAATCATGAATTCTTACAATTGGCATCGAGGAAATGAAGGATGTAAACACTTTGAAGATGGACAAGTTGCATGGGATCCTCATGACATACAAAATGAGGACAGAAAAGGATAATTTTTCAAAATGGGAAGCTACTTTCAAAGTATCCAAGAAGATGAGAACAAAGAATACAAATGAATTGAAAGCTCAAGTGATGGAGAAGCACACTTTGTGAGGAAGCTAAAGAAAGGATCCAAAAAACACAAAGGTAAGTATACTCTTAAATATTTCAATTTTTGTAATATAGGTCATGTTTTTATTCTAATTTTCCACAGATTGAGAGTGAAATTAGTGAAGAGGAAGAAGAATACAACAAAAAGAAAGGAAGGAAACATCACCATAACAAGAAAATGAGCACACGAGGCAAGCACGAAAATAACTTTTGAAAGCATAAAAAGTGTCTCTACATCCAAGAAGAAAGTATATCATATGAAGAAAGTAGTGGAATCTTCTCTGATAGAAATATAGGAGAGATATTCTTCATGGTAATAGAAGAAAAGGGTGATGAAGATAAAAGAAAATAAGAAAGAGATTTTAAAATAAGAATGTACCAAAGATGATGAAGAAGTGGATCTGGAGGAGGAATTCCATTTTTCCAATTATAATATAGAGAAACTTAAGAAAATAAATTCAAGACTAAAGTCATAACTTCAAGAGGACAAAAAAATAAAGTGAAATCATCTAAAAATCTTGAAGAAATGAAAAAGATGATCATGAATCTAAAGATTCAAATTGAGGAAGCAAAACAAATAGAAGAAGTTGTAAGAGATTAGTTAAAGGAAAAGGAATTGGATTTTGAGAAATTGGAGGTTGAAATTTTTTCCTTGAGGAAGGAGTTAGAAAAATCTAATGATCAATTAAATTGAAGCATGAAGTTTTAAAAAGGCACTAGAATTTTAGAGAAAATTATCAGCTCCCAAAGATCACCCTTCATCAAGACTAGTCTTGGCATTGAGGAAAATCAAAAGACCACCAAAGAAAAGTCAAGTTTTAAGACGTTTGAACTACCAAAGAAGATAAATGAAAAAAATCCTAAAGGATACCTTGATGCGCTCAAGGACTCTATTAACAGTAGTGCTGAGAAGGAGGAAAGTAATATCCCACAAAAGAAAAACATTCCTCACAAGGACAACCATGAAATATTTAGAAGATAATTTCCACCAAGGTAATCTCACATATCCAAGTTCTAATATACCTTCTTTGGCTATTGTCTCTTTTGCAATCAGTTTGGTTATAAGGTAGTGGATAATTGAGTTTTTGCAAGGATGAATTTTGGTTTATTAAAAAGGAAATAGAATTCATTTTCTCCTCTAATGGATTACAAAATCATGTGCTACAAGTGCAATAACTTTGGTCACACAACACATTCTTATAGAATTTATTTTTTGGAACCTTCTAGACAAAATAAGGAGGATATTCATGACAAGCTAAAGGAGGAATCTATAAAAGTTTGGAAGAAGAATGAAGAGCATGAAATGAAGGAGAAATTCATGCTAGTGCAAGAAACCCTCCATGTGCAAAATGAAGGAAATAAGTTTTTTCTTAAGCCATATGATTAGGGATAAACACAAGTTCCTCACATTGAAGGAAATAAATGGAGGTGTTGTGAAGTTTGGAGATAATGCTATGCAAGGATAATAGGAAAAGGAACTCTTAGTTTTGATAATGGGAAGACAAAAAATGAAGATGTATTATATGTCAAAGGGTTGAAGCATGATCTTCTAAGTGTGATTTAATTGTGTGATCAAGGGCACACTCTCACATTTCACCCAGGTGGTTATGAAATAAAAAGAAAAGAACAAGGAAACATGTTGTAGATCCAAGTAGAACTATAAAGGATATCTATATTCTTAGTGAAGTCAAAGGAGAAAAGTAATACATGACACAAGAAGATGAGAGTTGGTTATGTTAAAAAAGGATGGGACATTTGAACTTTGACAACATTGTGAAGATTATACTTAATAAGCAAGTCTTAAGAGACATGCCAAAGATAGCAAAGTATCCATATTATACTATTTGCAAATAGTGTTAGTTTAGAAAGCGAATAAGGATGGGTTTCAAATTAAAGAAGTGGTCTACATCAAATCCTTTGGAACTTATACATACTGATTTATGCGGGACAACAAGGAAAAAAAGTTTGCAAAGTGAGAGTTATTTCAAGTTATTAATTGATGATTATAGCAGGATGACCTGGGTTACATTTATAAAAGAAAATTCTAAAACTTTTGAGAGGTTTAAAAATTTAAAGCTTTGGTAGAGAATGAAACTAGGCTAAGAATTAAATGCCTAAGATTCGATAGAGGAGGAGAGTTTCCCTCAAAAGAATTTGATTTTTTTGTGAACAACATGGAACAAGAAGACAATATTTAGTTAACATATCTCCACAACAAAATGGAGTTGTTGAGATGAAAATTAAAATAATTCAAGGAATGGCAAGAGCCATGTTAAATAAATCTATTTTCTCACGCTTTCTAGAAAGAAGCAGTTCATAGTCCAAACTATTTTATAAATTGAGCACAAATTGAGGTGAATAGTAGAAAAAGACCATATTAACTTTGGAAATGAAAGCATGCATCATTAAAGTATTTCAAACTATTTGGCATAAATATTATATTAGGTGAGATGATGAAGACTTGGGAAAGTTTGATTCTAGGTGTGATGAGGGTATCTTCCTTTGAAACTCTTTGAGAAGCAAGACCTATAGATTCTATAATAAAATATTGCATAAAAATGTTAAAAGTACAAATGTGAGAGATGATGAAGAAAGGCATCAAAATAAATAACACAAGAAATTTGTTATCAAAAAGAAGATAGTGAAAAAGAAGAAGTAGAGGGAGAAGTTGAAAATGGAAAATTTGAAAAAAGATGCCCAAAGACACCATCAAGGTCACCATCCAAGACACCATCTATATTTGTCTTAAAGAATCATCCAGAAAATCTAATCATCTGTGAAAGAGAATGAAAATTCTAACGATGAGAGTACCTAGTATATGTGAACAGGCAAACGTGTCCTTGCTCTCTAAAGTGGAACCCAAGAGTTTTGAAGAAGCTTGAGAAGACAAGTACTGGGTAAAAGCCATGAAAGAAGAGTTGGATCAAATGGAGAAAAATGAAACTTGGGTACTTGTTCTAAGACTTGAGGATGATAATGTAATTGACACTAAATGGGTTTTCAAGAACAAGTTGAATGATAATTTCCAACTTTTCAGGAACAAAGAAAGGCTTGTATGCAAGTAATATGCTCAAGTTGAGGGGATTGATTTCAAAGAGACTGTAGAGGGGGAGATTTGCTACTTCTAAGTCTCTAGGATAAAGAAGAGTCTACAGGGAGAAAATGGTCCACAACTACCTCAAAGACTAAGATCAGATGACAAAGAATGACAAAAGAGAGTTTTCTATAATATTCTATGTTTTATGATAGGTTTTGGAAAAAGAGCTTCAAGGACTGAAAAAATAGATTGTAGAGGTCTCTAAGACAAGTTCACTAACTCTTGGTTAGAGGACAATAGCGTGATGTGTTGTGGTATCATACAGTCGAAAAGTAGAGCTTGTAGATAGGAACACATAGAGCCTACTATTTGTTTAAGAACTAAAATCTGACTATTTTCCAAACTAAAAAAATGCTAAAATAATAGAAAGTACAAAAAGAAGAATACTAAACATGCAATAATATAAAATAAATTAAATTAAATGATAAGAGAGAAAAGAGAGAAACAAACTTGCGAGAGGTCCAACACTATGCAACCTCCTGCAATGCTCCACATGAACAACTTGCACACATGGAGACAATAAAAATTATTGGGGTTTTTTCAAGGTTTACCTTAGTTAAACCCTCATTTTGGTGTTTCCACCTCCACAGACATCCAAGAAGACAATTAGATAAAGAAATAGGCAATAGACAAGAAATATTAAAAATATAAAGAAAGTAGACACATTACATATCAATATGCTACTATACAAATATGATAATGCAAGTAAAAGAGTGTTTACCCTCCCTTCAATGAGCTTGTAAATTTAAAAGAGAGTGCAACACTTGAGAGAGCTAAGACGATGATGTAGGAACCAAGGACGTGCAACAAGCTTGAGAAAAATGGTGTAGAAGTACATAAGTGATGTAGAATGAGAGCTTGAGAAATAAGAATGTAAGAATGAGAGTGAAAGAATGAAAGTAATAACATGCAAAAAGGTCATTTTTGGGTGTGCCTATGACCATAGAGGCATTACACTTTGTAAGTAGGTGGAAATGAAACATCCCAACAACCATAGACCCAAGAATCTTGTTAGGATGTTCACATGATGCACAAATGTCTATGTGTTGCAGAAGCATCTTTGACAATAATTCATTAAGAGAAAAAACAAAGGGTTTAAGATGCATTTGAAGGCTAGGAAAACGAAAATTTGCATTACCATCTTTATTAGGCTAAAGAGAGGGTTATGTAGTGTGAAATTTCCTAGGGGTACAATTTTATGACACCACATTTTTTCTCCACTTTAGTGAGAATGTGTATTCTAAACATGTGTGAGATAAAGTAGAAAGATGTTAAAGAGAATATACCCAAGGCAAAGAGGACACGGGTCTTCAATCTAGTATATGTGATGTAGAGAAGCTAAGATATGATATGAAGAGGAAGTGGGTCTTTCATCCTACAAAGTTGATTGCAATATCATCACAAACATGTTAGTTGTAGACGAACATGTTAGGAAAACAAGTAAAAAATAGACATGATAAATTTCCATAGACATGACATATTCTGATCAGATAAAAGACAATACTTATAGGTATGGATAACAATTCTAGAGACCATACAACAAGCAGAGAGGCATGTGGCTTCTACAAACTACATTTTGGATAGTCACTAAAATTACAAAACAATTCTAGTTAGGTTTCCCCCAAGCTAGACGATGAGACATAAGACACGAAGACATATTTTTAAACATTTTTGAAACTTTTTGAAAATGAAGTAGATATGATAGCCCCCCCTTAGTTAGATATGTGCTATACAAAGGGGCACAGGTCATTCTAAGGAGACGATAAATACAAAGAGATGTGGCATCAAACACATAGCAAGATGTATATGTGGAATGTTTTCATGTGAGGGACAACACATAGAATCCACAACATCATGAAAGAGAAAATCAGAGAAAAAGAAATCAAGATCACGGGGGATCTAGTTATTTAGGTTTAAAAATGATCATAGATATAAATAGATAAATATAGTATAATATGTATGAATGGTCATCACCCCCCAAATAGATCAAAATGGGAAGAAGAGCACACAAAGATAAAATAAAAAGTTCGGTCAACATGGAAGAGGCCTAAATGCCCCAACACTTTGCATTGTTCCTAATGTGAAAAAGAAAAATGTATGAAAAATAGAAGAATTATGATACAATAGAATAATTTTATGACATATTTTCTCTCTTATATCCAAGTATGTACAAGGGTAGCAAGGGTCCTCCAAGTGAGAGCACAAATATTAATATACAAGCATGAAGGAACACGAACAAGCACACAAATGCAAGCTAAAGATAAAGAAGAGGTGTTGCTCTAATCCGACACCTCCAACAAGTCATCCTCCTCCTAGTCTAGATCATCATAAGGGGAGGGAAGATGATCTTGTAGGGGAGGAATAGCAAGAGCAGTGCTAGTTGACTCACTTGCAACAAGATCCAAGGAAGAATCCCCCTCGAGGTATTACTCACCAATCTCATGCAAGACTAACATCGTCGATCTAGTGAAGATGGATGACAAACTTGGAATGTCCTCCAATGAGTCGAATATGCAGTTCTCCAAAGTGAAGTGATGTGACTGAACAAGAGAAGGACAAGAAACCCAAGAGTCATTGTCGACCTCGAGAAGAGGGACAATGATAAACTTCGATGAAGGAGGTATTTTTCCATCACAAGGACGATACAAGCCAAGGTGGAACAAGACTCAAAAGATAGAGAATATTTTTTTATCATCATTTGAAATGAGGTCATTCTCCAACATGCACTTCAATAGAGGATGTAGGATCCTCATTGCAGAAGTGGAAGAGGGAGAAGAAGAAGCCACAAAAGACATAACCTTTGTAAAAGGCATATCATTGAGTTGAGGGAAAGGAGGAAGATCAGGAAGAGAGGTGATAAGAGGTGGCTTTGTAGAAGGAGCAATTAACACTTGCACCCTTTTTTGGTGAGGTTCATTAAGATCCATTGAGGAAGCTAGAAGAAAGATGGAGGTAATGGGAACATAAGCAAAAAGAGAAGAAAAGATAGGGGCAGGAGCAAAAATGGAAGCAAAAAGGGAAGTGGGAGAAGAAATAGGAGGTTCATCCATGATCTTCTATGAAGCTTCACGTTCCCTAGCTAAGACACATCGACAACACTTACACTCACATGCAAGCCAGTTATGAAGGCTATGAGCACTAAGAGGTGCAACTTGAGAAGACTCTAGGGATCTCGATCCATCAAAGGAGAAGCCTCCACAATCATTTCTAGTGGAAGGGTAGGCTCTTGAGGAGGGATAGGAGAAGGAATAAAGATGGGAAGAGAGACAAGCATCTCAATGATTGGCCCCTTTCCTTTGTTTTCCTTAGAGGCACATGGAAGAATAAGGGAGGCCTCAGAGGCCAATATGTAGCAACAACTCCATAGGAACGATTCCCCTTACCATATAGGGTGGGTTAGGGGACTATGGACAAAACTGTGAGCTAGAAGACTTAAGGTTTGGACTTCTACAACATGGGCACCTTTCCTTGTTCTATGCCCGACATAGTAGAAGGAAAGGAGGACATCACGAGAGGTTGGGAAGCTATAATAGAAGATGAAGAGAAAGGAGAAGGCCTAAAGGCAAGTGCTTGCTTGTACTTAGCCTTTAGAGGGGCAAAGGATGAAGCATGTTTTTGTGCACACAAATAAGCCTTTAGAGCGATAGCATGAGTAAAAGGTGGGAAGCCACTTTTAGGAACTAAACCTCTAGTTTTATATCTAAATTAAGACTTATATAACAAATCTCATGTAGGTGGCAAAGGTCCAACTAGAGTGGGCCAAAAGTGATAAAGGAAGAAGCCCCCACGTGACACTAATGGTTTCTATCGACTGTCCTAGATAGTGTTTACTATGCCCTCATGAGGAAAATCCAAGCATTTTTAGATAATAGAGACAACCACGTTTATAGAGACTAGCCAAAAAATGCTTAGTCTAAATCTGAAGATGTCAAACTCTAGTATCATGATAAACGAAACTTTGAAAGTTTTAGGTCCAACTAGGATCAATAGAGAAATAGAACTAATGGGTGGAGCAAAAATTCCATCATGTGTATGGAGCGTGGTTTGTGACTCATATTTATCCTTGCCCAAATTATTTATAGAAAGAGTCTCCTCTATGATAATATTATCTTGACACATGGGGCAACCATAATGATAATTATGACACTATCATTGATGTGGGCTTGCATATATAATGGAGAGGGCTCTTTATTGAGAGGCAGGTCATGTGGTGTAAATATTATATTAGGTATACTATCCACATAGCCTAGAGGAGGAACATGAGTAAACAAAACCACGTTCACATAGTTAAATGGATTTAGATTAACAAAAGAAGAAGTGGGTGTTACAAGATTGGAAAAATGGGATGAAAAGGGATTTGTGTAAATCTGTAGTTGACTATTAGGTTTCACTATAGATTTATTAGAGTTTTTCTTTTTACCATCAAGTTGAATGGTGTCATTGTTAATGTGGTCTTGTATAACTTGATGAAGGCACACACATCACTTGGTATCATGACCTAATACTCCTTGGTATTGGAAAAAATTATGTGCATCATACCATTGTGGGTGGGGCTCAAAAAGTGGTTTGATCTCTAGAAGAGATATTACACCATCTTTTAATAATTTGTGCATGACATTTGTATAAGATTTAGAAAATTTTGTAAAAATTCTATTTCAGCCTGCAAATTTTTTATCAGTAGGAACATACACCATATCCACTACCACTTTATTTTTCCTTGACTCTCTAGAGACGAACACGACTAATCAACCATCTGGATGGGAGGATGATGAAAAATGCTTGTACTGAGCAACCATTTATTGATACTTACACAGTCCAACACACATATGAGAGAAAGAGGGAATCGTTAGAAAAAAATTATATCACAATTCCAATAGCAAGTTCCCAACAAACACATGTTTTACATTGGAGTTTGGTAGGGCATAGGAGATTTGAGAAAAGAGGGGTTCGTAATGGGTGATAAAAGTCAATTACTTTCTCATGCACACACTACTTAGATTGAAAAAATCAGTAAAGGAAACCTTCAATTTGATATTAGCCTAGAATTATTATAAGAATTGATTCACAAGCTGGTCAAAAGAAAAAATATAATTATCAGGGAGCGAGCAATACTATTCCAAGGAAACTTCCTTGAGAGATCATGGGAATAGTTTTACCAATAGAGCATAATTATGGAATAAATTGGTACACATGGCATTGAAAGACATGACATGTGTCTGCGGATCTCCTCTACCACTATTCTTTTCAAAATTAGGTATCTCCATCCCTTGAGATATGGGGGTACTTAGGATGGAAAAAGACAAGGGGCTATGATGACAATAAGGTTGGAACATAAACTAAGAAGAAGAACTAGTCAAATTTGCCAATTGAGATTGCATTTGCCCCATGTTTTGTAATAGAGCATTGAGTACAAGATTTGTAGACAGGGTATGACTTGTTGAAGTACTAGAGGTAGAGATGTTCTGAATCCCAGATGTACTAATCTCAAAATTCAAGGGAACTTGATTCACTCTACTGTAGGAATTTCCTCAAATGTGGTGGTAGTATTATTAGTAGTAGTATTAATGGAAGGACCCATGTCGACCATGTGGATAGACACTCCAGACATTGAAACATTCAATTGGTGACCAATGATGTCTGAATAAACATCTTGGGGATTGCCCAAGATGGAAGTGTATGATGAGACATGGTTCTCCATAATATTTGCAATTCCTTGAAGTAGATCAGACCTCTTTGATCAGTAATAAGTAAATTCCTCATATCATTAAGGAGGGGAGTTGTTTGAGAATAAGAATTTTATTTTACTAGGAACTCTTCAAATTCTTTGAGTCTTACTTCCAAAGAGTGAATCTGATTGGCAGAAACCCTAAGAGTAGATTCCTTAGATAAGGAAGAGGAAGAGTTCAAAGGAGAGGCTGGTGGGGTATGAGTTTCATTTCCAACACGGGGAGGGGAGAATCCAATAGTGAGTCATGTAAATAACTCCTCAAATTTCAGACTTGGATGGGGAGTATTGAACCTTCTAGACCCCATATAAAAATTTGGATAGATCCTTTTGACTATGTGCTTAGAGGTAGTGGATTGTGTTGTGAATCTCATAAAAGTGTTGCAACACTCTATATCCAATACACGTCCCAACAAGAGAAAACATTTTTTGACAAAAGACAAAGGAAGGAAAAAGGTAGAGGATATTTTCTACTCCCGAGTCTCTAGGACAAAGAAGAGTCTACAAGGAGAAAATGGTCCTAAACTACCTCAAAGGCTAAGCTCAGGTGACAAAGGATGAAAAAAGGGAGTTTTCTACAATATTCCATGTTTTATGATATTTTTTGGGAAAATAACTTCAAGGATCAAAAGAAAAGACTACAGAGGTCTCTGGAAAAATTTGACTAGCTCTTGACCAGAGGATGACAATGCGACATGCAGACGTCCCCATAATGTGTTGTGGTCTCGTACAATATGAAAGCAAAACTTGCAAACAAAAATAGATAGAGCCTACTGTTTATTCGGGAACTGAAGTCCAACTATTTCTAAACTAACAAAATGCTAAAATAATAAAAATTAAAAGAAGAATACTAAACATGCAAGAATCTAAAGTTAAAAAAATAAAATGACAATAGATAAAAGAGAGAAATGGACTAATGGGAGGTTTGATGCTATACAACCTCCCACAATGCTCCACAAGAACAACTTGTACACATGGATACAATGAAAACTGTTGGGGTTATTTCGGGGTTCACCTTATTCAAATCCCCATTTGGTGTTTCCATCTCCAGAAACAACCAAGAAGACAAGTAGATAAAGAAATAAACAATATACAAGAAATATTGAAAAGATAAAGAAAGTATACATGTTAGATATTAATATGCTATTAAAATATATGATAATTCAAGTAAAAGAGTGTTTACCCTCCCTTTAATGAGCTTGTAAAGATGAAAGAGAGTGCAACACTTGAGAGAGTTGAGACGACAATGTGGGAACCAAGGATGTGCAAGAAGCTTGAGAAAAATGGTGTAAGAGTGCAAATGTGGTGTAGAATGAGAGCTTGAGAAGCAATAATGAAAGAATGAGAGTGATAGAATGAAAGAGTGAAAGAATGAATGAGATAGTGAAATATCAGAAGGAATAACATGCAAAAAGGCCATTTTCAGGTGCATTTGCGACCATAAAGGCGTTACATTTTGCGGGCATGTGAAAGTGTAACATCCCAATGACCATAGACACAAGAATCTTGTTAGGATGTTCATATGACACATAGACGATTGTGCATTATAGAAGCATCCCCGACAAGAATTCACTTAAACACTAAAAACAATGGGTTTAAGGATACATTTGAAGGCTAGGAAAAGGGGAATTTTCATTATCATCTTTATTAGGCTAAATAGAGGGTTATATAGTGTAAAATTTCTTGAGGGTGCAATTTTATGAAAGTACAAAGATATTTTCCCATCTTCCTCATATTGAGGCTATAAGGGTGTTTTTAGCCCTTGTCAATTTCAAGAATTTTAAAGTTTACCAAATGGATGTGAAGTACATTTTTATAAATGAAAACTTGAAGGAAGAGGTGTATATTTAACAACTTGATGGATTCATTCTACTAAAAAATAAGGAAGACGACACTTTTTGACCTAAAAGAAGCCCTCGAGGCTTGGTACTCAAAACTAGACAAATATCTACAACAAGGAGGTTCTAGAAGAGGTATTGAAAATAATAATCTCTATATCAAGAATGAAGAGAATGAACTGTCTATTATTGTGGCCTATGTGGATGATATCATTTTTAGATGTAGTAGTGATAATATGTGTGAAGATTTTTCATGAACATGCAAAACGAGTTTAAAATGTCAATTCTTGGTGAATTATCTTTCTTCCTTGGATTGCAAATTCCCTAATCAAATAAGGAGATATTTATTTCACAAACCAAGTCTATTAAGGAGATGAAGAAATTAAGGACGGAGGATTGCAATCCAATGAGTACCCATATGGTTATAGGATGAAAATTGAGTAAGGATGATAAATCTCCTTAGACTAATCAAACTATATACGTGTCCATGATTATAAGTTTATTATATGTGATAACTACAAGACTTGATATGAGGAAAATGTTTTAGTGGCACAATTTCAGGCAACACCAAAGGAAAATCACGTGTAAGTGGTCAAGAGAATATTCAAATATCTAAAGGGCACTATGGATTTTGGGTAGTGGTACCCAAGAGTGAATATTTCACCCTCATAGCATATATAGATGCAGATTGGGTTGGAAATATTGATGATATAAAAACACATGTGGAGGTGCATCCTTTCTTGGCAATAATCTTGTATCATGGTTAAGTAAGAAATAGGTTTCAATTTCATTTTCTATAATAGAAGTAGAGTATATTGCAACAACTTCTTATTGCACTCAAGGCTTTTGGATGAAGCAAACTTTGAAGGACATAAAGGTTGAATTTGGTCATCCCATTTCCATATTTTGTGATAATACAAGTGCAATTTTCTTCTTAAAGAATCTAGTTATGGACTCCAGGGAGAATCATATTCCTATCAAATATAATTTCTTAAGAGACCAAGTGACTGATCAGCAAGTGAAGTTGGAGTATTTTGTTAAAAAAGAATAGATTACATAAAATTTCATAAATCCACTTCTAAAAGAGACTTTTGAGTACCTAAAGAAGAAATTGGGAGTAATATCACTCTCATCTAGTCACTAAGTTCTTTAAAAGAAGCATGTGTTTATGGGGATCTATTCATTGTCTTATCTTTCAACCCCGATGAGCCTTTGTCATTGATTTCAATGGGGGAGAAGTAGAGTAAGGGGGCATTTCAGTCAGGGGAGAAGTATAGTCCTATTTATTTTCAAGATTATTTCCTTGCAAGGTTGTCATCAGTGAAAATGGGAAGATTGCTGGAAATTATTGGTATTGACGTCAAAAGAAAAATAGATTTACGTTGGCCGACCTACGGTTCTAAGTTTGGCACCCATCTTGTGAAGATAAAAATAAAAGTTAAAATTATCTTTAATTTGGGTCAACCTCTCCTATTGTGGTGCCCACTTTAGTGGTGTTTAAATTAATTTTTATTTTTTTTGGGCCAATACCATCTTGGCACCTATTTTGATGAAAAGGAATCTATAAAATGAAGTGGTGCATACGTTGGAAAGTGATGTTGTTTCAAAAAGTCACCCCTGTTGTGAAGCTATAAATATTGGTTACAAGGAGTTTTTCAAAGAAGGTAATTATTGAATATAATTCATATATGGAGAAAATTTAAATAAATTATATAGCATAACTATAAAAAAAATCATGGAAGTTCTATAAGAAAAAATATTGAAGACTTTTTTGCAGATATATGAGAAGATGGATTGCAAATTTGTGAGCAAATGTTAAGGTAGTTTTTTATGAAGTCATGAGTAGATTTGAAAAATAAAATTAGAGAAAATCCAAGAAGAAGTTTCATATAATCATGATATTATTTCTTTGGAGGTTGGTGCCTCTCATTGAAAGAGAGTGGTATCTCTTGTTGGGTTGATGCCCAATTGTAGGGGATTGGTGTCTCTTGTGGGTTGGTGCCTACAAAGCTTTGTAAAAAATTATTTCATTTTTATAAGGTTGGACCCAAGCAACTATTTTTCACGGTTTTCTCCTCAAGGGTTTTCATGTAAAGTCTTATCTCTTATTTATGTGGATTTTGTTTGATTTCCACATTATGTTTACTATATTTTTAATAAATAAAGTATTGTCTTATACTAATTCATCCCCTATCAGTATTAGTGTGTGTGTTTCTTTATTATAACTTAGACATAAGACCATATGGTGCAGGAGTATCTGACTGAATGGGCTATCCACATCACCCAAAAACATTTCAGTTTTGCTTTGTTTATTTTAGTTTTCATTTTTATAAGGCTGGATCCAAGCAAATATTTGTCATGGTTTTCTCCTGAAGGGTTTCCATGTAAATTCATCTCTTATTTATGTCAATTTTGTTTGATTTCCACATTATGTTAACTAAATTTTTAATAAGTAAAATATTGTCGTATACTAATTTATCCCCTATCAGTATTAGTGTGTGTGTTTCTTTATTATAACTTAGACATAAGACCATATGGAGTAGGAGTATTTGAGTGAATGGGCAATCCACATCACCCAAAAACATTTCAGTTTTTCTTTGTTTATTTTAGTTTTCATTACCATTTGGAGTGCAATTTAATTTGGATTCATGATCAATTGAGGAGTAGGGTGACATAGTTATCATTCCATTGACAGGATATCTAAAAAAATATTACTAAAATCAAAATACCTTTAGCTTATTGGACATGGGTCAAATTTATTGAGTGAATTCAACTCACTATATGGTGACATATTTTATTGGCAGCTGTTTAAATGAAAATCAATTCATTTCCTTCATTGACTTCCAAGAAGAGAGGAAAGAGTCATGTTTATTCCTAGCTTAAGACATTTCACTAAAATTTAAATATAAAGAAAGGCATATTCATTTCAGCATGGAAAAATAAAATAAAGAAGAGGAGGCATTGGGAAGAGGAGAAGCCATGTAGGAAAAGGAAGAGTCGCATACAAGAAGGGAGAGGCACACAGGAGTGAAGAGGGGGTGCACAATAGAAGTTGAAAGGGGTAACAAAAGGTAAAGAAAGGTCATATAGGGAAGAAGGCAATGCACAAAAAAGAGGTTGTGCAAGAGTAAAGGAGGAAAGAATGGAAGAAGAGATCATAATAGAAATAAACATAGGGCTAAGAGGTGCACAAACATGGGAATAAATAATTGGAAAAACAGAATGAGATTATGTAGTTTGAATTTCATTTATATTTTGATGAAACATTAATTATAGCAATAAAGTAAATTTGCAACTAGTTTCATTATGTCATTTTGAATTTTTTTAAATTGGGAAACGAGAATGTTAAGTTGAACTTGCATTAGCTTCTTACTTCATTAGTCCGGTAAGACATGAATTTTGATCTACACCAAAATAGTATTAGAGCGAGGTTTGTGATTGTGTTGAAAGAAAAACCCTAAGATTTATTGTTGCGGGTTGGTGAAAAGATAAGGAGACTTGCAACTACAAAGGGTTATCAACTTGGCACAAAGAGTATGTGGGAAAAAAGGGCCACTAAATGGTGACATGGTAGTTATGTAGATGCTAAGAGGCATCCCAACTAGATTGGATGTAATGGAAATGACACATCGAAGAGGAATTTTAATTGTAAACACTAGTGATGATGAAAATGAAGTTGAAGCACCGAAAATTGACTTGGAAGATGATGGTGAAAAAGTGGCAAAGAGAAAATTTCTAAGAGAAGTTGAAAAAATTAGTAGTAAACCTCAATTAGATCCTCTGAATTATAATAGAAATATAAATCCAAAAGAACTAATAGATTGGATATCAAAGATGGAGAAGTATTTCAACTTGGAGTTGATTGAAGACTTAAAAAGAGTGGAATTTGTATGCACAAAATTGAAGGGGAATGCATCTTTATGGTGGGATCATGTGTATACCAAAAGAAAACATAAAGGTAAAATAAAATATTTGGAGAGGATAGTAACCAAGTTGAAGGAGAAATTCTTGCCTGTAGATTATCAAATAAGGTTGTTCAAAAAGTTTCAAAACTTGAAACAAAGAGAGAAGAACATTCAGGAACAGATCGAGGAATATAAAAATTTCAATATCTAGGAAGGACATGAAGAAGATGATGTTGAGAAGGTGTCAAGATATGTGAATAATTTGCATAGTTCAATCCAATATGAATTAATCATGATATGAATAATGAATGTCAAAGAAGCATACCAATATGCATTGAAGGCAAAAGAAAATATTGCCAAGAGATAAAAAATAATTCTTGAGGTAGAGGTAGATTTTCATGAGGAAGATGAAAATCCAACAATGGTAGAGGTTACCAAAACAAGAAATATGAAGGAAGGACATAGGTAAGACAAAGAAGAGGATATTATTCTCATGGAAGAGGATAATTTGGAAGAGGTAGAGGAAGAGGATTTAATGGTACATCATTTCCATGGGAAGATACAAGACATAGGGTGTTCAAATGTCCACAAATAAAAATAATTATGACAAGGGAAAAGAAGAAAACATTTATGTGGCAAAAGCTGAAGAACGAGAGGTGGTTTCACCACAACATGAAGAGGATCTCAGAGATAGAGATTCCCTAATGCTACAAAGTTTTTTTAAAATCATGACAAGGAACAAGTGGAACCAATACAAAAAAAATTGTATCGAACGAGGTATAAAGTGAGCGGAAAGTGTTGTAAATTCATAGTGGATAGGGGTAGCACAGATAACATTATATCAAAAGAAATGTTAGAAAAGTTAAAACTAAGAAAGGTAAAATCTCCCAGCCCATATGGAGTTCCTTGGTTGCAAAAGGAGCATTGATTGGTGGTACATGAGAAATACTTGGTGAGTTTTCAAATTTCCAGCTATAAGGATGAAATTATGTGTGATGTGATGCCAATAGATGTGTGTCATATCCTTTTGGGAAGGCTTTAATAATTTCATAGGAAATTTTTCCATGATGGGAGGATAAACACCTATTGGATAAAGAAATATGGAAGAGAGTATGAATTAAATCCATTAAAGGATAGAGAAGAGAAAGTGAAAAAAAATCCAAGAATTTATTTATTTCAAAATATAATTTTTGAAAGACTTGAAGAGAGAGGGAATTGCAATCATTCTAAAGATTTCAATAGTTAGGACAACATAGAAAAATAAAGAGATTATTTGTATTGCTTCTAGTTTTGATTGTGTTAAAAAAATTTAGCATCAACGTTTCGGATCACACTCTGTGATCCATAATCAGGATGAAAGAGAGCAAGAGGAGAAAAATGATCTATAGTTTGAATATAAGTGGAAGATGACCTTAAAAATGAAGGATTACTTTTTTGAATGGTTGGTGATGCCATTTGGTTTGAAAAACACTCTCGACACCTTCATGAGGTTGATGAAAAAAGTATCGAAGCCTTATCTTGGTAAGTTTGTTATTATTTATTTGGATGATATTTTGATAGTTCGCAAAACAAAGGAAGAATATTTGCAACATGTTAGGGAAGTTTCACAAAGGCTAAAATAGGAGAGGTTGTTGGTGAATTTGAAAAAGTGTATCTTCATGAAAGAGAGTTAATGTATTTGGGGTTTATTGAACATTTCAAAAGTGGGTTAAAAATGGATCAGAAAAAAGTGAAAATAATTATGGATTGGACTTCGCTAAGAGTATGTTTGAAGCAAGAAGCTTCCATGGACTAGTGAGCTTCTATAGGAATTTCATCCAAAATTTTAGTGGGATTTGTACTCCTATTACATAAAATATGAAGGGTAATATGAAAGAATTTCTTTGGACATCTGCAACAGAAAATTTTCAAGTTGTTAAAGATAAAAGTGATAAAATAGCCCGTGTTTAGAACTTCCATATTTTGGAAAATTCTTCTAAGTGGATTGTGATGCATGTGGGATAGTGATAAGGGGGAGTTCTAATTCAAAAATGAAAACCAATAGATTAATTCAATGAGAAGCTAATTGAAGTAAAAAAATCATGTATGATCAAGTTATATGCAATTCTACAAGCACTCAAGAAGTGGAGACAATATTTGCTACTGAAGGAGTTCGTGGTGTACACTAATCATCCTGCATTGTAATTCATAAATAACCAAGGTAAATTTAATTAGAAACATGTGAAGTGGGTTTAATTTCTTCAAATTTATTCATTTTTTTTAGACATAGAAATGGAAAATAAAATTGAGTGGTCGATGCATTAAGTAAGATATATTTGTTGTTGAATGAGATGATAATAAGTGTTGGTTTTGATTCAATATGAAAGTTGTATGAGGAAGATTTTGATTTTAAAGAAGCATGGACATCATGTAAGAGTCCAATAGGGATGAGTAGAACTCCATGGTTGGAGTATTTTATTCAAGGGAATTTGTTGTTTAAGGGGAAGAAATTGTGTATACCTCAAGGATCAATGACAAAGAATTTGATAAGAGAGAAACATATTAGGGGTTTAAGTGGACATTTTAGGATGGATAAAACATTGGAACATCTGAATGAGAGATATTATTGGTCAAGGATGAGTGTAAATTTAAAGAAGTTTGTTGAAGGCTATACTATAGAGTTTATTAGTATGCTAAGGGAGTGAAACAAAATACAAGGTTGTATCAGCCATTGCCAATATTGAAGAGACCATGGTAGCACATAAGTATGGACTTTGTTTTGGGATTACCGCAAACACAAAGAGATAATGAATATGTTTTTTTTTTTTTTTGTGGTGGGTAGGTTTTCTAAGATGGCTCATTTTATACCATGAATTTTTTTTAGTAATTCTTACGACATAGATACTTTATTTTTCAAAGTAGTTCAATTGCATGGCTTGCCAAAAGGTATTGTTTTAGATCGAGACGCCAAATTTATTAGTTATTTTTGGCACACTTTATGGAAGAATATGGGAACATAATTGGGATTTAGTTCAAATTATAATCTTCAAATCAATGGTCAAACTAAAGTTGTGAATTAGATTTTGGGTAGTTTGTTGAATTGTTTGATATATGAAAAACCCAATCAATGGGATTTGACATTGACACAAGTAAAATTTGCATACAATAATTCAGTCAATTAAAGTGTAGGAAGAAGTCTATTTGAAATTATGTATGGATATACTACCAAAGGATTTGATGAGTTGATGAATAGTGCAGATTTGGTTAGAAAAAGTGTTGTAGCAAAGGATTTTGTAGAGTATATCCAAGATTTGCAAAAAGAACTGAAAGATTGGAAAAGAGTACCATTAAATATAAGAAATATGTTTAGATGCATAAAAGAGTGCAATAATTTAAGATTGGTGACTTGGTGATGACACATTTGTGGAGGGAGAGGTTCCCACAAGGAATATATAACAAACTAAAGTGGAAGAAGATATGCCCATGCATAATTTTGTGGAAGTTCTCATCAAATGCATATAAAATTGAGCTTCCACTTGGTATTGATATTTCTACAATATTTAGTGTTGTATATTTATATTAATATTATGAAGAGGAAACCATTGGACCCTCCAACTTGTAGGATGCATCTAAATGGATACACCAATTGATGTAGATGAAGTTTGAATAAATTGATCAAGTGATTTATTCTCATATAGCCAAAAGAACAAGAGTAAATGAGTATTGAAATATTTGGTCAATTATAAAAATCATGTAGGTGATGAGGCTTCATGGGTCAACTCTTCAAATTTGATGAAGTATGGAATTATGGTTCCAACATTGCCAAAATGTTCATGAGATGTACACTCATTAAATTGTGTAATACCTAGTGTGTTTGATGTAGAAGCATTCAAGTGAATGGTAAATCCACATCACCTATAAACATTTTAGTTTAGTTTAGCTTGTTTTGGTTTTGATTTCCATTTAGAGTGCAATATAATTTGGATACATGGTTAATTGAGGAGGAGCAAGGTGACATTGTTGTCATTCTATTGATAAAATGTCACGAAAATAGAAGAGATAGAAGAGTCTTATTTTTATTCCTAATATAAGACATTTCATTGAAATTTAAATACAAATACAAAAATATTCATTTCAACGTGAAAAAACAAAAGAAAGAAGAGAAGGAGATGTTGGGAAGAGGGGAGGCCACACATGAAGCAAAAGACTCATGCAAAAGTAAGGAGAGGCACATGGGGGTGAAGAGGGGGAGCATAGTAGAAGTTGAAGGGGGTCATATAGGGTAAAGAGAGGCCACACAGGGAAGAAGGTAAGGCAAAAAAATAGAAGAGGTTGTATAGGAGTAAGAGAGGAAATAATGGAAGAAGTGATCACAATGGAATAAACACAAGGCTAAGGGGTGCACAAAAAAGAGAATAAATAATTGGAAAAACAAAATGAGATTATGAGGTTTGTATTTAATTTATACGTTTATGAAATATTAACTATAGTAATAAAGAAAATTTGCAACCACTTTCATTGTGTAATTCTGAATTTATTTAGATTGGGAAATTAGAATGTGTAATTGATATTTTAGAGCTAGATTCTTAACTCACCAATTTGGTAAGACTCATGAAATTTGATATGTACTTTGAGCACCAAAAAATTAGCTTAGACATAAATCCCAAGCTTTCAATCTATATAAACTAATAGGGTTTCATCTCAATGATTAAACAAACCTCCTAAAAACTCTTTAGCAGTAATAAAGAATATAACTTCCTAGTCACAATCATGCACATACTAGACCATGACTAAGATTCATTTACTTATATCAAGAACACATGTCTCAATGCTAAATTAAATGCACATATTTACTTTATTTCTTTTAAAAACCTTCCTAGCAATTGCATCATACATTTTCCTTGGCATAATTCATATTTCACTAAAAAAAATATGATTTAAATCTTAAATACATAATACTACCAACCATCGCCACATGAATTCTAAATCCAATCCTTTCTATTCATAAAGTTCCTAGACAACATACTTTAGCACTTCAAACTAGAGAACTCATAAAACCAAAAAATCTTTCCAACTAGGTATTACTCCCCTCAACAATACCAACTAAAAACCAATTTAAAAGCACACCTAAGAATGAGAAACTCAACATGGATAGACATCTAACCATTCATTTTTAACAAAACTTAGAAACTTGGTGTTTAAAAGGATTAATTCAAAGTGTCATGGATAGTGGGACAACCTAAACACCTTTAGATAAAATGAAAAATGAAAAATAAACTAAAATATTATCCAATTAATTAATTTGGAGTTGAGAAGACTCATATTTTGTGAGATAATTGTTACATGCATATAAGGTCAATCTTCTAACCTAGTCTCTCATTTAAGCCTAAAAACAAATGGTCATGAACTTGTTAATAATAGGTGATATTAATTGCTAATTTTATCAAATTGCAATTGTTTCAAGCTAAATACCCATCATAGGATCTACCAAGTGAAAGGGATCCATTAGCTTTAGGCTCAATTCTTCATTGAATCTCACCAACCTAAATGTTGGAAATTTAAACCTTATCCACCTCATGGTATTTTTATCATAGTTTGATTTAAACCATGGTGATCACAATATCACTAGGTACTGATTCATAATATAATATTCATTCCCTATTGCATATCTTTGTGGTTACAACCTTAATAACATATACACATATTTATTAATGTTAAATATGAGTACATGCATGCATACACACACACACATTTATAAATGGGTATATATATAAATATGTTTTGTATGAAAAAACTTGGATAAGGATAAATGCATAATTTGAAAACTCAATAAATAAACAACTAAGCTATTAATCAATTAAAAAAATTCAATACAAGTTATCCATTTTATCAAAACTTAAGTGAATTAGAGAAATTGGGCTTTTCTAAACAAAATTGGACAACACGAATATAAAAATGGATTGAAAATATACTAGTATAGGCCAATATCATGTTTTATGTCATCATATACCAGATAAAAATGGTGAATAGCATCCAAAAAATAATTATTACCCATTTTTTCCTACAAATCAAACAATTGCATAAAGTACGGATCCTCACTAATACCAAATAGTATAATAAATAAAAATTAGATCAAATAATAAATAAAAAGACTATCAAGATCCACAATTGTACATCCCATATTTACATAAATCATTGCAATAATTGGAAAAAAATAGCTCACACAAACTATAATAAATGCTCATAATAAATAATTTAAGCTAGTTCAATAATTCATTAGGGTGGCTCATGACATTTACATGAAACTATTGTAATAAACTTGTGGCTAGCTCATTGAAAGAATGGATAGAACTAGGACTAAAGAGTGGGTAACAACATAAATATGTCTACCACATTTTGGCTTGAGCATGATGCACAAATCGATTTTCTGTTCAACTATATCAAATAAATGGTAAATAATTAAGGGATTATGTAGATAAATTTAACCTATATTTAAGACTTATATAATGTGCAAACATGATATAAAAATCAACTAGGTTCTAATTCTTGTCTCAAATTCACTAACTTACCAAATTCTAAACATTGCTTTCCATTGATGTGAGGGGATAAATTTATTATAGTTCAATAATAGTCTCAATTTCATAAATTAAATGTAGGACCCACTAAATACGACACATTGTTAATTTCTTATAACCCAGTTATACATTAATTGCACAATAAATTCATAGAATAGAATCAAAGCAATTTATCTATCTAATTTAAAATAATTAATACACTCGTTTAATTAACAAATAATAACAACAGAAGCAAATATAACAACAAGCCAATCATAGATACACAATAACACAAAATTACTCAGGAAACCCTAGTAAGGGGAAAAACTTACAAATGTTGGATCTTCTATTCAGCCTAACAACCAACTTTATTCATAAACTACAATTTTGGTTCACTACAACAATCTTACATATATAGCCCCAACCAATTTACATCAACGTGCAAGAAAATAAACTTCCCTTACATTATTCGACTTTAAATTACACATAAAATCGCTCTTGGTTTTATCTCAACCTCACAAACTTAGAAACATTCTATTAATAAATAAAAATCCTACTGTTGTTGAAAATAAAACTTGAATTGCTTTAAAGCATATCCAAGTCAAGTTGCTTTAAAAAAACTCCACACTCCAACTTTCGAGCTACTGAAAATCAACACTCCCTCTTGTCAATTTCAAGAATTTTAAAGTTTACCAAATGGATGTGAAGTACATTTTTATAAATGAAAAATTAAAGGGAGAGGTGTATATTGAACAACCTGATGGATTCATTCTACTAAAAAATAATAAAGAAGGCTCTTTGTGGACTAAAACAAGCCCCTGAGGCTTGGTACTCAAAACTAGACAAGTATCTACAACAACAAGGTTCTAGAAGAGGTATTGAAAATAATAATCTCTATATCAAGAATGACGAGAATGACCTGTCTATTATTGTGGCCTATGTGGATGATATCATTTTTAGATGTAGTAGTGATAATATGTGTGAAGATTTTTCATGAACATGCAAAACGAGTTTAAAATGTCAATTCTTTGTGAATTATCTTTCTTCCTTGGATTGCAAATTCCCTAATCAAATAAGGAGATATTTATTTCACAAACCAAGTATATTAAGGAGATGAAGAAATTAAGGACGGAGGATTGCAATCCAATGAGTACCCATATGGTTATAGGATGAAAATTGAGTAAGGATGATAAATCTCCTTAGACTAATCAAACTATATACGTGTCCATGATTATAAGTTTATTATATGTGATAACTACAAGACTTGATATGAGGAAGATGTTTTAGTGGCACAATTTCAGGCAACACCAAAGGAAAATCACGTGTAAGTGGTCAAGAGAATATTCAAATATCTAAAGGGTACTATGGATTTTGGGTAGTGGTACCCAAGAGTGAATATTTCACCCTCATAGCATATATAGATGCAGATTGGGTTGGAATTATTGATGATAGAAAAACACATGTGGAGGTGCATCCTTTCTTGGAAATAATCTTGTATCATGGTTAAGTAAGAAATAGGTTTCAATTTCATTTTCTATAATAGAAGTAGAGTATATTGCAACAAATTCTTATTGCACTCAGGTCTTTTGGATGAAAAAAACTTTGAAGGACATCAAGATTGAATTTGGTCATCCCATTTCCATATTTTGTGATAATACAAGTGCAATTTTCTTCTTAAAGAATCTAGTTATGGACTCCAGGGAGAATCATATTCAAATCAAATATCATTTCTTAAGAGACCAAGTGACTGATCAACAAGTGAAGTTGGAGTATTTTGTTAAAAAAGAATAGATTACATAAAATTTCATAAATCCACTTCTAAAAGAGACTTTTGAGTACCTAAAGAAGAAATTGGGAGTAATATCACTCTCATCTAGTCACTAAGTTCTTTAAAAGAAGCATGTGTTTATGGGGATCTATTCACTATCTTATATTTCAACCCCGATGAGCCTTTGTCATTGATTTCAATGGGGGAGAAGTAGAGTAAGGGGGGAATTTCAGTCAGGGGAGAAGTATAGTCCTATTTATTTTCAAGATTATTTCCTTTCAAGGTTGTCATTAGTGAAAAATGGGAAGATTGTTGGAAATTGTTGGTATTGATGTAAAAATAAAAATAGATTTACGTTGGCCGACCTATGGTTCTAAGTTTGGCACCCATCTTGTGAAGATAAAAATAAAAGTTAAAATTATCTTTAATTTGGGTCAACCTCTCCTATTGTGGTGCCCACTTTAGTGGTGTTTAAATTAATTTTATTTTTATTTTGTTTGGGCCAATACCATCTTGGCGCCTATTTTGATGAAAAGGAATCTATAAAATGAAGTGGTGCATACATTGGCAAGTGATGTTGTTTCAAAAATTCACCCCCTTTGTGAAGCTATAATGATTGGTTACAAGGACTTTTTCAAAGAAAGTAATTATTGAATATCATTCGTATATGGAGAAAATTTAAATAAAATTTATTGTAGAACTAAAAGAAAAATCATGGAAGTTCTATAAGAAAAAATATTGAAGAATTTTTTGCAAATATATGAGTAGATAGATTGAAATTTTGTGAGTAGATGTTAAGGTACTTTTTATGAAGTCATGAGTGGATTTGAAAAATAAAATTAGAGAAAATCCAAGAAGAAGTTTCATATAATCATGATATTATTTCTTTGGAGGTTGGTGCCTCTCATTGAAAGAGAGTGGTACCTCTTGTTGGGTTGATGCCCAATTGTAGGGGATTGGTGTCTCTTGTGGGTTGGTGCCTTCAAAGCTTTGTAAAAAAATATTTCATTTTTATAAGGCTAGATCCAAGAAACTATTTTTCACGGTTTTCTCCTCAAGGGTTTCCACGTAAAGTCTTATCTCTTATTTATGTGGATTTTGTTTGATTTCCACATTATGTTTACTATATTTTTAATAAGTAAAAGATTGTCTTATACTAATTCATCCCCTATCAGTATTAGTGTGTGTGTTTCTTTATTATAACTCAGACATAAGACCATATGGTGCAGGAGTATCCGACTGAATGGGCAATCCACATCACCCAAAAACATTTCAGTTTTGCTTTGTTTATTTTCGTTTTCATTTTTATAAGGTTGGATCCAAGTAAATATTTGTCATGGTTTTCTCTTGAAGGGTTTCCATGTAAAGTCATCTCTTATTTATGTCGATTTTGTTTAATTGCCACATTATGTTAACTAAATTTTTAATAAGTAAAAGGTTGTCGTATAGTAATTCATTCCCTATTAGTATTAGTGTGTGTGTTTCTTTATTATAACTTAGACATAAGACCATATGGTGTAGGAGTATATGAGTGAATGGGAAATCCACATCACCCAAAAACATTTCAGTTTTGCTTTGTTTATTTTAGTTTTCATTATCATTTGGAGTGCAATTTAATTTGGATTCATGGTCAATTGAGGAGTAGGGGTGACATAGTTATCATTCCATTGACAAGATGTCTAAAAAATATTACTAAAATCAAAATACCTTTAGCTTATTAGATATGGGTCAAATTTATTGAGTGAATTCAACTCACTATATGGTGGCATATTTTATTGGCAGCTGTTTAAATGAAAATCAATTCATTTCCTTCATTGACTTCCAGGAAGAGAGAAAAGAGTCATGTTTATTCCTAGCTTAAGACATTTCACTAAAATTTAAATATAAAGAAAAGCATATTCATTTCAAAATGGAAAAATAAAATAAAGAAGAGGAGGCATTGGGAAGAGGGGAAGCCATGTAGGAAAAGGAAGAGTCACATAGAAGAAAGGAGAGGCACACAAGAGTGAAGAGGGGGTAGACAATAGAAGTTGAAAGGGGTTACAAAAGGTAAAGAGACGTCATATAGGGAAGAAGGCAATGCACAAAAAAGAGGTTGTGTAGGAGTAAAGGAGGAAAGAATGGAAGAAGAGATCATAATAGAAATAAACATAGGGCTAAGAGGTGCACAAACATGGTAATAAATAATTGGAAAAGTAGAATGAGATTATGTAGTTTGAATTTCATTTATATTTTGGTGAAACATTAATTATAGCAATAAAGTAAATTTGCAACTAGTTTCATTATGTCATTTTGAATTTGTTTAAATTGGGAAACAAGAATATTTAGTTGAACTTGCATTAGCTTCTTAATTCGTTAGTCTGGTAAGACATGAATTTTGATCTACACCAAAATAGTATTAGAGTGAGGTTTGTGATTGTGTTGAAAGAAAAACCCTAAGAGTTATTGTTGCGGGTTGATGAAAAGATAAGGAGACTTGCAACTACAAAGGGTTATCAACCTGGCACAAAGAGTATGTGGGAAAAAAGGGCCACTAAATGGTGACATGGTAGTTATGGAGATGCTAAGAGGCATCCCAATTAGATTGGATGTGATGGAAATGACACATCGAAGAGGAATTTTAATTGTAAACACTAGTGATGATGAAGATGAAGTTGAAGCACCCGAAATTGACTTGGAAGATGATGGTGAAAAAGTGGCAAAGAGAAAATTTCTAAGAGAAATGGAAAAAATTAGTAGTAAACCTCAATTAGATCCTCCCAATTATAATATAAATATAAATCTAAAAGAATCGATAGATTGGATATCAAATGGAGAAGTATTTCGACTTGGAGTTAATTGAAGACTTAAAAAGAGTGAAATTTGTATGCACAAAATTGAAGGGGAATGCATCTTTATGGTGGGATCATGTGTATACCAAAAGACAAAATAAAGGTAAAATAAAATATTTGGAGAGGATAGTAACCAAGTTGAAGGAGAAATTCTTGCCTGTAGATTATCAAATAAGGTTGTTCAAAAAGTTTCAAAACTTGAAGCAAAAAGAGAAGAATATTCAAGAACACATCGAGGAATATAAAAATTTCAATATATAGGAAGGACATGAAGAAGATGATGTTGAGAAGGTGTCAAGATATGTGAATAATTTGCATAGTTCAATCCAATATGAATTAATCATGATACAAATAACCAATGTCAAAGAAGCATACAAATATGCATTGAAGGAAAAAGAAAATATTGCCAAGAGATAAAAAATAATTCTTGAGGTAGAGGTAGATTTTCACGAGGAAGATGACAATCCAACAATGGTAGAGGTTACCAAAACAAGAAATATGAAGGAAGGACATAGGTAAGACAAAGAAGAGGATATTATTCTCATGGAAGAGGATACTTTGGAAGAGGTAGAGGAAGAGGATTTAATGGTACATCATTTCCATGGGAAGATACAAGACATGGGGTGTTCAAATATCCACAAATTAAAAAAATTATGACAAGGGAAAAGAAGAAAACATTTATGTGGCACAAGTTGAAAAATGAGGGGTGGTTTCACCAAAACATGGAGAGGATCTCAGAGATAGAGATTCCCTAATGCTACAAAGGATTTTGGTAAATCATGATAAGGAACAAGTGGAACCGATATGAAAAAAATTGTATTGAACAAGGTATAAAGTGGCAGGAAAGTGTTGTAAAGTCATAGTGGATAGGGGTAACACAAATAACATTATATCGAAGGAAATGTTAGAAAAGTTAAAATTAAGAAAGGTAAAATGTCCCAGCCCATATGGAGTTCCTTGGTTGCAAAAGGAGCATTGATTGGTGGTACATGAGAAATGCTTGACGAGTTTTCAAATTTCCAACTATAAGGATGAAATTATGTGTGATGTGATGCCAATAGATGTGTGTCATATCCTTTTGGGAAGGCTTTAATAATTTCAAATGCAATTTTTCCATGACGGGAGGATAAAAATATACTGGATAAAGAAATAAGGAAGAGAGTATAAATTAAATCCATTAAAGGATAGAGAAGAGAAAGTGAAAAAAATCCAAGAATTTATTTATTTCAAAAAATAATTTTTGAAAGACTTGAAGAGAGAGGGAATTGCAATCATTCTAAAGATTGCAATAGTTAGGAAAACCGAGAAAAATAAAGCGATTATTTGTTTTGCTTTTAGTTTTGATAGTGTCAAAAAAATTTAGCATCAACATTTTGGATCACACTATGTGATCCATAATCAGGATGAAAGAGAGCAAGAGGAGAAAAAGGATCTATAGTTTGAATATAAGTGGAAGACGACCTTAAAAATGAAAGAGTGCTTGTTTGAATGGTTGGTGATGCCATTTGGTTTGAAAAACACTTTCGACACCTTCATGAGGTTGATGAAAAAAGTGTTGAAGCCTTATCTTGGTAAGTTTGTTATTATGTATTTGGATGATATTTTGATAGTTCGCAAAACAAAGGAAGAATATTTGCAACATGTTAGGGAAGTTTCACAAAGGCTAAAATAGGAGAGGTTGTTGGTGAATTTGAAAAAGTGTATCTTCATGAAAGAGAGTTAATGTATTTGGGGTTTGTTGAACATTTCAAAAGTGGGTTAAAAATGGATTAGAAAAAAGTGAAAATAATTATGGATTGGACTTCGCTAAGAGTATGTTTGAAGCAAGAAGCTTCCATGGACTAGTGAGCTTCTATAGGAATTTCATCCAAAATTTTAGTGGGATTTGTACTCCTATTACATAAACTATGAAGGTTAATATGAAAGAATTTGTTTGGACATCCACAATAGAGAAGTTTCAAGTTGTTAAAGATAAAAGTGATAAAATAGCCTGTGTTTAGAACTTCCATATTTTGGAAAATTACTCAAAGTGGATTGTGATGCATGTGGGATAGTGATAAGGGGGAGTTCTAAGTCAAGAAGGAAAACCAATAGATTAATTCAATGGGAAGCTAATTGAAGCAAAAAAATCATGTCTGATCAAGTTATATCCAATTGTACAAGCACTCAAGAAGTGGAGACAATATTTTCTACTGAAGGAGTTCATGTTGTACACTAATCATCCTGAATTGCAATTCATAATTAACCAAGGTAAATTTAATTAGAAACATGTGAAGTGGGTTTAATTTCTTCAAATTTATTCATTTTTTTTAGACATAGAAATGGAAAATAAAATTGAGTGGTCGATGCATTAAGTAAGATATATTTGTTGTTGAATGAGATGAGAATAAGTGTTGGTTTTGATTCAATGTGAAAGTTGTATGAGGAGGATTTTGATTTTAAAGAAGCATGGACATCATGTAAGAGTCCAATAGGGATGAGTAGAACTCCTTGGTTGGAGTATTTTATTCAAGGGAATTTGTTGTTTAGGGGGAAGAAATTGTGTATACCTCAAGGATCAATGACAAAGAATTTGATAAGAGAGAAACATATTAGGGGTTTAAGTGGACATTTTAGGATGGATAAAACATTGGAACATCTGAATGAGAGCTACTATTGGTCAAGGATGAGTGTAAATTTAAAGAATTTTGTGCAAGGATATACTATAGAGTTTATCAATATGCTAAGGGAGTGAAATAAAATACAAGGTTGTATCAGCCATTGCCAATATTGAAGAGATTGTGGTAACACATAAGTATGGAATTTGTTTTGGGATTACCGCAAACAGAAAGAGATAATGAATATTTTTTATTTGTTTGTGGTGGGTAGGTTTTCTAAGATGGCTCATTTTATACCATGATTTTTTTTAGTAATTCTTATGACATAGCTACTTTATTTTTCAAAGTAGTTCAATTGCATGGCTTTCCAAAAGGTATTGTTTTAGATCGAGACACCAAATTTATTAGTTATTTTTGGCACACTTTATGGAAGAATATGGGAACATAATTGGGATTTAGCTCAACTTAGAATCTTCAAATCAATGGTCAAACTAAAGTTGTGAATCAGATTTTGGGTAGTTTGTTGAAGTATTTGATATATGAAAAACCCAATCAATGGGATTTGACATTGGCACAAGTAAAATTTTCATATAATAATTCAGCCAATTAAAGTGTAGGAAGAAGTTTATTTGGATATAGTACCAAATGAGTTGATGAGTTGATGAATAGTGTAGATTTGGTTAGAAAAAGTGTTGTAGCAAAGGATTTTGTAGAGTATATCCAAGATTTGCAAAAAGAAGTGAAAGATTGGAAAAGGGTACCATTAAATATAATAAATATGTTTATATGCATAAAAGAGTGCAATAATTTTAGATTGGTGACTTGGTGATGACGCATTTGTGGAGGGAGAGGTTCCCACAAGGAACATATAACAAACTAAAGTGGAAGAAGATAGGCCCATGCATAATTTTGTGGAAGTTCTCATCAAATTCATATAAAATTGAGCTTCCACTTGGTATTGATATTTCTACAATATTTAGTGTTGTATATTTATATTAATATTATGAAGAGGAAACCATTGGACCCTCCAACTTGTAGGATGCATCTTAATGATTACACCAGTTGATGTAGAAGAAGTTTGAATAAATTGATCAAGTGATTTATTCTCATATAGCCAAAAGAACAAGAGTAAATAAGTATTGGAATATTTGGTCCATTATAAAAATTATGTAGGTGATGAGGCTTCATGGGCTAGCTCTTTGGATTTGATGAATTATGGAATTATGGTTCCAACATTGCCAAAATTTTCATGAGATGTACACTCATTAAATTTTGTTCTACCTAGTGTGTTTGATGTAGAAGAATTCAAGTGAATGGCCAATCCACATCACCTATAAACATTTTAGTTTAGTTTAGCTTGTTTTGGTTTTGATTTCCATTTAGAGTGCAATATAATTTGGATACATGGTTAATTGAGGAGGAGCATGGTGACATTGTTGTCATTTTATTGATAAAATGTCATGAAAATGTAACTAAAATAAAAATACCTTCATTCTGTTGGACATGGTTTAAATGTATTGGGAGAATTCAACACTCAATATATGGTAGTGTATGATTATTAGAAGTTGTTTAAATTAAAAAATCAATTCATTTTATTTACTCATTTCCAAGAAGAGATAGAAGAGTCTTCTTTTTATTCCTAATATAAGACATTTCATTGAAATTTAAATACAAATAAAAAAATATTATTTTCAATGTGAAAAAACAAAAGAAAGAAGAGAAGGAGACATTGGGAAGAGGGGAGGCCACACATGAAACATAATACTCATGCAAAAGTAAGGAGAGGCACATGGGGGTGAAGAGGGGGAGCATAATAGAAGTTGAAGGGGGTCGTATAGGGTAAAGAGAGGCCACATAGGGAAGAAGGTAAGGCAAAACAATAGAGGTTGTATAGGAGTAAGAGTGGAAATAATGGAAGAAGTGATCACAATGGAAATAAACACAAGGCTAAGGGCTGCACAAAAAAGAGAATAAGTAATTGGAAAAAAAAATGATATTATGTAGTTTGTATTTCATTTATATGTTTGTGAAATATCAACTATATCAATAAATAAAATTTTCAGCCACTTTCATTGTGTAATTTTGAATTTATTTAGATTGGTAAATGAGAATGTGTAATTGAAATTTTAGAGCTAGATGCTTAACTCACCAATTTGGTAAGACTCATGAAATTTGATATGTAGTTTGACCACCCAAAACTTAGCTTAGACATAAATCCCAAGCTTTCAATCTATATAAACTAATAGGGTTTCATCTCAATGACTAAACAAACCTCCTAAAAAATCTTTAGCTATAATAAAGAAAATAACTTCCTAGTCACAATCATGCACATACTAGACCATGACTAAGATTCATTTACTTATAGCAAGAACACATGTCTCGATGCTAAATTAAATGCACATATTTACTTTATTTCTTTTAAAAACCTTCCTAGCAATTGCATTATACATTTTCATTGACATAATTCATATTTCAATAAAATAAATATGATTTAAATCTTAAATACATAATACTACCAACCACTGCCACATGAATTCTAAATCCAATCCTTTTTATTCATAAAGTTCCTAGACAACATCCTTTAGCACTTCAAACTAGAGAACTCATAAAACCAAAAAATCTTTCCAACTAGGTATTACTCCCCTCAACAATACCAACTAAAAACCAATTTAAAAGCACACCTAAGAATGAGAAACTCAACATGGATAGACATCTAACCATTCATATTTAACAAAACTTGGAAAATTGTTGTTTAAAAGGATTAATTCAAAGTGTCATGGATAATGGGACAACCTAAACACCTTTAGATAAAATAAAAATTTGAAAAATAAACTAAAATATTATCCAATTAATTAATTTGGAGTTGAGAAGACTCATAGTTTATAAGATAATTTTTACATGCATATAAGGTCAATCTTCTAACCTAGTCTCTCATTTAAGCCTAAAAACAAATGGTCATGAACTTGTTAATAATAGGTGATATTAATTGCTAATTTTATCAAATTGCAATTGTTTCAAGCTAAATACCCATCATAGGATCTACCAAGTGAAAGGGATCCATTAGCTTTAGGCTCAATTCTTCATTGAATCTCACCAACCTAAATGTTGGAAATTTAAACCTTATCCACCTCATGGTATTTTTATCATAGTTTGATTTAAACCATGGTGATCACAATAGCACTAGGTACTGATTCATAATATAATATTCATTCTCTATTACATATGTTTGTGGTTACAATCTTAATAACATATACACATATTTATTAATGTTAAATATGAGTACATGCATGCATACATACACACACATTTATAAATGGGTATATATATAAATAAGTTTTGTACATGCAAAAACTTGGAGAAGGATATATGCATAATTTGAAAACTCCTCAATAAATAAACAACTAAGCTATTAATCAATTAAAAAAAATCAAGACAAGTTATCCATTTTTATCAAAACTTAAGTGAATTAGAGAAATTGGGCTTTCTAAACAAACATAAAAACAAACTTGGACAACACGAATATAAGAATGGATTGAAAATATACTAGTATAGGCCAATATCATGTTTTATGTCGTCATATACCAGATAAAAATGGTGAATAACATCCAAAAAATAATTATTACCCATTTTTTCCTACAAATCAAACAATTGCAGAAAGTATGGATCTTCACTAATACCAAATAGTATAATAAATAAAAATTAAATCAAATAAAAAATAAAAATACTATCAAGATCCACAATTGTACATCCCATATGTACATAAATCATTGCAATAATTGGAAAAAATAGCTCACACAAACTATAATAAATGCTCATAATAAATAATTTAAGCTAGTTCAATAATTTATTAGGGTGGCTCATGACATTTACATGGAACTATTGTAATAAACTTGTGGCTAACTCATTGAAAGAATGGATAGAACTAGGATTAAAGCGTGGGTAACAACATAAATATGTCTGCCACATTTTGGCCTGAGCGTGATGCGCAAATCGATTTTTTGTTCAACTATATCAAATAAATGGTAAATAATTAAGGGATTACGTAGATAAATTTAACCTATAATTAAGACTTATATAACGTGCAAACATGATATAGAAATTAACTAGGTTCTAATTCTTGTCTCAATTTCACTAACTTACCAAATTCTAAACATTGCTTGCCATTGATGTGAGGGGATAAATTTATTATAGTTCAATAATAGTCTCGATTTCATAAATTAATTGTAGGACCCACTAAATACAACACATTGTTAATTTCTTATAACCCAACTATAGATTAATTGCACAATAAATTCATAAAATAGAATCAAAACAGTTTATCTATCTAATTTAAAATAATTAATACACTGGGTTAATTAACAAATAATAACAACGAAAGCAAATATAACAACAAGCCAATCATAGATACACAATAACACAAAATTACCCAGGAAACCCTAGTAAGGGGAAAAACTTACAAATGTTGGATCTTCTATTCAGCCTAACAACCAACTTTATTCACAAACAACAATGTTGGTTCACTACAACAATCTTACATATATATCCCCAACCGATTTACATCAACTTGCAAGAAAATAAACTTACCTTACATTATTTGGCTTTAAATCACACATAAAATCGCTCAAGTTGCTTTAAAACAACTCCACACTCCAACTTTCGAGCTACTGGAAATCAACACTTCCTCTTAGTGAGGAGGTGTTTTGCACAACACCTAATTTATCCTTGAATAATTCAAACTTACTCTAAGTTATCAAGGCCTTGCTTAGGATATTTGTTATCTATTTGTCCATAGGAATGTATTCGAGCTTTACTGTCCCCTTCTCCAAATAATCTCTGATAAAGTGGTACTTGATCTCAATGTGCTTTGACTTGTCATGAAACATTGGATTCTCAAAGAGTTTGATACAACTCTGATTATCATAGTAAATGAATGTGGGATCTAGCTCTTGATCAAAGCTCACCTAGCTAGAAGTGTTTGAAGCCAAATAGCCTCACATGTAGCCATACTGGTTGCCATATGCTTGGCATCCGTAGAACTTAGTGCAACTGACTTCTATTTCCTATTGTACCAAGAGACTACTCCTGATCCCAAATTGAAACTGCACCCTAAAGTGCTCTTCCAGTCAGCTGTATTGCCTTCCCAATCTGCATTGGTAAACCCCTTGAGCTTCACTCCATCCCGTTGAACATACTTCAGCCCATAATCAATTATTCCTCAGAGATACCTCAAAACATGATATGTAGTTATTCAATGCACACATTTAGGTTCCACCATAAACTAAGTGAGTTCACTACAAAAAAATATTATGGCCTGGTGTTGACTAGATACATAAGATAGCCTATCAACTATCTATATAAAGTTGGTTCCATGGCCTATGATTTGGAAGCATCAATCTTCTTCCAGTTTATCACAAGTGGCATGCATATGGGCTTATAGTTCTCCATGCTGAATCACTTTAGGATATCAATTAAGTACTTCCCTTGTCCAAGGAAGATCTCTCCCTCTTTCTGCCACAACTTCAATCCCAAAAAGTAATGCATCAACCCCAAGTCCTTCATCTGAAACTCTCCCACAAGATCCCGCTTGCAGTGTGCTATGAGCTCCACTGACCTTGTGAGAAATAGGTCATCAACATACAACACCAGTATGAGAAGTTTTCGCTTCACCTAAACATAGTACAAGTTCGGATTTGTCTCACTCTTGATGAAGCCCACACTCTGCAAGTAACTATTAATACATGAATACCATGCCTTAGGAGCCCACTTGATCCCATACAATTCTCTTTCATCATGCATACATGAGAATCCCTCCCATGTGCTTCAAATATGTCTAGTTGTTCTATGTAAATCTATTCCTCAATCAATCCATTGAGGAAGGTTGTCTTTACATCCATTTGGTGCAGGGATAACTTTAAGAAATCCCCCCCCTCAATGAAGGTGTAAAATCTTGGCGAATCTTTCCTTTTATTTGAAAAAATTCGTAATTTTCCCTAGAAAATCTTATGCACATTATTAAAAAAATTATAAAATCCTGGCGAATCTTAATGAATAATTGGTAAAAATAATAATCACAATGGCGAATCCTAGTGAATAATCACTAAAATGATCAATTATAATGGTGAATCTCTCCTTTAAAAATTTGCATAGTTTGTCGGTGCAGTTCCCCCATTTTTTATTTATTTTTTAATATTGAAGTAGGGGCCTGGGGGTGGCAGCCACCGGTGGGGTCAAGGGTAAGCACCCCTTTCAAGGGTCAAGGGGGTAGAGCCCCCTTCTGGGGGTTAAGGGGGAAATGCCCCCTTGCGGGGTCTAGGGACAACAAGCCCAATGCACTCCTATCGTGATACATGCGGGGTCGAGGGGTAGAGCCCCTCGCCACCAAGCATAAATTCAGTATTGAAAATGCATTGGAGCACACACGGATGAAGTGTTTTAAAAAAATCTCACTTGAAAAGTAAGACTAAATGAAACTTGAAAATTTTACCATTGATTAGCTTTTAAATCGGACGGTTGCAAGTTCATTCTGTGAGCGAATATCGATGTGAGTGAACATCATCGGTGGGACACTTAGGGATGTCTCGCCAATACAACGATGATGACATATGTCATGAACTATTGGCAACAATGAATGATGTAGATCAAACAAAGCTTTGATCAAATGTCTTTCTGGGAGCTCGGCATGAATATTGTAGATTCCCTTCATGATTCTCCAGAATTACACAAGTGGTGTACCCATGCCTTGGTGGACCCCAGGTGGAGTATGGAAGCCTTATCGGTGTGAGTGAACATTATTGGTGGGACACTTAGGGATGTCTCGTCGATACAACAATGATGACATATGTCATGAACTATTGGCAATAGTGAACGGTGGAGATCAAATTTTGGGCCTCAACAACCTTTTTAAAAGGCATGTGCATATAAAGTCATAGAATCGACTTGCAACCATTGAATTAAAAGGCTAATCGATGGCAATAAATAAAAAACATATTCAAGGCTAAAATATCCCTAAAATGAATAGGTAAATTATTATTAGTGGCGATATTTCCCAAAAATTAATTGTAGGAATATAAAATTAATGGCGAATATAATTAATATCTTTAATTACAGTATAAACTACTGGCAAATCAGTTCCAATGATGCATCGTTTAAAAAATAATACATTAACAAATTAATCGAGACAAATTATTTTTTTTGTAAAAACCCGACGATTCAACATCCTTTCTAACTTGTATTATTCACCATTTTTGGAGGTCCCGATTTCAAATATTTGCCAATTGGCAAAGATTCGCCACTAAATTTTTCCCTGATCTGGTGAATTCTCCAACCGATCTGTGTTGCTATAGAAATGATAGCTTGTATGGATGGGTACCTAGCTACTGGAGTGAAAGTCTCATCATAGTCAATCCCTTCCTTCTGAGAAAACCCTTAGCCACAAATCGATCTTTGAACCTTTCCACACTACCATCCACAACATGCTTAATCTTATACAACCATCTCGAGCCCACCACAAACTTACCTTCTGGTCGTGGTACTACCTCCCACACACTATTATTCATGATGGAATAATACTCTTCCACCATGGCATGGAATCCCTCCATACTTGCTGCTTGGATGCCTCTTAAAAGATGGAAGGCTCTACTTCAATTAATTCACTCATAAGTGTCACATACTCATAATAACATTTGGGAGCCTTTCTCTATCTGACTAAATATTATGTATCACCAACATATTTTTGGGCCTCTCTTAGTGTTTGCTCAACCGCCCTGTTTCTCCACTTCTTGGTAATAGGAATCTGAGGTTGAGAAATTATTTGTTCCTCCTTCTGATCAATTTGCTCGGCCTTCTTGCTCTGCTCTCTAGCTTGTGTGACTAAAGTTTGAGGAACTTGTATTGCCTCAACCGTGGGTGATTGCTCCTCCTCGTTCACCAAGTTGCTAGACTTTTGAAGAGCCCTCTCTTCCTCAAACTTCACATCTCTACGAACAACTATTCTCCTAAAGGTAGGAATGTAAACCCGATAGGGCTTAGAAGTTTCACTATACCCATCAAGGATACCCTTCTTTGCAGTTGATTCCAAGTTGGTTCTCTTCTCCATAGAAATGTGACAATACATAAGGCATCCAAAGATGCGAATGTGCCCCAAATCTGGTTTCTTATCGGTGAATGCCCCTTCTGGAGTCAATTTTCCCAACACTTTGTGAGGGCTCGTATTCTACAAATACATAGTTGTATTGCAAGCTTCTTCCCATAAGAACCAAGATAGATCTTGATCATGAAGCATGGCCTTGGCTGCTCCAACTATAGCCCTATTTTTCCATTCAACAACCCTATTTTGTTGAGGGTTTTATGGAACCGTCAAATCTTTCTTGACACCTTCCTGAGCATAGAAATCTTTGAAGGCATTCAAGATATACTCGTCTCCATTATTAGACCTCGGTATCTTGTTCTTCCTCCCAGTTTGGTTCTCCACGAGAGGCTTAAACTCTTTGAACCTATTGAAGACCTCATCTTTATTCTTCAGAAAATATATCCATGTCTTCTTGGAGAAATCATCAGTGAAAGTAACATAATACTCATACCCATTGAAGGATATTGTTGTCATGGACACACACATCTAAGTGTACGATATCCAAAATCCCTTATGAACTAGTGTCACTACTTGGAAAACTGGTCTTGGCATATTTCCCCCAAGTGCACAACCTTTGCACACCTCATGCTTTTCTATCTTCATCTTAGGAAGCACCATCACTATTTCCTTGAGAATATTAAGTGCTCCATGGTGAAGGTGAGCCATCCTCCTATGCCACAATTCTCCTAGCCCTCTATAGCTATTTACCAATGCATGCACTGACTCAAATTGTAATTGAAACAAGCTAACACGCTTGACTCCAATCACTTTTGCAACCTTGGGATCCTTGGGAAGAATATAGACTTTTCCCCTCTTAAAGGTCACGAATATAACCCTTGTCTTCCAAAGTAGAAACAAATATTAAATTATTTCATGCTAGGGACATACAACACATCCTCCATCAACAGAGGTTTGTCGGACTCCCTCTAAAACTTGACCGTGGGCCAACACCAATTGCATGGTACATGGCATTGTATCCTAGATCAATATAGAAATCCAACTTCTTCTCCTCCAACTTGGTGAAACATTCTCTAACTCTCATCATGTGGCAAGCAGCCCCACTATCAATATACCATACAGTGTTGGCAATTGAACTCGAGAGACAAGCAATGAGAGAAAACTTATTCTCAAATCGTGATGCAAACTCGTCCACCTCTATTGTAGTAGCAACTTTCTTCTTCTACTTGTCCTTATTTTTCTTATTTGGACACTGATTGACATAGTGACCCAATTGATGGAAAAAAAACATTTGATCTTGCTCAGATATTTCTTCTTCCCACTCTTGGAAGAAGAACCTTTGCTTTTCTCTTTATTAGGCTTCTTACCCTTTCTTGCAAGAGAAATATTTTCTTTTTCTTGACCCTTCTTCATCTAATCTCCTCTATGAGAACCTTCATGGATCTCCTCCTGAACAAAATCATCCCAAAGCCTCACCCAATCAAGTAGGCATCTTTGTTGACAACACACTTCCTAGTGCTTCAAAAAACCATTCAAGGCTACACACACCAACTCATCTTCAAAAATCATCTCTCCAAAAACAACCAACTCATCTTTGACTTGTGTCAGCTTGGACAAGTAAGAGGTCACACTCTCACCTTTGGACATCTTGGTGTTATGCAATTTTTCATTGAGCATCATCTTACAACTTTGATAGTCACTTTGATAAAGTTTTGTGAGAACATCCCACATATCCTTGGCAGTGTCTTTCCCTAATAGATGAGGAATTAGATGATCTGTTACCCCATCAAGAATAATCCTTTGAGCCTTGGCCTCCTTGACTTCATGCGATTCTAGGGCAATAGGATCATTTTTTGGTGGTGTCACCTCTATACTAGCATAGATCCACAACATGTTATCCTTGAGAATGGATGTAATCCTAACCTTCCATTGTAAGAATTTAGACATACCCTCAAGCCTGTCTTCATATCGAACACTAGTTGTCATAGTCACATAAGAAACTGGTGACGAAGTTCTGATTTTTTTTCTTGAAATCTATGTCACAAATCTTGGCTTCATATTCATTATTTAGAGCTCTGATACCATGTTAATTTCTTATAACCCAGCTTCAGATTAATTGCACAATAAATTCACATAATAGAATCAAAAAAATTTATCTATCTGATTTAAAACAATTAATACACTAGGTTAATTAACAACTAATAACAACAAAGCAAAAAATAACAAGCCAATCATATATACACAATAACACAAAATTACCCAAGAAACCCCAATATGGGGAAAAACCTGGAAATGTTGGATCTTCTATTCAGCCTAATAGCCAACTTTCTTCACAAATTACAATGCTGGTTTGCTACAACAATCTTACATATATAGCCCTAGTTGATTTACATCAACGTGCAAGAAAATAAACTTTCCTTACTTGATTCAAATTTAAATCACATAAAATCTCTCTTGGTTTTATCTCAACCTCACAAACTTAGAAACATTCTATTAATAAATAAAAAAATTGTTGTTATTGAAAATCCAACTCAAATTGCTTTAAAGCATATCCAAATTGAGTTGTTTTAAATTTCTTTAAATCATATCCAACTCGAGTTGCTTTAAAACAACTCCACACTCCACCTTTTGAGCTACAAAAAATCAAAAACATGGCCATGATCTAGTCATGAAATGTAAGATACCAAAATGAACCCAAGATTAAAGTACTTTAACTCTAGAACTGAAATCTTCTACTTAGCTAAAATGCATAGGGATCTTGGAGCTCATAGATATATTAGATGCAACATGATTTAATATAAATATGTGAGGGAATTATAAACTCAATTTAAAATAGATAATTGATTCCAAACTTAAAGGTTGTTGACTTCTAATGTTTCATGTACATGAACACTTATTACTTGTAGGTTTACTCCAAGATATCATTGGTCAAGATTTATCAATTACTTATTTAAACTTAGGACTTTTGAATTCAAGGACATAATTTGGTAGACATAAAGATATTATAATGTCAAACATACTCACACTCTTAAGTGTGGAATTTATATTCTATACTTCTTATAATATATCAAACATAGGTTGAATCTCTCTCTCTTTTTGGATGCTTTTCAACATGGAATACATCATAAGAAAAGTATTAGTTTAAGGTTCAACTGATAAATGAAGGGATGAAATTTTTCTCAATCAATGAATGGATTATATTTTTCATTGGGCTTGACTACTTGGCTTCCTAATTGACTAAGTATAGATTTCATGAGAAATTAGGAAGACTAGCTCAAGTACAATTCATTCATTCTTTGTATATGATATAATTATGAATCCTAACAGAATAGTGGAGGCGTTAGAGCCTCTATCTTATAAGATGTAGTGTCAAAAATTATACCTTATGCCAATTTCACACTTATGCATTGCGCTTGATGCATTTATGATAAAATCCATAATTAGGATTTCACGATTTTGATCTTATGGATGGTAATGATGAGGCATTTGTAGCCTATGGTTTGAATTTCAAAAGAAATTGGTCAAAAAAATATCAACGTGAAGATGTCTCACTAAAATCCAAGATTCAAGGGAGAATATCCCATGCAATTCATTTGTGATGCATGTGCTAGAGTGCCCAAATACGATTGTAACGATTATTCCTGCCTAGTTCAAGAATAAAAATTGCTTCTCTTCCTCATCTCAATTTTTGTTTGGGACTTTTTGATGAGAGCTCTCTATCATTCTTTCTATAATGAATTTTTGTCAAAATTCTCTTGTGTCTTAGATATTTGCAGTAGCAAAGACTCCTCTTGCAAACAATCTCGTCACGACTATTATTTCAAGAGAGAGGCCACAACTACTAGTAATGCTCTCTTGCTTGTTATTTAATCAATCTGGTCTATTATCACACTTAATTGATCTTTTCTAGATTCTCTTTATCGTGATAGGGGTTCTTCTCCATAGCAAAGTTTGTTTCTATCACACATTTATTTTACATTTTATGCATCTCAATCTTGTTTGGCTATCGATGGAGGTGGAAACACAAAAGTAGGGGATTGATTGAGGAAAACCCCTATACAACACCAACATTTTTCCTCATCTCCATGTGTGTAGGTGTTGAACAAGTCCAAAAAATAAAGGACTTCATTATGGTAGTTTATGGGCTTTAGTCATATAGACAAAAAAACGGGTGTGCAAACATCCTTGCAATGCACTAACATCCAAGACCTAGATTTTTCCTGACTGGTATCATATTCTATATATTATATTTTCTAATTTTTAGACTAAATATCTTTATCATTCTATATTTGTATTTTGTTAAAAAAAAATAGTTATATTCATTGTTTTCTTAGAATATATTTTAGTTTTAAAACATCTCTATTTCCAATTCACTTGAGCCGAGTCAATTGAAGTAGTTGAGAGATAATTTTCTTTTTAATATCCCATTATCTTGAGAGTAGCAAATTCCCTCCTCTACATTTTTGGTGAAACCAACGTGAACACCTCATGTCAAATCTTTTTGTTCAACATTTTAATGCATTTGATAATGTCTTCTCAAAGAAGGATTTTGATATGCTAGAGGATTCCCTGGATGATTTTATAGAGGCATCTCCTATTTGAAAATTTGTTATACCAACTCCACCCTTACAATCTCCTTCCTTGCAGGGCGAGAAGTTTGTAATGTGATCACAGTCTCTATTGCCCTTGAAATACCTAAGAGACCAATAATTTACATGCCTTTGGCTAGTCCTTCTCCAAAAAGAGTTCATTCTATCCGTGGTGTTCCAATTAATAATAATTCTCCAAATATTTACACAAGGTATAAGTAGTTTAAAGATTATTCTTATAATGTAGTAGCTCATACTTATAATACTAGAAAGAGTAAAAAAGTGTTAATGAACCTACTTCTTTACCATCTTCTCAATCGGATCTTCCTTAAACACCTAAACCTCCAACCAAGTAACAAAATGAATATGATCTTATCAAGTAACTTCAAGTTATCTCTGCTAAGATCTAAATTTGAGATTTGCTTCAAATTGCTCTAGTTTATCAAGGTATGCTTCGGGAAGCTCTTCAAAAGATTCTTTTACCTTCTTGTGCTAGGGCGACGAATGTGAATTTGCGTTGATAGATCATATTCAAGTAGATTCGCCAAATATTACTTTCTATCTACATGAACTCTCATCTCCAAAAGTGTGAAATCAAGCAAAATCATTGATGATAATTGTTTACATTAATAATGTTGACATTAGGCAAAATATCATTGATACTTGTTCAACACTCAATGTTTGTGGGTGATCCCACAATAGTGGGTTACACTTTTTGGCCAAACTTAACATTAAACTGAACTTTTTTAACTAAATCTTTACTTTCAAACACCTATAGCCGCTAAACCATGAGGAATTTTAAGATGATGCAAACTAGTGATTTGTGACATTGCCTGTAGATTTTTACTATATATATATATTTTTTTAAAATTTGGAATCAAATTGTATTTCTTTTTCCATCTCCTTCGAAAACTAGTTTTTAACAGTAAACACCATTTTTAAAGAGATGTTCACCGTATAACACATAACTTTTTTTCTATGAAGGATAAAATTATAATTTTTTAAAATTCAAATTTGTAACTATGATATCTAGCACCTTCATTTGGTTTCATAGTGTTTTTTGAAAAAAAATCTTAATTAAGTTTGAAGTCAAACTAATTACAATTTATACATAGGTGGACCATATAACACATAACCTTTTTGTATGTATCGAAATTCTTTTTTTTTTTGTTGGATCAAGGACATCAATACCAAGCACCTAGATATTTTTCATTTTTTTTTTTTATAATCTGCTATTTTCCACATGTGCAGAACTTAGAGCTTGATTTTCGATGAAAAACCTATGTTTAATAAAATTAAAAAAATACATAATAAAACCAAAATTTATTAAAATTATACTTGATGGAGCGCTCATTTTGAGGACTATAATACTCTAGTTGGATTTTTCAAATTTATTCCATTTTCATTCTCAACCCGAACTTTGAAACCCAAAAAATATAAAATTGTAGATGGAGCGGGCAAGGGCAAAAAAGGGGGGTTTTAGCATATATTGGAGAGTCCGCTATGAGTGCTAATAAAGAAATTCCTTTTTATTATGATGGTGAAAACACGTCCATGCCACATCCTGAAGATCGTAGTACTCTCATTAAGGGAGATAATTCCAATGTCCTCATGGATCCAAAGTCTTCTATAAAGGTGATTAAGATTGGAAAATGCCCTTCTTCAAAAGAATCTAAGTCACATTTCAATATCTTACATTATTATCCTAATATTTTTACTTGGTTGTATGAGGAAATTATTGGTATTGATGCATCCATTGTGGTTCATAGTAACATTCTATGCCTCAATGCCAAGCCTATCAAGAAAAATAGTCGTAAGATGAATAAGGTTACCTTGTTAGACAAGATTGATATAGAAAAACTCCTAAGAGTTAGTTTTATCTGTCCCATTGACTACTCACTTTGGATTTTGAAAATCATTATTATTAGAAAACCTGATGGCTATATCCATGTTTTCATTAACTTTCATGATCTTAATAAGGCTTCTCTTAGATATAATTTTTCGTTACCAAATATTGATATGATTGTATATTTGACTGCAGACCATATCTTACTTTCCTTTATGGATGGATTCTCAAGATACAATCAAATCCTTATTAATTTGGATGATCAATACAAGACACCATTTACAACCCCTTGGGGTACCTTTTTCTATGTAGTCACATCGTTTAGGTTAAAAATGTTGGAGTAAGCTATCAACGTGTGATGACTCTAATCTTTCATGATTTCATTCATAAGATCTTAGAAGATTATGTTGATGATATCTTGGCTAAGTTTGTAACTCATCAAGATCACGTTAAGAATATTCATCTCATATTTGAAAGGCCTCAACTTTATAAGATGCGATTAAATCATCTTAAGTGTGTCTTTGGCATAGATGCCAAAAAATGACCGAGGTTTATCATCTCTCATCATGGAGTCAAAGTTGATACAAGCACAATCAATATAATCGTTAACATTACTCTATTTAAGAACATATCTCAAATTCATAATTTGCAAGGGAAGATTCAAGCAATTCATAGATTCATATCTCATTTGGTTGACCGTACCATTCCATTCACACATTTATTGAAGAAAGATGTGTAGTTTCGATGGGATGAAAAGTGTCAAGAGGCATCAAAAACTGTACTTGGCCAATCCTCCCATATTAATGTTGACTATGCAAGATAGACCCTTTCTACTATATATTTTAGCATTTTCTTAGGCTTCAACAACTTTAGTAGCTTAACATGACAATGATGGTAAGGAAAGAGTAGTCCATTACATTAGTTATATTCTAGTTGATTATGAAATTCGCTACTTTCAATAAAAAACAATGTCTTGCTCTAGTCTTTGCAATGCAAAAGCTAAGACACTATCTTCTCCACACAAAGACTCTTGTGATAGTTAAAATTGATCTTCTTAAACACTTATTTTCTAGAACTGATCTCTCTGGGAGGCTATCAAATTGAGTGATGTTGTTATCTAAGTTTGATAAATTAAATTTGTTACTTTGAAAGAAATTAAAGGTCAATTTGTCATTGATCAGTTAGTAGAATATCCCTCACTTAATGCCTCCCTTAATCTAGACATGTTCCCAGATGAAAATATGTTTACTTTGAATCATGAGCCTATATGGGAAATGTATTTCAATGGATTGAGATGTCAAACTGGATCTAGAGCAGGTGTAGTCCTGATCTCACCTAGAGGAAAGCCAAATCCTCTTTCCTTTTGGTTAGAGTTTCATTGTACAAATAATATCACTGAGTATGAAGCCCTTATTGTTGGTTTGCATGTCATGATAATCTCTAAAATTAAACACATCCATACTCATGGTGATTTTGAATTAATTATAAATCAGTTTACGAGAATGTATTGACCTAAGCATGTTAGTTATCTCAGTATCGAGATTTGGATTTATCTTTTCTCAATCACTTCACTTTTTATCCCTTGTATGCCCTAAATATAACACATATGAGTACCACTTCATGGTCCAAATTATCCACTCTCTTGATTTCTTAGTTAAACCCGAACTTGATAATCTTATGTGTGCATATAGACTCAAGGGAATGGCATTCTCATATCTATAACTATCTAAAAACAATAAACTTTCTTGATGATACAAGTAAGAATAATTTTGTGTCCAGATATTAAAGCTTTTAGCCCATTATATCATCTTGTCTAATTTTATTTAACACAGATCTTATAATGGTCTTCTTCTTCTTCAATGTCTTACTAAGGTTGAGATACTGCTTGCCCTTTAAAAATCTCATTCGGACTCTAGGGGTGGAAATTTTGGTAATAAATCCTTAGTGCACAAAATTATACACATGGGATATTATTGGAAAATGATGGAGCAAGACTCCTTTGCCTTTGTCAAGAAGTGTTCTCAATATCAACAACATAGCAATCTTATTTGAGCTCATGCACAAGAACTCTGTATTCAAGCTTCTCCTTGGCCTTTTTAAACATGGGCTTTGGATATTATTGGAAAGATATCACCCCCTTCTTTTAGGGGACATACCTTCATCGTAACAACAACAAATTACTTATGTAAGTGGGTTGAAACTATTCCACTTCGATCTACTAACACTAAAGCAATCTATAAATTTCTTCTAAGTAACATAATTTCTCACTTTGGATTGCCTTCTACCCTTCTCTCTGATAAGACATGTCATTTAAGAACAAGGAGGTAAAACAATTCGTGGAGAAATTTCATATTCAACATCGATTCTCCACACCTTATTATCCTTTTTCCAATGGCCAAGTTGAAGTGTCAAATAAAATTATTGAGCAAATTTTGTGCAAGATAGTTAATAAGCATGGTAAAGATTGGCATACTCAATCGACTTAAGTGTTGTGGGCTTACCACATGATTGCTTGTCCAACTATTGGTACTACTTCATATAACCTTGTATATGGTGTCGATGCCATTATGTCTTTAGAGTTGGAAATTCTATCTTTATGAGTTTCCTTTAGAGAGTTGGTTGATGATGACACTTATCATGCTGATTGCCTAAACCAAATTGAGTTGCTCGACGAGTTTCGATTAAATGCCCTTGAGCACCTTTGGGATTATAAAAATATTTATGAAAGAATTAAAATCAAAATGTCCTTTCTTTCACTTTCAACATTGGTGATCTCATTCTCTATGAGAACCATAGAAATGTAAATGTGCCACTTGACCAAAAAGGATAATTGACCAAATAGAAATGTAAACGTGCCACTTGAAAGAACCATTCAACACTATGCACTTGCATTAATACTATGAGTAGAATTCATTTATGTGTTGTGTATATGACACTCGACTCTTCTGAGAGTTGAAGTATGCTATGTTATGGAATTCCTTCATCAAAAAAATCTTTGTTTATTATGGTATGATGCATATATATATGGTTAATATCTCTAAATAGGAATTAGGAGTGTGTGTGTTTTGAATTCTATGCATTGTCAGTCAATAATATCAATTTATCTTATTATTAAATTAACCATTTCTTTATATATATGTGCAATGTATTTATTAACTAACATGTTTATTTAATTCACATGTCTTATTTCCATGAACATCTATAACATCATATCATATGTATTATATCATCACATCATTTGATTAGGCATATGTTTCACATGTGTTTAGTTAAACCATGATAGCATCTAATCTAATCATGCATTCAGAACATACATGAATCAAAAGCATATATTAGAACATAAGTCATAGTCAAATCAAAATCTCATATATATATATGTGTGTGTGTGTGTGTGTAAAGGTCTCAATGTATATGTGTCATCATCACTACAGCAAAATGTGATGTTTGTATACATGTATATGACTATATACATCCAAAAAATGCTATACATCATCAACTCTATACAATATCTATATAAAAAATGTTTATACAATACATATGTCTCTGTCCTATCCACCTAGAGCATGGGTCTTGAATCCTTGTGGTGTTGGTGGATCTAGATCTAGGTGTTGTGGTTAGTAAATTTATACATGGGATTGAGATCGAGAAACTAATCTCAAGATTGATGAACACAATCCTCTTAGCTTCCCTCTCAATCTTGTGATCTACTCTTTGGGTAGCGGTCTGGTCCCATAGAGTGTCCTCTCTCTAGCTCTTCACTCTTCATTCTGACATCATCCATGAGTTGCTCCACTCAAGGATGATCAAGGTTCATAGGGTCTCTGGTCCACATAGCTTCATCCTCCCTCTTGAGATCCTTAACCTCGCTTTGAAGGGCGTCACATGACTGCTCAACACTCTCTCCCCTTGTCACATCTAGGTCTTTATCATTAAGGATGGTGTAAAGTTCCATCACTCTTTGGTCCATCTAACCCATCATCATGCTAAGCTCAAACTCTCTTTGCATGAGCTCCACTCGGGTCTCCTCATACACTGTCCTGAGTAGTGCTACAGGATTGAACAGGTGGATATGCCTCTCAATTGTTTACTATGGTCGATAGGTGTCCAGTATGGGACCCTGACTTTGCACTATTGGTACCACCTTTACCAATTCTCAGATAAATAAGTCAAGTGACTCATGTGAAAACTACAAACATAGAGAAGGGGACATGTATCAATACTATATCATGATAATTTTTTGGTGTGAATAAATTTCTTGTACCTAGCTAATTCACTCACTAGGTAATTAGGGGACATATTCACATAGTTAAGTTTACTTAGGATAAAAGATTCTTTCTAGAAGTCTTAGTTGACTTTTCTAGAACTTATCTTATCTAACTAGTATTGCCTGATTCCTAGGTAGTTAGTTTGTTAGTTATCTCATGTCATAGGATTAAGACACTTGTCATGATCTTGTCTAATCCTACATCTCAACCTTGCCTTTATAAGCAAGGCATCTCATGTACATTTGTATCAATTCAATCTTGCATTGTGAAGCAATATTTCTTGCCATTATCTCTCTTATGGAAGTGGTTTTGGTCTAGCAACTATTCCTGGGGGTGTTGGGGAGTCACCATTTTCTCCCACATGGTATTAGAGCTCCAGTGTTGCAGATTCCTTCCCAAATTTGAGGGTTTCATGTTGGCTTGAAGATTTTGTTGGGTGCATTTTAGGGTTTCAAGGACCTCACGGTCGAATCCAAGGCATCAAAAAATGTCAAGTTTGCCTTTTGTTTCATCAAAATTGGTTATTTAATAACATTCTCTTGTTTCCACAGTCCATGATAGTTAGTATGCAAGATTTTTGGAAAAACTGTGTTCAAATTTTTACATCAACATTTCAGATCATACTCCATGATCCATCATCAGGATGTCCAACAGATAGAGAGAGAAGTGAAAAAGAGTAAGAAGACTTGGATATAAAAAGGCAAGGAAAGAGGAGGGGAGGGGAGGTTGAGATGTACACAATCCAAAAATTGATGGAGAAAGATAAAGAGGAGGGGACAAAATAAAAATGAAAAATGAAAAAATGTATTCTGTAAACTACAAATTAATAAAACTTGTTAAATAAATAAAACTTAAAAGAAAAGAAACAAGAAATAACAAAAAGGAGGTGAAAGAAAATAAATAGATAAAGACAATGAATGCAAGGAGATAAAAAATAACAAGTCATAAGAGGAAAAAAGAAAAAAAGAGGAAAGAAATAAAGAAAAGAAAAAATAATAAAATAGGATCATAAAGCAAAAGGAAATTTAAAATGTAAGAGAAAGCCAAAAATAGAAAACAAGCTAGAAAATAAAATAAAAGCAAGGAACAAAATAATATAAATAAAATGAATACAAGAACAAAACCAACAGGGTAAAACAAAAGAACAATAAGATTTAAAATGGCCAAAAAACATAAAAAGAATTAAAAGACGGAAAATGTCAAAGAAGCATAAATTTTTTAAAAAACTTAGTAAAAATAACAAATAAGATTGAGGATAAAACAAAAGTAAAAAGTAAAAAAATACAGAAAAATAACATCAATTAATTTTATAGTTATGGTTTGGTAAATGATGAATAAAATAATACAAAAAGGCTATGAAATAAAGAGATAAAACAACAAGAGAAAATAATTAAGATGAGGGAAACATAAATCTAAAAACAAAACACAAATAATGGAAGAAGAGGAAGAATAAGACAATTTTTTTTAATAAAAATGGATAAATATATAAAATAAAGCATATAAGAACCAACAAGGAAAAAAACCGGAACCAGAGTAAAAAGATAAAAATAAAGAGAAAATTAAAAAGGAAGAAAGAACAAAAGAACCGAGAAAAGTAAAAATAAATCGAATCAAAGAGGAAAAAATCAAAGAAAGGGAAATACAAGACCATACAAGAATAATATAAAACATTTAAAGAGGTGAAAAAATAAAATCTAGACAGTTTAACGAGGAAATAAAGGAAACAACAAAATAAAAGGAAACAAGAGTACAGGGGAAAAAAAGGGGGGATGGGGGGGGGGTGGAGGAGAGAGACGGGGAGAAAAATGAGACAAGCATAAAAGGATAAGAAGAAAAGAAGGGCTGGGGTGGTGCAGGAGAAGGGAGAGAAGAAAAGGCAGAAAGGAAAAGGAGGGAGCGAGAGAGACAAGCCAGGGGTGAATGAGGGCGGAAAAGGAACCGTATGAAGAAAAGACAAGGATCAAGAATGATTTGGAGAGAGGGAATTGAGGCTATTTAATAGGGGTTTCCAAGAGAAACTTAGAGCCCAACCCCCATCCCGGTTAAGGTTGGAGGGGTGATTGTTGATTTCAATGGCCTCTTTGAGCTTTCTCTTAAAGAAGTCTTCTTTGAACAAGATTTTGGTGTCTTCTAAGGTGATGTGATGCTTCATTTTAAAAGAGTGTTCAGCAAGAGCAAATTTCGAGATATGATCATGCCTTATGTCTGCACAATGTTATCCGATTCTTGTGTTGAAGAAATGACTTGTTTCCCCAATGTAGGGAATGCCACAAGAACATAGGACTTTGTAGACACCAGATTTGAGGAAATGATCTTGGGGGTCTTTGGGGGACAAGATGCGATTTCTTACAGTGAAGATAGGCTTGAAAGTGCAATTGATGCCCTTTTTGAGAAGGATATTCAAAATTTTGTTAGAGACACCCTCAATATAAGGGAGGGTTTCCAGAGGAAGGGTAGAGGGAGAACAAGCAATAGGCTTGAGGGTGAGCCTAGCCTTGGCTTGGTTGATTGCCCTATTGATATGCTTCTTTTTGTATCCATTTAGATAGAAGACCTGGGTGAGGTGGGCTAACTCTTTTTCAAGGTGCTCATTATCATAGATAACAAAAGCCCGGTAAGCCAAGGTTTTGAGGACCCTAGATTTTTGGCTAGGGTGATGGTGAGAGGAAGAGTGAAGATAAAGGTTAGTATGAGTAGCTTTTTGAAAGATGGAATGAGATAAAGAACCATTTGATTTTTTGATGAGAAGAACATCAAGGAAAGGAAGTTGGTTGTTAGTTTCAATTTCCTTGGTGAAAGAGATGTGAGGAGATAAGTTGTTCAAGTGGGAATGGAATTCTTCAAGTTTCTCACGACCATGAGACCAACATATATTGGTATCATCTACATAGCATTTCCACCACTTGGGTTTGAAGGGAAATGAATGAAGGGAGACATCTTCAAAGTGCTCCATGTAAAGGTTGGCCACAATGGGAGAAAGAGGGGAGCCCATAGCAACTCCATCCACTTGTTCATAAAAAACACCATTGAAGGAAAATAAGGTAGATCAGAGACATAACTCAACTAAGGAAGCAATTTCATGGCTTGCCTTTTTTTTGATAAGCTCAATTGAGTCATATAAGAGGACTTTGGTGAAGAGAGAAACAACATCAAAGCTGACAAGAATATCATTTTCATCTAGTTTCTCGTCTTTGATGAAATCCACAAAATCGGAAATTTTTTTTACGAAGGAGCTAGATTTTCCAATGAGAGGAGATATAAGTTTAGCTAGATGGGAGGCCAATTTGTAGGTAGGGGAGTTAATAGTATTGACTATGGGTCTGAGGGGGATACCTACTTTATGGATTTTAGGAACCCCATAGATACGAGGAACCACCTCTTTCGAGGGGTAGAGCCATTTTTTGGTGGCATCTTCAAAGGATGAGCTAGAAATGACAACTTTAACCTTCTTCATTAATTTGGAGGTGGGATTGGAATCAAGGACTTTGTAGCTCTCAATATTTGATAAGAGGAAGTGCATCTTGGACAAGTAATCTTGTTTGTTCGTGATCACAATAGCATTTCCTTTATCAGCCTTGGAGATGACTAAGTCAGAATTGCTTAAAAGACTCTTGAAAGCGAGGAGCTCAGACCTAGGAATGTTGCGCTTGGGGGGTTTAGCATGCCTAAGAGCAACAACACAATCTTGATGGATCTCTTCTGAAACTTCATTTGGAAGAGATTGGACCACCTTTTCAATTTCCATGAGGAAGTCTATGATTGGAATACGATGAGGGGAGATAGCGAATCCCAAGCCTCTTTTTAGAAATTTGAAAGCAAGAGGACTTAAACGAGTGTCTGAAAGGTTAATGACCAATTTTTTTAACCAATCATGAATGTTGTGGAGGTCTTTTTTATTGATATTGGACCCATTGGCTGAGAAAGAAGGGATGCACGAAGGTGAGAAGACTGGAGGGACATGAGGGAGGTTCAAAGAATTGATGATGGGAGAGGAATGATCGGGACAAGAGATAGAAGAGACCAGAAGCTGGGAAGGGTGGCGGGAGGGGACATAAAAAGAGGACGAGATTGGGTGGCCAGTCACGAGGGGATCCACCCTAAGATCCGAGGAGGAGGGAGGGAGTTGGAGGGTGGCTCGAGGACTAACATTCGATGGGTGGGATTGACTACCAGTAATTAATTTGGATTGAGAAGAATAACTACTGTTGCGAGGGGAAGTACAAGAGTAAATGTTGATGTCAGAATTAAAAGAAGGAGACCAATGACAAAAGGGGAAAGATGAAGTTGACAGAGGTTGTGTACCTAGAGCGACAAGATGAAGACCATTGGAAAAACCATGACGTTTGAACTCACTGTTGAGATGCTCAGAGGAAGAAGCTGATTCAACTAGTTTATGCATAGGACTAATAGTTGTACCATGATGTCGAAGGGAATCATGATTTTGGGAAGCATTGTTGGGACGACTTGAGGGAGACGTTGACATTGCAGATTTAAGAGTTGAATCATGAACTCTTTCTGCTACTAACATATCACCTTTAGAACTAGTTGGAGGTGAGCCAAGGATCAAGTCTGCAACCACCAAATTTACCTTGGAGACAGTTGGAGGGGAGCGAAGCACCAAACCTGAAGGGGGATGATGGTTGGAAGCACGACCAAGGGAAGAAGAGAGAAGAAGAGGGAAAGTAGGAGCAGGAACGAATGAGTTTGGGGAGTCCAAATTATGCCGAGAAGCCTCCATATGGTTGAGGTGATATGTTGGTAGCGGAAAGAGTTCATGATTCAACTCTTAAATCTACAATGTCAACGTCTCCTCAAGTCGTCCAAATAGCGCTTTCCAGAATCGTGATTCCCCTGAGCATCATGGTACAACTCTTGGTCTTGCGCATAAACCAGTTGAATCAACTTCTTCCTCTGAGAATCTTAGTAGCGAGTTCAAACATCATGGTTTTCCCAACGGTCTTCATCTTGCCACTCTAGGTACGCAACCTCTGTCAACCTCATCTTTCCCCTTTTGTCATTGGTCTCTTTCTTTTAATTCTGACATCAACATTTACTCTTGTACTTCCCCTCACAAAAATAGTCATTCTTCTCAATCCAAATTAATTACTGGCAGCCGATCCCACCCATCGAATGTCAGTCCTCGAGCCACCATCCAACTCGCTCCCTCCTCGGATCTTACGGTGGATCCCCTCATGACTGGCCACCCAATCTCGTCCTCTTTTTTTGTCCCCTCCTGCCACCTTTCCTAGCTTCCGGTCTCTTCTATCTCTTGCCCCAATCATTCCTCTCCCATCATCAATTCTTCAAACCTCCCTCGTGTCCCTCTAGTCTTCTCACCTTTGTGCATCCCTTCTTTCTCAGCCAATGGGTCCAAGGTCAACACCAAAGACCTCCACATCGTTCATGATTGGAAAAAAAACAGGGTCATTAACCTTTTAGACACTCGTTTAAGTCCTCTTGCTTTCAAATTTCTAAAAAGAGGCCTAGGATTCGCTATCTCCCCTCATTGTATTCTAGTCATAGACTTCCTCATGGAAATTCAAAAGGCAGTCCAATCTCTTCCAAATGAAGTTTTAGAAGAGATCTATCAAGATTGTGTTGTTGCTCTTAGGCATGCTAAACCCCCCAAGCGCAACATCCTAGGTCTGAGCTCCTTGCTTTCGAGAGTAAGCAATTCTAACCTAGTCATCTCCAGGGTTGATAAAGGAAACACTACTGTGATCATGAACAAATGGTATTACTTGTCCAAGATGAATTTCCTCTTATCAGATACTAAGAGCTACAAAGTCCTTGATTCCAATCCCACCTCCAAATTGATGAAGAAGGTTAAAGCTGCCATTTCTGGCTCATCCTTTGAAGATGCCACCAAAAAATGGCTCTTCTCCTCGAAAGAGGTGGTTCCTCGTATCTATGGGGTTCCTAAAATTAATAAAGCAGGTATCCCCCTCAAACCCATAGTCGATACTATTAATTCCCCTACCTACAAATTGGCCTCCCATCTAGCTAAACTTATATCTCCTCTCATTGGAAAATCTAGCTCCTTCATAAAAAAACTCTTCCCATTTCATGGATTTCATCAAAGACAAGAAACTAGATGAAAATGATATTCTTGTCAGCTTTGGTGTTGTTTCTCTCTTCACCAAAGTCCCCTTATATGACTCAATTGAGCTTATCAAACAAAAGGCAAGCCATGAAATTGTTTCCTTAGTTGAGTTATGTCTCTGATCTACCTTATTTTCCTTCAATGGTGTTTTTTATGAACAAGTGGATGTAGTTGCTATGGGATCCCCTCTTTCTCCCATTGTGGCCAACCTTTACATTGAACACTTTGAAGATTTCGCCCTTTGTTCGTTTCCCTTCAAACCCAAGTGGTGGAAACATTATGTAGATGACACCAATATATGTTGGTCTCATGGTTGTGAGAAACTTGAAGAATTCCATTCCCACTTGAACAACTTATCTCCTCACATCTCTTTCACCAAGGAAATTGAAACTAACAACCAACTTCCTTTCCTTGATGTTCTTCTCATAAAAAAAGCAGATGGTTCTTTATCTCATTCCATCTTTCAAAAATCTACTCATACTGACCTTTACCCTCACTCTTCCTCTCACCATCACCTGGGCCAAAAATTTGGGGTCCTAAAAACCTTGGCTTATCAGGCTTTCGTTATCTATGATAATGAGCACCTTGAAAAAGAGTTAGCCCACCTCACCCAGGTCTTCTCTCTAAATGGATACAAAAAGAAGCATATCAATAGGGCAATCAACCAAGCCAAGGCTAGGCTCACCCTCAAGCCTATTGCTTGTCCTCCCTCTACCCTTCCTCTGGCAACCCTCCCTTATGTTGAGGGTGTCTCTAACAAAATTTTGAAGATCCTTCTCAAAAAGGGCATCAATTGCACTTTCAAACCTATCTTCACTGTAAGAAATCACATCTTGTCCCCCAAAGACCCCCAAGATCATTTCCTCAAATTCGGTGTCTACAAAGTCCTATGTTCTTGTGACATTCCCTACATTGGGGAAACAAGTCGTTCCTTCAACACAAGAATCAAATAACATTGTGCAGACATAAGGCATGATCGTATCTCAAAATCCGCTCTTGCTGAACACTCTTTTAAAATGAAGCATCACATTGCCTTAGAAGACACCAAAATCCTTGTCAAATAAGACAACTTCTTTAAGAGAAAGCTCAAAAAGGCCATTGAAATCAACAATCACCCCTCCAACCTTAACTGGGATGGGGGTTGGGCTCTAAGTTTCTCTTGGAAACCCCTATTAAATAGCCTCAATTTCCTCTCTGTAAATCATTCCTGATCCTTGTCTTTTCTTCGTACAGTTCCTTTTCCACCCCTGTTCAACCCTAGCTTTTCCCTCTCACTCCCTCCTTTTCCTCCCCCTTCTTTTCCTTTCTTCCTTTTCTTCTCTCCCTTCTCCTGTGCCACCCCCGTCTTTCTCTTCTTCTTATCCTTTTAGGCTTGTCTCATTTTTCTCCTCGTCTCTCTCCTTCCCCCCCTTTTTTTTCTCCGTACTTTTGTTTCCTTTTATTTTGTTGTTTCATTTATTTCCTCATTGGACTGTCTAGATTTTATTTTTTCACCTCTTTAAATGTTTTATATTATTCTTTTATGGTCTTGTATTTCCCTTTCTTTGATTTTTTCCTCTTTGCTTGATATATATATATATATATATATTCGGTTTATTTTTACTTTTCTTGGTTCTTTTGTTCTTTCTTCCTTTTTAATTTTCTCTTTATTTTTATCTTTTTACTCTAGTTCTGTTTTTTTTTTCCTTGTTGTTCTTATATGCTTTATTTTATATATTTATCCATTTTCATTAACTTTTTTTTGTCTTCTCCTCTTCCATTATTCGTGTTTTGTTTTTAGGCTTTTGTTTCCCTCATCTTAATTCTTTTCTCTTGTTGTTTTATCTTTTTATTTTGTAGCTTTTTGTATTATTTTATTCATCATTTACCAAACCATAACTATAATATTAATTGATGTTATTTTTCTCTATTTTTTTACTTTTTACTTTTGTTTTATCCTCAATCTTATTTGTTATTTTTACTAAGTTTTTTTTTCTTCTTTGACATTTTCCGTCTTTTAATTTTTTTTATGTTCTTTGACCATTTTAAATCTTTATTGTTCTTTTGTTTTACCTTGTTGGTTTTGTTCTTGTATTCATTTTATTTATATTATTTTGTTCCTTTCTTTTTTATTTTTATTTCTAGCTTGTTTTCTATTTTTGGCTTTCTCTTACATTTTAAATTTCCTTTTGCTTTATGATTCTATTTTATTATTTTTTTTCTTTTCTTTATTTCTTTCCTCTTTTTTCTTTTTTCCTCTTATGACTTGTTCTTTTTTATCTCCTTGCATTCATTGTCTTTATCTATTTATTTTCTTTCACCTCCTTTTTGTTATTTCTTGTTTCTTTTCTTTTAAGTTTTATTTCTTTATTTAACAAATTTTATTAATTTGTAGTTTACATAATATAGTTTTTCATTTTAATTTTTATTTTGTTCCCTCTTTATTTTTCTCCATCAATTTTTGGATTGTGTACATCTCAACCTCCCCTCCTCTCCTCTTTCCTCACCTTTTTATATCCAAGTCTGCTTACTCTTTTTCACTTCTCTCTCTATCTGTTGGACATCCTGATGATGGATCATGGAGTATGATCCAAACCGTTGATGTAAAAATTTGAAAACAGTTTTTCCAAAAATCTTGCATACTAAAATTGGTTATGTTTTGGCTGACCTATGAGGGTTTGGAAAAGTGTGAAGAGAAGTTGATCCAAGAGGTCACTGTCTTTTTGGAGCACTTTGGGCCTAGATTTGCATCACTATTGCGCTTAGAAGACCTCGTAGATGAATTTTGATTGCTAATTCATCCATTTTCAGTAAAATTTGTTTTCGAAATATTTGAAAAATTCCATCGGCCGCTGTCCTTTATTGCTGTTGGTCACGTCCCTGGTACCTGCATTGGCATATAGGCTTATTGATTGCTTGGTCTGATCCATCCTATCACATCGGCTATCAAACAAATTGCGTCATCGGCGGTACCATTATCTGGTGTCGGCGTACAGTGTATGCTTCTCCATCGACATTCATTATATTCGCCGACTTCTACATATCAAACCATTATCAACAGCTTGGTCAAGGGTATGATTTGGCTTCAAATTATCTTCAGCGGTGAACTTGTAGGCTTTTCTTGACAGTATACTTATTGTCACAGGTTTAATATTTTAAGTGGTGGCTCATTTATATTAAAAAAGCTTTGTTTAAATTTTCAGCCGACCACACATTTAATATAGGTTGTATAAAAACTTTATATGTTGAAAACCTTTTTAGAAAAGGCTGACAAGATTTCTTATGTAGTGGGCAGATTTTTATATTCAAAACCTTGCTTTCAGTTAAAAAAGCCAACCATATATTGTATGGACCCGAAATTTGAGCCTTATTAGCCTTTAAGGTGGTCATTTTTTTCATTTTATCATAACTTTTGCAAACAAAGGTGAAATTTTTGAAACAAAATATCGTCAAAAAGTTGAGAAGCTCAATTTTCAAGTTATTTTCAGAAATTTTGCTATTTGATACTAGATTTTGCTGATTTAAGTCACATCATGTATTTTGGCTTCTGAGTTCATATCTTTTTGCTTTGGATTCCGTTTTTCCCCAAATTTGCGGCATTGGGAAGGTATTCAAGAGAATTTTAGTTCTATTCATGCACTTTTTGCAAATTGCTTTCTAAATTTTCATAATTTCAATTTGTAGCCGATTTGATAGTTTAGGCTACATTGTTGTAAATTTGCAAAAAAAGTGTAAAATTGTTTGGACAAAGGGGTTAATTGCTTGTATTGTGAGGGGAAATTGTTGTGCCTCTATTGTAATATATGGTTGTATCATGGATTTTCCAAAAGTTGTACTTCTAACCCCATATAACTATCATGAGTGGAAATCATAAATGGGGATGTTATTGTTAAAATTGAAGTTGCAAAGAATCACATATGACCAAGATCCGAAATCCAATGGAGCTACAGAAAAAATGAAATGGTTTGATAGAAGGGATGAAGCTCTTGGTACTCTTCTTTTGTCCATTTCTCTAGATCTTAGATATCATGTTGCATCTTGCACACATCCTAGTCAAGTTTGGACTACTTTAGAGAGTCTCTTTGGTAAGCTAGATAAGATGAGGAAATTTAAGTTGGAGAATGAACTAATGGGTCTTAATCCTTCATATTTTGACAATATCCAAGACTTTTTCTCTATGCTCAATTCTCTCATATTGCAACTATCTAATTGTGGGGTCACCAAAGAGGATGAACAATTGATTCTTTCTATTCTTGTTAAGCTTGGTCTTGATTATTTAGTGTTTGTTTCTACATTTTATGCTACAATGGATGCCCTTGTAAATGCATACAAAATGCCTTCTCTTGATGAATTTGTAGCTCAACTCACAAGGGAACAAGCAAAGTTGGTACACATGGGCACATTGAAGTCTTCTACATCTCATGCTCTTCTTGAAAAGGAGACAAAGGCTTCAAGTGGAAAGGGTAAGAAGCAAAATAAGGCTCCCAAGTCTAATGAGCAAGGTAAATATCCTCCTTCATATAGCACTTTTGAGTCTACACCCTCTTCTAAAGAGGAATCGTCTAAAAAGAAGTTCAAATGTGTATATTGCAAAAAGTTAGGACATGATGAGCATAAATGTTACAATAAGAAGATTGATGAACTCATACACCTTCTTCAAAAGAATAACATTCAACTGTCCTCATCAGTCTCTTCTACTTCTTCTTCAACATCTCAATCGACAACACCATCATCTTCACAATCAGAGAACACAAGATATACAACTAGTTTGAACAAAATGAAAGGACAAGCACTCTTGGCCTCTACAAGTCCTACATCTAATAGGTGGCTTCTTGATTCAGGGGCATCTCATCATATGGCATCTTCTATGGATATGTTCTCATATTTTGAGCCTTGTAATTCACCTCATTTAATGATGGATAACAATACATATATGAAGGTAAGTGTGAAGGGTTCTATTGATATGGGGGAAGGTAAGCTTGGAGGCTACTACTCAATTTTTAGAGGCATACATATTGAGAGTTCATCCTTCCTCCTTTCAATTTGACATGGAGAGGTTTCTTCATCAACCTATGGATATTTTTCTTCCTAAGGGAAGATGTGTTGCTTGCATACATTGGATCATCTTTTGTTTTTAGGCATTTTTCATCAACATTGGAGCTTCTTCATTATGGGGAGGATATCTTATCTCTCTACTTCCCTCTTATGGGGGGGAAATTTATTATATATACATGATGGATGTAGTCCTTGGGGGGTATCATTGAGTCCTCCATACACCATGTTTGTTTTATTTTGTTTTTCTCTCTTTTGGAGAGGAGTTTTGTCCCACTGGTTTTTCTCCTTTTCTCTGCTTGTGAGAGATTGATTGCATCATTTCTATTTGTATTGTAAATGGGTACCTAACATGGCCTCATAGCCGAGACCCATTATCTCAGTCTTTGAATAGTTTGCATAATAATTTTCTCCCTAAGTTGCACTTAAGGGGGGTGTTGGTGTGAATAAATGTCTTGTACCTGGCTAATTCACTCACTAGGTAATTAGGGGACATATTCACATAGTTAAGTTTACTTAGGATAAAATATTCTTTCTAGAAGTCTCAGTTGGCTTTTCTAGAACTTATATTATCTAGCTAGTATTGCTTGATTCATAGGTAGTTAGTTTGTTAGTTGTCTCATGTCATAGGATTAAGACACTTGTCATAATCTTGTCTAATCCTACATCTCAACCTTGCCTTTATAAACAAGGCATCTCATATACATTTGTATCAATTCAATCAATTCAATCTTGCATTGTGAAGCAATATTTCTTGCCATTGTCTCTCTTGTGGAAGTGGTTTTGGTCTAGCAACTATTCTTGGGGGTGTTGGGGAGTCACCATTTTCTCCCACATAATCATCATATAATCATAAAGTTGAAAGAATATCTAAATCATAAACCAACTCATACGGGTGTTGCCCCACTCCCCAAGGCCCCTAGTGTCTATATGTGATGTCCCCGAGTGGGCCCGTAGCGGAAGGTGACGTAGGTTTGTCCGTGCGGTTTGTCCCAGCCACGTGTCCAGGGTCCTCGTCGAGGAGGCCTGCCCTGGGGTTGCCCCCTTAACGCGGGGAGGTGCCATTCATTGACAGTCTAGGCTTTTGGTGCAACAGTTACTAACTTGGTATCAGAGCTGGGAGGTCTCGAGGTCTAGACCCGCGGAGCGTGGTGGGCTGTGATGTCCCCGAGTGGGCCCCTAGCAGAAGGTGACATAGGTCTGTCTGCGCAGTTTGTCCCAGCCACGTGTCCGGGGTCCTCGTTGAGGAGGCCTGCCCTGGGGTTGCCCCCTTAATGCGAGGAGGTGTTGGTCATTGATAGTCCGGGCTTTTGGTGCAACGGCTACTAACTTGGTATCAGAGCTATTTCCTGCCATCCTTGTTGGGTTTGAAAAAAAATTTTGTTCATGCACCAGAGTGATAGAGAGGAGATATTATCAGAGGGAAAAAAGAAAAACTTGGCAGCCACCACTTATTCTGGCAGGTGAGACGGCTACAGGTTTGATTGGTGTTCAGTCTGGTTCTTCGTCTGGAGCGTCTGTACAGGATACAAGCATGGGTGACAGAAAAGAGATTCCTCGAGATCCTCAGGAGGAAGATGCAGAGGTTAGACAGACTCTTACAGATTTGCGAATAGGTCAGCAGCAGGTAACCGATGTATTACAGCAGTTGACCATGGCTATACAGAGGATAGGTACGCCAAGGAGACCATCACCACATCGTGATGAGGATGGAGTGATGCAGGTTCACAGGGGGTACCCAGGACTATTTCACGAACAGCAAATAGACCTACCAGACCCACTTTCCTAAGAGGAGAACAGGTTGAGGAGAATGTTGAAGAGGTTGGGAACATATTATATGCTGATGCAGTTATGGCAGCCAATGAGGAATGGGATATATTAATACCCCAAGTGCGCGAGCGCATGCATTTTGATCGATTTGTGAATTCGAGAGTCAAATATTATAGGTCTCGATAGGGGAATAGGCCTCAAAACCAAAATAATGATCTGAAGCATGCAACAAACAGGCTCAATCTAGCGATGTTCGATGGTAGTGGTAAGGTCACAACTCAGGCCTGGATTAGTAAGCTAGATACTTTCCTCACATTGCGTTCGATGGCTGAGAGAGATGCTATCTGATATGCGACACTGCATCTCGAGGGGGTGGCTTACGACTGGTGGCACCACGGGATGGTGACACTCCTGCATGACCGGATCACATCATATTAGGAGTTTGTTGATTGGTTGGTGGAGCGGTTTGACAGGAAGGATCCAGAATCCTACTTCAGAGACTTGGCTCAGTTGAGACAGAGTGGCAGTTTGGAGTCTTATATTGGTGACTTTCAGAAGTTATCAGTTATGGTTCCGAATATTTCAGAGAGGCGACTAGTAGTGCTTTTCATGGAGGGTTTGACAGAGCCATTGAGAGGTTGGATCAAAGCCTTTGATCCTCCTTCGTTACAGGAAGCAATGAAGAAAGCACGTAGTATGGAGTTGGCAGCACCATCCAGTAGATTCAACTCCAGAAAAAATTCTTCTTTCAGGGACAATAAGGACTTTAACAAAAACAAAAAGAAGTTTGATTTTAACAAAGAAAAATCAGATTTTAAGAATGATTCAAGGGGTAAATCAGCAGCTCCACCTTTGGATCGAGAGGCCCTTAATGATCTACATAGGAAGAAGCTTTGCTTCTACTGTAAAGGTCCCTATGACGCCAATCATGATTGTCCTTTGAGGCCTAAGGGCAAGGAAAATCGAGTGATGTGGGCGTATTACGAGGATTTGGAGTCAGGGAATTCTGAATAGCAGGAGAGTTCTGAGGAGTCAGAGTCAGAGGCTTCAAAGCCTAAGGCAGAGGCAGAGTCAGAGCTTCAGTTACAGGAGGCACGCCTATCTAGCATTCAGCAAGAGGGCTCATTCAGGATTCATGGAGTGTTGGCAGGACAGAGGGTCATTACCCTTCTTGATACAGGAGCCACACACAATTTAATAGATGCTAGATTTGTTGAGAAACACAGACTCATCACTGAGGAGTTCAAAGGCATTAGGGTTAAGGTGGCTGATTGTTACACTCTTAGGTGTGAGCATATGATTAAGGATCTCCCTTTACACTTGAACAATTATGAGTTCAAGGCTGATTACTATGTAGTTAACATGGGGGATATTGATTTGGTCTTGGGCATGAAGTGGCTTCATTCACTTGAGGAAGTCACTCTTTGTCTCAAGGACATGGAGATCTGTTTTGATGTTGACGGGAAGACACATATCCTTAAGGAAATTCGGGACAACAACATCAAAATGATTTCTTTTAGTCGGATGGAGAGGCTCATGCGACACGACATGGTAGAGTGGGCTGCTGAGTGCACCTTAGCACCTATACAGGAGGGACAGCAGAAGACTGAATATCATTCCGACAAACAGTAGTTGAGAATCAAGCATGATAAGGTATTCAGTGATATTCCACTAGGGAGACCTCCAGACAGGGGCATTGAGCATATTATTGAGCTTGAGGAGGGCACTAAGCCCATTATGATTACGCCCTATAGACATCCCAAGCGGCTGAAAGATGAGATCAAGAAAATGATCAAGGAGTTACTTGCTATGAGTCACATTCGACCTAGCAAATTACCATTCGCTTCTTCAGTTGTTTTAGTAAAGAAGAAGGATGGAACCTTATGCATGTGCATTGATTACAGAGTCCTGAATAAGAGGACTATCAAAAATAGGTATCCAATACCTCGTATAGATGAGCTTATTGATGAGCTCCATGGTGCATGTTACTTCACTAAAATCGACTTAAGGTCAGGGTATCATCAGATCAGGGTTCGTGAGCAGGACATCGAGAAGACTACCTTCCATTTTCATTGTGGGCACTTCGAGTTTGTAGTGATGCCATTTGGGATCACTAATGCACCAGCTACTTTTCAGTCCACCATGAACAGGGTTTTTCATTCACAGCTGAGGAGATTTGTATTGGTCTTCTTCGATGATATTCTTATTTACAATAGGACTTGGCAGGAGCATTTGGCTCATTTGGAGACTGTACTCAGTATTCTGGAGAGGGATTCCTTGTACGCCAAGGAATCCAAATGTGATTTGGGGATGATCGAATTGTTATACTTAGGTCATATTATCAGTGCAGGGGGAGTGCGGATGGATCCTGAAAAGATCCGCGCTATTATTGACTGGCCTACACTGGAAAACCTGACACAGTTGAGAGGGTTTCTAGGTTTGTGTGGGTTCTATCGCAGATTCGTGAATGGGTATTCACGAGATGCAGCCCCTATTACAGATTTACTGAAGAAGGGTGCATTTATTTGGACTCCTGAGGCACAGGAGTGTTTTATGAGATTTAAGGAGTTGATGACTACATGCCCTGTGTTGGCACTACCTGACTTTTCGAAGCCTTTCGAGCTTCAGTGCGATGCATCAGGTGAGGGCATTGGTGCGGTGCTTATGCAGGACAAGCACCCTATTGTATATGAGAGCCATAAACTCAGAGGGCTGGAGAGACTCTATAGCATTTATGATAAGGAGATGTTCGCTATAATGCATGCCTTAGCAAAATTTAGGCAGTATCTTATTGGCAGCAAATTTTGCATCAAAACTGACCATAACAGTTTGAGACACTTCTTGGGGCAGCGAGATCTTAATGATCGTCAGCAAAAGTGGGTCAGTAAATTGCAGGCATATGACTTTGATATCTCTTATATCAAAGGAACCGAGAACGTAGTAGCTAATGCTCTTTCACGCAGGCCATATTTGAGCTCTATGGTTCACATTTCAGAGGACCTCCATATGATTGTGGCAGAGTATGCCAAGGATACTTGGGCCTCCAGCATTGTTGAGGGATCGACAATTGATACCAGGTACACGCTTGTGAATGATTTGATCATTTACAAGAACAGGATATATTTGATCCCAGGTTCAGAGGTGAAGAACATTGTCATGCGAGCCTTTCATGACGTGCCTACAGCAGGACATCCTGGGTATTTCAAAACCTACAGACAGATACGGGAGAGATTCACATGGAGAGGACTTAAGGTAGATGTTCTTCAATACGTGCGTGAGTGCCCTATTTGTCAGCAGAACAAGCAGGAGAACACGTACCCGACAAGATTATTGCAGCCACTTTCGATTCCTGACAGGAAGTGGGAATGCCTGTCGATGGACTTTATTACGGGCTTGCCTAAAGCCCAGGGGCGAGATTGTATATATGTAGTTGTGGATCGGCTAATGAAGTATGCCCACTTCTTTCTGATTACCACTACCTACACAGCTACACAGGTAGCAGAGGTCTTCTTCCGTGAGGTATTCAGACTACATGGGTTGCCTCGGAGCATCGTGAACGACAGAGATAGTCGGTTCTTGAGTCACTTTTGGCAGGAGGTATTCAGACTCTGTGGGACCGAGCTTACACCGAGCACCAGTTACCACCCACAGACAGATGGGCAGACGGAGATTGTGAATAAGTGGGTGGAAGGATACCTCATAAATTATATTGCAGGGCAGCAGAAGGCGTGGGTCAAATGGATTCATTTGTGTGAGTATTGTTACAACACGACATTTCATATGACCATTCAGATGTCACCTTTCATGGCATTGTACGGTTATGAGGCGCCGAGTTTTTTGGATTTGCTACTGAGTGATAGTAGAGTGCCGAGTGCTGGAGACTTGTTGCAGGAGAGTTAGGATACTATGAGGGCTCTCAAGGAAAATATCGCTAAGGCACAAAATCAGCAAAAGTAGTATGCAGATTAGAAGAGAACTGAGAGGCATTTTGAGGTGGGTGACATGGTTTACCTTATGCTGCAGCCTTACCGTCAGTCCACTCTTAGGAAGAGTGGGTTAGAGAAGCTTAAGCCATGGTACTACAGTCCTTTCAGGATCCTGAGGCAAGTTGGAGAGGTGGCTTATGAGCTTGAGCTTCCGGTCGAGAGCAGGGTACACAATGTTTTTCATGTATCATGTCTCAAGAAGGCATTGGGTCACCGTGTGGTACCGTTTGCAGTTCTACCTCCCTTAGATGATGAGGGAAAGTTGATTTTAGTACCTGAGTCTATCTTGGAGTATAGAGAGAGACAGTTGCATAGGAGGACTATCAGGGAATATCTAGTGAAATGGAGAGATTTTCCAGTGGAGGATGCGACATGGGAGAGCGAGGATATTCTGTAGCATCCGGAGTTGAGATTGCTTGAGGACAAGCAATTTCAGGAGGGGCGGACTGTCATGTCCCCTTCTAGTTGACATCTCTCAGAGCACAGGATTAGCCTATTATGCGACCCTCGTAGGCTGATAGTTTGGATAGAGGGTCTTGATGGAGCTTGGCTTAGCTTCAGTTGTCAGTAGTTTGATCAGTGGCTTTCGTTCGGGCTCATTCGGATACTTCTAGCCTGAGTTGCTATTTTTAGCAGTATTTGGCACTCAGCGAGGGACCCCTGCTATTTTTAGCAGTATGGATTGATTACGTTCAAAATCACTTCTTTATTCGTCAGCTTCAGACGGCTCGTGCATCGGGTGAATATTGAGAGAGATATTAATATTTAATTGATTTAATTAAATATTAATGATTGGAGTTTATAATATAAAGTTATAATATTTCAAATATTATAACTTAAGTGATTTTGGCTGAGGGGTCGCCCAACATGGGAGGGGGCCAATTGTGATTATATTTTATAATTAAAAATTATCTCGGAGACTATTGAAAGATTAAAATAAAAAGTTTGAATTATTTTAATGATTCCCTATTATTAAAGAAATTGCACTTTTCAAGAAGTATAAGGTTTTGCTTGGAAATTGGAGCCCATTACATTATTGAGTTATTGAAAATTGATCAAGTCTTGACTAGAGCACGGAAGCCAAGGGTTTCAGTCTCAGAGCATTGGGGAACGAGCCATCTCCAGTGAAAGTGATTCAGAGGGTGTGAAATATCATCCAATTTATTGCCAGGCAGAGGGATTTCTTCACTCAGAAGAAATTACAGAGCTTCACAGTTGATTCAAACTTCAGGGTTTCAGTTAGAAATTCATTACAAAGGAGTTATTGCATTGAGGCGCATATTTTAGGGAGATCTAGAGAGTCTTAAGAGAGTCGTACATTTTCATTTATTGTTGCTGTCAGTCGTACCATTCAGTACTAGGCCGTACCTTTCAAGAAAAGGGCATACTTCCTTCCAGAAGCAAATCACCTACTTTGGGAGTAGTCTGCCATTACCAGCTTGGGCGCTTATATTCCTGGCATTGTTCTGGATCATCAAAAAGAGGGAGAAAGGAGTTTTATTTGTAGCCGTACCCGATCTGGCCCCTTTATAGCTTGCTGCTATTACCAGGTTTTTCTATTAAATAATGTTATTTCATTGTTGCATGTTACCAGATCTCTATTGTACTGAGTTCAGATGATCAATAAATGATTCGCCTTCAGTAGATCTTGTATTTTCCATTAATATTTATACTGTAGCATTTATATTGAATTTATCATTCAATTATTGCAAAATCTCATTCTTCATCATTTATGCAAAAACATCAAAAAACCAAAAATACACAAAACACTCAGAAAAACAGTCAGATTCAGTAACCGTTGCACCAAAAGCCCGGACTGGTAGTGAACGACACCTTCCCGCGTTAAGGGGGCAATCTCAGGACAGGCCTCACCGACGAGGACCGCGGACACGTGGCTGGGACAAACCGCGTGGACAAACCTATGTCACCTTCTGCTAGGGGCCCACTCGGGGACATCACAGCCCACCACGCTTTGCGGGTCTCGACCTCGAGACCTCTAGCACTGATACCAAGTTAGTAACCGTTGCACCAAAAGCCCAGACTGTCAATGAACGACACCTCCCCGCGTTAAGGGGGCAACCCTAGGGCAGGCCTCCTCGACGAGGACCCCAGACACGTGGCTGGGACAAACCGCGCGGACAGATCTACGTCACCTTTCGCTAGGGGCCCACTCGGGGACATCACACTATACTATTGTAGTTGGTGGTACCCTCGTCTACACGACCTATGATGTAAGACTTTTAGAGTGAGTACCTGCTAGTGAGAGTAGAGAGACAACAAAGGCTGCCACCAGGGATAATACCCTCCATTGCATCTTAGGCATCTCCTCTGCTACCTCTTGTCTCTCCCTTGCTCGCCCTCTTCTCCCTCAGATCCTTGTATGCCTAGCTCTCCTCCAAAAAAATCATCAAGAAAGATGGGAGCGAGACCCGCTATCTCCCACCATCGACCAAATCCATCTATCACCCCAACATCATCAATATCTAATATAGGTGGATCATCGTCATCACTGCTACCCACCTCACTTAGTGTGGTGTCCCTAATGGTAAGACATGGTAGGTCCCTAGGTTTGACAAACCTTATGAATGAGTAGATGTAGGTAGGCACGACATAAGGAACCGTTTATACTTGTCAGAATTACTACATGACCCATCTCTAATAATATAATATAATAATATGGTCACGACAACCCACTTGGAATATGTCACACTGCATGTGTGGTAGTTGTCCTATCAATGAGCCATCGGTCCATCCCTTGATGGGGCTATCATACAACATTACTGGCCCCTAACCAATCCATGATCTTCCTCTAAAATAAAAAATCACTAAACCTCCATTGCTGCACCAATGGATATGCATGGAATCGAGGTAGGTTGCATGTGATCCGCTGGGGAAAAATAGTTAGCCATGTGCAGGTGATATGCTCAAAATCCCATACCTAGAGAAGTATGCAGGATGACAAGATATGATACGTGTGGTGCACATATGGCCTGAGGTCATGGTATAGATGGGCCAATATGCTTTGACCCTAGGCAAATACAATAATCCTCTCCTCCATCTCTCTAACATATCGAACAAGGCTCATGTACAAGTGGGAGCCACGTCCATCGATGGTGATTCAAAGTGCCACCATCGCAATCATGATGTGACATACTAAGGACACTGCCACTCACCCCTACTATAGCCATCTCAAATAGATATGCCCGATCATATTTGAAGGGACAACCTAACCTATACAATGCAATTGGCCATCCCAAACATCCTGAGCTATTTATGGCTTGTCTAGTGAAATCATCTCCTTACGGATAGGGAGGTGCAAGATTTGATAGATGTCCATCAATGTGATCATCATCTCCCCTGCAGGGAGATGAAATGACATGATGTTAGCATCCCACCTCTCCATCAATTCCATCAACATCACAAGATGAAAACTCATCTCGAGCATCTCGTATACCCACTAGATGTAACAAACTTCGGTCATGAGATGTGGCATCTCCTATGTGACTACATATGAGTGGTAGAATAAAGACATTAGTATGCTCTTGAACCTTTAGTAAAACCTGCAAAAATGCAACTTTGTCATATAAAATCCTACATCTTTCCTATCTACATCACCTACTCTAACCATGTCAAACTTAAAAATTTTAGAAAAAAAATCAATTCTAACTCTACGGATGCTAGTGCTCCCTCCTAGATGCCAGCATGTCCCCAGGATGCCAACGCTTCAGGTGGATACCAATGTGAAACTGTCCCTTGGACGAATGCATGAGGTCATGGATGCCAATATAGGTCTAGGACGACTACGTTACTCTACATCTCCCTATTGAAATTAAATGTAGAAAATAAAACCAAAATTGAATTTTTTGACCTACCTCGTCTAGGGGCTTGCAAGTCTCCACAATAGTTTGAAGCTCCTCTATGCACGATGGCTTAAACTCTCATCAGCGAGGAATTTTTTCTTAATCTCTATAGAACTCTGAGCAAAAATCCTTGTAGTGAATAATGAAAATGACCCTTTCAGGGCCCACCTACTGACCATATAGTTGAATTTTTGCCCATTTTTAATTTTTGTTGTGATAGTTCATATTCAACTACCTTCCTATTTTTACCCTCTTAACTAGAGGAAAAAGCACAAGGGGGCATATATTTACACCCTTATCAACTTTTTCTTCTGATTCACTAATGTCTTCTTAAGAACTCTTCTTGCAGAAGTAGCTTCTTCCATTTTTTAAATTGAATTTTTTATTTTGCAGCTAGATTTCATAACAAATACTATAATTTTTTGACGAGAACTAGAGGAATCATTCGTTTTGACCTCTGCAGCCTCTATAATATCCCTTTTTAGGGAAATTAATGCACTTATTGTACTTAATTCTTTCTTTACATGTTTTTAACTACTTTAGTGTACCTAATCCATCTTAGCGATCAACTCACTAAAGTGGGGGAAAAATGTAGTGTCAAAAATTGCACCCTATCCTAATTTCACACTTATGCATTGTGATCAATGCATTTATAAAAAAAATCATAATCAGGATTTAGTGATTCTGATCTCATGGATGGAAATGATGAAGCATTTGTAGCCTGTGGTTTGAATTTTGAAAGAAAATTGCTTAGACAGAAGCATGTCTCGTAGATGTCTCACTAAAATATGAGATTCAAAAGAGAATATTATGCACAATGCATTTGTGATGCATGTACCAACATCCAAATATGATTGTAATGACTATTCCTGCCCAGTCCAAGAACAAAACTTACTTCTCTTCCTCATTTACATAAGTTTTTTTGGGACTTTTTAACGATGAGCTCTTTATCATTCTTTCTATAATGAAACTCTATCAAAATTCTCTCATGTCTTGGATATTTACAGCAACAAAGACTCCTCTTGCACACAATCTCGTCACGTCTATCATTTCAAGAGAGAGTCTGCAATTGTTGGTAATGCTCTCTTTCTTATCATTTAATCAATCTCGTCTATTAGCATACTTAATTGATCTCATCTAATGTCTCTTTATCATGATAGGGGTTCTCCTCCATAACAGAGTTTATTTCTATCACATGTCTATTTTACTTTTTATGCATCCTGATCTTGTCTAGTTTTCCATGAAAGTGGAAACACCAAAGTTGGGTTTAACTAAGGAAAACCCCGATATAGCCCCAACATTTTTCATCATCTCCATGTGTGCAGGTGTTGAATAGGTCCAAAAAATAAAAGACTTCATTCTGGAAATTTCTAGTCTTTACCTATATAGACGATATCATGGGTGGATAGACGTCCTCACCACACACTAACATCCAAGGTCGAGACTTCACTCGAATAGTATCACATTCTATATTATTTGTAATTTTTGTTTCTATATACTAATTTTTTTTATCATTTTTTATCTATAATTTATTGGAAATTTTTACTTATATCATCATTAGACATAACTTATATTTTAGTTTTATAACATCTTTTTCCAGTTCACTTGAACCGAGTTAATTGAGGTAGTTGAGAGATAATTTTCTCCCTAAGATCCTATTATATTGAGAGTAAAAAATTCCCTCATCTACAAAAGTTGTTGGAGTGAAAAAGACACTGAGAGGGAGGGGGGGGGGGTTGAATCAGTGATTTTAACTGCTTTCACAATTTTAATGAAACTGAAATAAACCAGATGTATGCTCTCATTTATCAATGACAAACTCATTCATGTATTGAATGCAATCACATAAACTGAAATGAGAATTGTAATAGGGAAACATAGCATATTAAAGCATTCATGCAATGAATCAGATGAACCACAAATAATCAAATAAACACAAGATATGCCGAGTGGAAAACCCTCCTGGGGTAGAAAAACCACTCCTTAACCTGCTGCCTTTTTCAGGCTTTCATTTTAATAATCACTTTTGACAATGCCTCATAGGCTGATTTCTGAGCACCAACTCAAGGAGCACCAACCCCTCATTTAGAGACACCAATCTCAAGGAGCACCAACCCCTCATTTAGAGACACCAATCTCAAGGAGCGCCAAATCCTTTTATGTTTTTAGTGTGACATACAATAATACAAAGGATTTCTCTGTTTCTCTAGTTTCACTCAAGTGCCTCTTGACAGACAATGTTTACAATCCTCAAGGTTCAAGCATGACCCTTCATAATTTTAACCATTGTCAAGCCTTAAGATAGCTTGATAAAATAATTCATATTTTTATTTTCAATCTCAATGCTCAACTTCTCTACAATATAATCACAGTGATATTCTCACACTTGTTTTTCATAGTCTTTCTCATACATGTTTTTTTGTTCTTGAAAAACTCTTTTCTCTTAATATTTTTTCAAGTATATTGAAACCCTAATCTCTCTATTTTTCTTCTTTTTACAGATTTCAACATTACATTCAAGGGAGGTTACAACAGTAGCTCGTATTACAAAAACAAAATAGAGGTGATTGTCAGATTACCCACTTCCCGTCGAGCAACCTTGCCAGATATTCTTGTGTCCTTGAGAGATAGATCTTTTCTTTTGACAAGAATAGAAAAGCAATATGCAAATATAGAAAGGATACTGAACTTTTTCCTCACAAGTAGCCTGCATAGACTGTAGTCAATGAACCAACATCAAAACAATATATATTCCATGAACAATAGCCTCTAAAACTACTGCAACAGTAAAGTAACTGAAACCACAATGCTTTGTAACTGAAACCTCATAAAAATGCACCCAAGAATAGTTACCAACGACTCCAGATGAGAAGCTGAGAAGATTTGCAAGCTTCATGATTACCCACAACCTAAAAAATATACCATTCCTTAATGCAAGAGTAGATTTAATATGATAAAGTAAATTGATATGCATTTTTGAGAATGTGAAATCGACATGCAACATTTCTAATTACAACCAAATGAACCCATTTTACATTCTTCCATATAGAGGTAAAAACATATCTCCTGTTATCTTTGCCAGTAGAAGTAACGATTCTGCATAGTAGTTAAAGAGATGAATACTTGAGAAGACCGAAAGAGATTCAACATGTAGCAATTTACCAAACCAACAGAGTAGTTGAGCAGCTCGAGCTACTTACAATTTCGAGCTCTTATCTAGTGACAAGAGAGTGACAAGAGAATCGACCATGGTGATGGTCTTTCATATTTCCCCATACGATGTCCAACTAAAACAGTGAAACGACTGAGTGGAGATTTCCATGGTGGTGGCCAGAATAGGGTTTGAAACCCACAAACAATGAAATGGTAAAATGATTGTTGTAAACTTTCCAAGGAAAATACAACCAAAGTTGATAAGGTTTGAAGTCTGAAAGGACTGAAGTGATAATAATAAAAAACTCATAATGCATTTTGAAGTCTGACGGATTGACCAAAGCCTTGCATGTTGACCATATCATTACCTTCGAATGCATGCACACCATAGATCATCATTACCATTGTTCAAAGATTAAGCATGTGTAATTTTGACCAAATAATGCCTTCCATTATTACAAACCAAATGTCGATTGCCTTAGACTTTTTGTTTCCAAGTAATCAAGTCCAAGTCACTTCCATGGTGACATTTTAAACCATCATAACCTTATACCTACTATTGGCCTTAAGGCCAAGTATTGTGTTAACCAAAAGACCCGAATCACATACAAATAATGATGAATTTGTTTACCTTTAACCAAATCCGACTGCCACCATATAATGCCATATATACTCAATTTATCCAAAGCCTTATTAAATGTAATAAAGGATAATTTCAAGCCAAAAAAAATGTGCCAATTATCCATGCCCAATACCATATAACATATGCCCAAGCCATTATCAGTTCTTTAAGGAAACCCGATAGGGTTTTCTTAAAACTGAAAACCAACTCAAGAACCAAAAAACTGAAAGCATTACTTGAACAAATTTGAATAGAGAAGCACACCTCCGATGATGTTCAGAAAAAAAGTATCAATGCCATAATGTTAGAAATCTAAATAGGCCAAAAACGTATAATCAAAATCAGAATCATGTCACCTGAACATGGGAGCATTAACCTATAACCAAGATCTGCACATGGAGTCAAGAGATTAGTGCCACCAAAGATAATATCATAATATGAAGTAAGTATGCCAATGACAGAATAGAAATAGTGTAACTGAGTAATCACCACCAAGATGCCAAACTGAAACAAATATTGTCATCAAGGACAAATAGCAAAAGAGAGGTTCAACAAAAGCATCCTAGACATCACAAGCTAGGGAAAGATTATTAATATATATAGAGAAATGAGAATAAACATGAGACTCAATATGAAAAATTACATATAATAGCCTCACATAATATATTTGAGTTTCTTCATTATTGAAAATAATAAATATAATCATAATGAAACCAAAAACTTAGAGGAATAATCATTCAAAGAGAATTAAGGATTTCACCCTCAATTGAATTCAAAATTTCTTAGGGAATTTTTTGTTGACTTGATTGCATTCAATTTCCTTTATATATTAACATTATGGGTTTCTCCTTGAATGATCCATGCTATGAAATACAAGTAATTATAACTCAAGAATAAATTAAAATTATTGTACAAGGCATACAAAGTTAATTATACATGAAATGAATTCATATAACTACACGACCTAATTTAGGTTATAAATCTTTATATATAACACTCGGCCATATCATTTTGTGTCCACATTACTAAATTCATTTTATTTCAATTTTTCCTAGATAAAATATAAAGATTATCCACTTCTTTTTCTAGATTAGAGTATTCTAATGCAATTTCCTAGATACTCTAATGCGCCATTATGCTCATCTAATGTTAAATCCTAGAGGCATGTTATGACAAGTTAATCTAGAATTATTTCAACTATTGACCCTATTATCTTCAACATGGTGATGATTAAACTTAGGTCAATAACCATAAGCTAATCATATATAACATATTTAAGGATGTGTATTAGTATCATATTCAAAATTTACATTATATAAACTCAAGCATGTTTATAATTATGGTCAAGGTGAGGGTTTAGATTTCACCAAGTTTTAATCTTTATTGTCTATATTGCATCACTTTCATGTCTAAAACAAGTATCAAGCCTAATTTTCCACATAACCACCCTCATAATGGAGTATGCAACCTCACAATGGTGAAGATAAGCTACACAACTATTTGAGCATTTTCTTTTGATTTTGACTAGAAAATGACTTCAACCATATGATCCCCTCAATTCTAATCCTCTCTAAGTCCTTTCTTAGGTTTGTACCTTACAAACTTGACACATTATTTAAATTCTCGACTAATGCACATAGGACTCATTAAGCACAACAAATCATTCTTGATCCTAAAAGACCTAACTTCTCAACTCACTTAGACTCAATTTATTTTATAGGGAGGAATACAACCACTCCCTTGGAATTGAACACAAGTGAACAAGGATTGACCTTGAAAATTAAGTCAATACTATCTAATTATAATTGGCAGAATCATTATTCCACTCTTATAGAATAATTATTGTATGATCACTATAAATCTACCAAAACATCATTTATAATTAGAACCATGGAGCTGTATTCTCTTGTCGTGAATGACTATACAACACAATGAGGCCTCATGGTTGATAAGATCTTTAGTTTTTCCCCTAACACCTATTATCTAAGGTAATTTCTCGTTGAGACATCCTTGTCGTTAGTTCACATGATTTAGTACATACACAAACTACATGAAATATATAAAGACTATTATAACTAGCTAAACATTACATGATACAAAAGATTATGCATTCAAATACTAATATTGTGATTCCTTACTCTAGTGTACTATTGAGACACACTCCTTAACAAGGATTTCTCTAGTTCTTATATTCTCCTTTCTCTGATATTGAAGGAAAAATACCTATGGTATTGTTGACTTTCTCTTTGTGGCAGATTTGTCCTTGATGTCAAAATTGATCAATTGACACTTGGTTTGGCATTGGCATTATGGTATTCAGTCTTGGCATATTCTTGGAATTTTCAGTACTTTGTGGACAAATGGTTTACCTTCAGTTTTGCTTTAGGTATTCATGTTTATGGTGTTTTAGGATTTATATGTCACTTCATATTCAATTTGACAATGTTCATGATTACATCAGCTTCAAGATTTTGCATAATATTGTTTGCAGAGGTTTATGGTTATACTAGACTAACAATCTTAATGAGGTAGTGTACAGGTTATTTTATGTTGATGTGCTTATCAGGATGGCTCTTCATCAAAGTATAACACAAAATGGTAATCACATTCAAAATGTGGTAGGCTGACAAGTATATTATTTCAATTGCTCACTATCAGGTTGATCACGACATCATTGACAAGATTCATTTGATTATGTCTTCACGACATATTTTGATTCTATTGATCTTCATGGATGTCTCATAATTCTTTGATGTCAATGGTTATGATACATTATTTGATACATTGCATACTGGGCTGGAATTATTTTATTGTTCTCCTTGGCACTCGAGATTGATATTTCATTTGGCATCTTTGGTATATCAGATACACTCTTCAGTTGGTTTTGTCATTTCATATCTTCATGGATCTTTCACATTATCTTGGTGTCACTAGCTAGGACACAATGATTGGTATATATGAAGTCTTCATCCGATTCATATGTTTCAAATTGGCTTGATATCATAATCGACATCTAAAGGTAATGGTTATGGAAATATGGTTTCGGTTGATCATTATCAGGTTGACATTATTAGTTGACAAGGGAATTATGTTTCATTTTGATTTGATGTCATTTTTGTGTCTAAGGCATATGATCTTAACATATATATATGGTCATTAAAAAGAGACTCCATTGCATGAGTCTAGACTTCACTATCGGCATCCAAAAGTGATCTAAGAGATAAAGGTGATCATTTCACTTAGCATATAAATTAACCCTATCGGGTTTCTATAGGAATCTTGTTTTATCATTTGTTAATTATATATTTGCAAGTCAATATGGCTTACTTAAAAGTCACTATGAAGTGACATGGCATCGACAATTTGGTAATAATGTTTATTTTTTGTGGTCGACATTTGGAAAAGACTTGGAAACAACATAATGTTTTTTTTATTAAGGGTATCGACATGATTAGGTAATGATTGTGTTGGTATCTAAGGTCAATATTTTGACAACAGACTCATTGAAGTTTATTAAGTTGATTTTTATTGAGACTTGGTGTTGCGGACCTAGAAGAGCTATGATATTTGATTATTATCATGCTTATCCTTTTAGACTTCAAGTTACATTTAACTTTTGGAAAGTACTTTTGATTGGGCACAAATGAGATTAGGGCATTCATTTTGTTGTTTCACAAGTTTATGGGTTTGAAACCCTAGCCACTCTGTCACCATGAGTCTTTGGTCTGTTTCTTTATGATGAGTATTTGCAATTTTTGTGAAGGTTTCTTAGCTATCATCTGGCCATCTATAGTGGGAATGTAAGAGGTGCACAACAAGCATGCATTGGGCAGATTGTATCTTGAAATATTTGATGGGTGAGAAGGGAATATGGATAGTTCCTCCAGCCATGTCTCCATCGAATATACTCTAGTAATCTTGACTTTCTTGCAACATTCAAAAGATAATTTTTTCTTCATTTGGTGAAAGGCAGAGTATAGAGTTATTACTTGTTCTTCTGCATGAATCTTGGAAAGAAAGAGTTATGATGAAAAATGCATTTTAGTTACTAAAGAAAAATGATGCATTGATAGAATAGCATTTATATTTGTTCTTACAATTAGGGTTTGTGACTTTTGGTTGATGGGTAGTCATGCATTTTTGTGAAATCCGTCATTATCATTATGGATTCAAAATAGAATTATTTCATACGTTACAAAAAATGATGATTATTTGAATAAGGTTTTTTGAAAACAAATTCTTATGTGTTTTTCGAAAGAGGAAGTTATGTTACTTGTGCATACTTCACTACATTCTGATCTGGGTTATGAAAAATCTTGTAGTTTAAAAAAAAAAGCGTTACTTGAAATATACTTGTCGAATTTTAAAATGGCCTTCTGTACAGGTGTTACATAAGATTATTATCCATCTGTTGATCATCATTTTTTACTGGTTCATTTTTCTGGAAACAATATGAGGGTTTCAGATTCAATGACATTCTTTAATCATAAAACAAGAAGTTATTGAAACATATATAAATACAATGATAGTACATTGTGATGGGTTGTTGTTGAACTTGTAATTGTGATTATTTCAAAAAGACATATGTGATAACTCTGTAATACAAAATCTAAAGAAACAAAAATGCAGTACGAGAAGTCTTGATATGTGAATATGTCTAGAATTTTGAAGGTTCAATTGAGAACCTTGAGGATATTAGGGGTATTTAGTTGAGAGGCTCTTGTGAGATAAAGAGAATCAGAGAGACCCTCTGTGTTATTGTAATTCTGTAAACTAAAAAGGGGTTGGTATTCCTTGAAATTGGCATTTCAAAATGAGGGGTTGGTGCTCCTTGAGTTGGTGCTCAAAAATTAGCCTATAAGGCATTGTTAACAGTGGTTTTCAAATAAGAGCCTGAAAGGCAACAGTTTAGGAGTGGTTTTTCTACCCAGAAGGGTTTTCCACTTGACATATCTTGTGTCTCATTGCTCATTTGTGGTTTCACTGCTTTACTGTGTGAATGCTTTATTATACATTGTTTTACTGTCATACTTCTCATTTTAGTTCTAAATGGTTGCATTCAATTTATGGATGATTTAATCATTGAAATAATGAGAGCATAATTCAGTTTGTTTCATTTTTTGAAAATTGTTAAATTGGTTCATGACACTGATTCACCCTCCCCCCTCTTAGTGTCTTTTTCACTCCAACAGGTATACCTTCTAATATCTTATAATTTTTATAATAAAATATTCAATAGGTCTTGATACAATTATAGACAAGTATTTTGTTAAAGTGGATATAGATATAGTTAATTTCCCACCATTAATACTCAAAGGACAAATAAGACAAATTTTTAGATCTAAGTAAATTTTAGCAACATAACATCATGTAAATTAACACTTTAAGAACATGGAAGAAGAACAAAATAGATAAAAGAGAAGATTGCACACCAATAAATGTGGGGAAATCCTTTTGGGTAGATACTTCACATTCCAAAGCATTGAACTAATCTATTAATATACAACAAAAAACATGTTAAAATACACTTGCAAGCTCAAAGTATTAACATGGATATTTACATCTTGCTCCTCTAAAGTGAAAACAAAAAACATAACACTACAAAGAAAACTCTATTATGCCTCCATCTCAAGTCGTCAATATATAGACTCATGGAGGGCCAAAATAGCACCAAAAGGAATCACCATGGGCCCAAACCAGATCGAAAAATACCATTGTAAAAATCCATACAACCCTCACCTAAATTGGACTCATTATTTATCATTTATTTCGTTTAGAAATACACGCTTTATGACACACCAAAACATTCTTAATAAGTGGGTCAAGATTCTTGGTCACTTTGTAACTCCCTATAATCATGCTCTTAAATATGTTATAAAACCTATGATATGCAATCCCCACATCTTACAATGTCATAATGGAATTAGGTGCTCTTAAAACTACTTGCACATAGAACACAATATGCTAGCACATGACAAGCAATTTCACCTCAAAATCCCAATGCCCCATTCTACTAGAGAATAAATATAAAATAGAATAATGTCTCTAAGAAAATTCTAAATAAAAAATTAAAGAATTCTAAGAACTTGAAAAAGTTGATACACCTTAATTCATAATATAATATGATTTAACTCTTCGATTTATTAATAATATCCTTACACATAGATGTGATAGGATCAACAAGATTTAATTTTTAGATTGTCTTGATAGTCATACAATGTCTAAGTTGTTCTCCTTAATTCTCATTTCTTGGTTTGGTGGTTTTTTGACCCCTTTGAATTTCACCTAATATTTCCTATTCTAAATCATTTCATTCCTTAGATTTTTCAAGCCATACATTTTTTTCTACTTCTAATTGGTGTATTATTTGATCACGTCTCAAAAAATAATGGATTTAACTTCCTTTTTCATGCACATGGATACTCTCTTGAATCTAGGTTTATTTAATCCTAAACATTATCCTTAGAATTTATCTTATCATTTATTATAATTATATAATTCATTTTATCCTAACTCATGCCACTTGACACCTTATTCTAACACCTAAATACTCTATTTTACTTTTATTAGGTTTCTTATGCACTATTACCAATCACCAATACAAGACTTGTGAAGCTATATACAACCCCAACTACTTGGTTAGTTTGGTCCATGCCATTAGTTACCCATACTAACAAATAGATGTCAAAGCATAATTCTTGTAAAAAAACTAACCCATGAATTCAAAATCTAACTAAACCAAATATTAATCTTAAATTTTTAGTCTAGATTTAATAGTCTACAACTTAGTCCAATTTTTTTATCCTAACTTACTATGGTTTAAAGACTATTTAGTTTGCATTAAAGTTAGTGTAAATTAAAAAATAAGTGTTATTTGAATCTTACACAAGATGACTTCAAAATCAAGACCCTAATATCATATATCAAAATCATACCTAATTCAAGATTCATGCAACATAACATTATTATTCCTTACCAAAAGACATGCAATCAACATTTGAATGAACTATAGTTTATCAATATTATAAATCAAAATTAATATAGTCCATTCTATTTACACCCATAATTCACATGATCCTCAAGGTTTTTACCCCTTCAATAGCTTAGGATTAAATAAAGAAATAGTGGAGTATTACTGTAGACATCTAAATTTGATCACTTCCACATGATCAAAATCATCTACTCTATCTATGTCATTAATAGTGATTAAATAATTTATTTAATCATTATTTCATTTTCTGCCTAAGGTTCCTAAAGTATGTAATTAAATAATTAAATACTTTATTTTACACATTTTCTTCTCTAAATTAAATAAATGAGACAATTTATTTAATTTAGTCATTTTACTTGTTTGGATTAAAACTAATTTTTAATTCCTCTTTTTCTCTTACCTTGTCACATTCTCCATAATCCTCTTTTAATCTAGATTAAATTAATTAATCTATAATTAGGATGTGCACCACTTAATCAAGATTAATGTCACATCCTCCATAATCTCCCACTTGCCTCTAATCTCTCATTAATTATCATAATCCTGTGTTTACACAACCTTAATCAGAATCATTAGCCACATTTGACATACCTTTTCTGGTCAACCTTTCCACTTGTCTTTCTTGGCCTTGACTCTCTTTCTCATGTGAATTTTTAATTCACATTTATTCACCCAAGGCTCCCCTCTTCCCCATGTGAATTTTTTATTCACTTTTATCTTTCCAAAGTCTTCACCATCCCCATGCAAAGTTCTAGAAGGCTTGACTTGTCACTTTACATGTGCCAAAGATTTCTAGAACCTTGGACTTGTCACATCACCCACATGTGACAAATCTCTAGCTTTTTGGAGACCTTTTATCCAATAAACTCTCCAATGAATGTGAATTTTTAATTTAATTCACATTTATTTCTCCAACCACTTCCCCTTTTCCCATAGAGATTTTTTACAAATTCTAAAATTCTTCAAATGTCTCTTTCATCCTCATTTGGGGATAAAAAATTCCTTTTTGAGGAAACCTTCTTATCTCCCAAGGTACCTACAAGGTACTTGTCCTTCATCCACCTCATTTCCACATCACCTCACTCTAGGCCATTTCACATTCCACATGTCAAGATGTGAGGGCTTGTGAGTCCTCAACTCACCATAGCCCTTCATCTTGGCTTTGTTGGATCAATCTCAACCGTTGAATTCTCTAGAGAATTCCAATTATCTTATAAATACCCCCTCATTTCTCTCATTTTGGAATCAATATTTTGCTATCAAAACTCTTGCAAAATTACCATTTGAGCTCTCATCCTCCATAGCCTTTTGCATATCATCATTATCATATCTCCATCCATCTTGCATTATCACTTTGCATATTTTTAGCTTGTCATCCAAAGAGCACACAAATCTTCAAAGATCAAAGGGCCAACCAAGGAGGGAGCAACATGAAGGTATAATCGATTTCAATCAATTTTTATCTTGTTTTCATGCTTACCATTTTCTTAGGCTAATCATTGAAGTGTCTTATTTTGTGTTAGTTCTTTTTATTGCATCATTAGTTGTTTAACATCTTACATTAGGAACTTACCATTTTAGAAGATCACATTTCTAGCATGCCCGGTGAGACCCACAAACAAGTCTCTTTGCTTTACATTTGTTGTTGTTTAAGTTGTTTGCAAGTTTAGGTTGCAGATGGGTGGATTTGCCCTGCAGAGGGGCGGACTTGCCCTCCCGGGCACTGCAGAGGGGCAGATGCGCCCTCCTGTTCCAACGTTTTCTAATAGTTTTTATTGGAGAAGTGCAGACATGCCCTCGTGTTCCGACATTTTTCTTAGTTGTTTTCTACAGAAGTGCGGATACACCCCCATGTTTCGACATTTTTCCTAACTGTTTTTCTGCAAAAGTGCAGATACACCCTCGTGTTCCGACATTTTTCTTAACTGTTTTTTGTAGAAGTGCGGATACGCCCCTGTGTTCTGACATTTTTCCTAACTATTTTACTGCAAAAGTGCGAATATGCCCTCGTGTTTTGATGTTTTTCTTAACTATTTTCTGCAGAAGTGCGGATATGCCCCCGTGTTTCGACGTTTTTCGTAACTATTTTTTGCAGAAGTGCGGATACGCCCCCGTGTTCTGACATTTTTGACAGTTTTTTGCAGAAGTGCAGATACGCCCTCCTGTTCCAACATTTTTCACTGCAGAGGGGCGGATTTTCCCTAAACAACACATTCGGGAAGGTAAAAAAGTTGCATTTTAGCTTCGTTTTTGCCTCTATTTTTTGTTGTTTGGAGCTCTAACCCTCTAACCCTGTTTGTTGGTGAGTGAAGTCAGATTTCTTGCAGATACTTTGCAGTATTTTTGCTGAAATTCACAAAGGGCAAAAAGATAAAACAACTAACATTTGCTTGTAGGGCCTTTATTTTATTCAAATTTTAAAGTTTTCCTTACTGTTTTATCTATTCACTTAGCATAATTAGGGGGAAGTAATTCTTGCTATTTGTTGTGTCTATTTTTTTTTCTTTGTGTTATCCTAAGGGGGCATTAGTTTGTTTTCATCTTCCCCTTGCACTTTGTGCTGACCGGAGGGGTAGTTGAAAATGATTAGTGTCTTCTTCTTAGCGAGACTTGCTTGGGGATTTCATCACCCCAAGGGATGATCCCAACCATGCGTATCGGCAGGGTATATAAAGGGGGGAGAGCCAAAGTTGTACCCCAATCCAGTTGCATCGTAATTGGTGGAACGCCAAAGCTAGGGTGATACCTAGATAGACGTGAAGAGTTGGTCTGAGCCTTTTAGTATTTCGTTGGGGTTCCCGACTCACGCTTGTGACATACTGGTGTTCACGGTTGTGCCTCACGTACCAAGTGTATATCGAGGACTCCCTAGAAACCTTGTTCATCCTAGAGTAAGACCTTTTTCGGCTATACCCCTTAACACTAATCATAGGATTGTGCTTGTTCAAAGTGTCTTTCTGTGAAAAACCAGTAAATTTTGATAAGTCAGCCTCATTGAGTCATTTCAAGTCCTTGCCATAATCTAATCATCCAAACCAAGTCACTATTTTCCTCCAGAGGGGCAAATTTTCCCCCCTGTTTCAGCATTTCTCACTCCAGAAGTGCGGATACGCCCCCCTGTTTCAACATTTTTCATTGTAGAAGTGCGAATATGCCCTCCTGATCGATTGCTTGACTGTAGAAGGGCGGATACACCCTCCTAAATGGATAGTTTCATCTATTTGACCATTCCAAACCCCCGTTCAACCACTCCAAGTCTCCATTGGACCGTTTAATCATCCTAAACACTCATTTAACCAATCCAAACATCCATTTGACCATTCCAAGCCTCCATTTAACCTTTCTAAACATCCATTTATCACATTCACATTGATCATTTCACAATTTGGGAAACCCATTCTACCATCTTACCGTGTGACCTAAACATTTCCATCAAGACATCTTCCATTTGCATTCATCATCACCTCTCAACACAAAATCCCTTAAACCTTGTTTTAGGAGTTATCTCCCGAATTGACCAAGGCGTTAATCAATCTGCTTCTATCTTGAGGTGGATTTGTGTTGTAAGTCAACATCATTGGCCCAAATCAATCCCCTTCTATCTCAAGGCGGATTAGAGGCCGTGATCATTGATTTAACCATTTTAATTCAATGAACCAATGTATTAAGTCACCTAGGGGGGTTTTCAAATTGGGTTTAGGACCCTTTCCATCAAATCCGATCCTCATCCAAATCATCAACTTAATTGATACATCATCAATTAATCCATCATCCAATCCAAAGAAATCTTATCCAATCATCCAATCAAATCCAATCCTCATCCAAATCATTAAATTGATACATCATCAATTGATCAAACAATCCAATCCTCATCCAAATAATCAAATTGATATATCATCAATTGATCCAATCCTTATCCAATCATCAAATTAATTGATACATTATCAATTAATACATCAATCCAATCCAAATCATCATCAATCCAATTGATCCAATCAAATCCAATCCTCATCCAAATCATCAAATTGATATATCATCAATTGACCCAATCCAATCCAATTATAAAATTAATTGATACATTATCAATTAATACATCATCCAATCCAAATCATCATCAATCCAAATGATCCAATCAAATCCAATCTTTATCCAAATCATCAAATTGATACATCATCAATTGATCAAACAATCCAACCCTTATCCAATCATCAAATTAATTGATACATCATCAATTGATCCAAACAATCCAATCCAAATCATCATCAATCCAATTGATCCAATCAAATCCAATCCTTATCCAATCATCAAATTAATTGATACATCATACAATCCAAAGTGGTCTTATCCAATTGATCCAAACAAACCAATCTTTATCCAAATCATCAAAATGGATACATCATCAATTGATCCATCAATCCAATCATCATCAAATCAATACATCATTAATTGATCCATCATCCAATCAAAACCAATCAATACAAATCATCACATAGATCATCCTTTAGAATTTTCATCTTGAAATCACTTAGTTGTTTTACACATTCATGCTCGTTCAGACCCGTTCACAAACAGTAAAGAAAATGGAAGACCAACAAGCTCGAGGTTCCCAACCGAATGTCCTTCAAGATCCTAATAACATTCCACACAATCCCCATAACGGTGTCTCATCCCAATCAAACACTGACATCTAGAATATCACACCACCTAGTGACGAAAACATGGTTAATCAACCCGAAGTCACTGTTGATGAATATCTCGGTAATCCGGCCAATGTCCAAATGATAGATCGTCTCCTAAATGAACGTGGGGATAAGATGCTTGACACCTTACTCATGAAAGGATTCAAACCACCATCAGACTTTGATACCTCACCATATGTCCTTCCAACATCTGTTGATCCACAAGCTTCACAAAATGTTCCAAAGGGTTCCTACATTCCTGAAGGTGCACCCACTGAAAATTGGTACCACCCCAAATTTGGAAATGTTGTCATCCATCAAGTCCAAGAGTATCCTCATCTTTCTACCACAACATCTACTATTCCACTACCCGATCCTAATGATCCCCATACCTATGGCATGCCATCATACATCCCATATGCTCCACCGCTTCCTCCCCCATATTCTAATATTGGGGGCACACCTACACTTACCAATGTGCTACCTCCTACATTTCTACAACCTCCAAATAATCCACCACACTACCAACACCACCACAACATACTGCTACCGCTCTAGCTTAATCTCAACCCTTGCATCCACAACATCCACAATACACTACCATTCTTACACAACCATCACATCAAGTAGTGCAAACTATCTCACAATCACAACCACCACCGCATAACCCCTTCACGATCGCCCCCCAACAACAACATATCTCATCTCAACCATCTCATCAAAAACAACTACAACAATGAACCCCACAACAACATGTGCATATCCCTACACAAACACACCATAACCCACTTACTAAGTACCTCTATCACCCCTCTAGCACATACACTGTTCCATCCCATCTCAATACGACTCCTCATCAGAATGCTCAAAACCAAACACATACCCAACCACCACTTCACACCAATCCCTTGCAACCTCAACATCATCCCCACCAGCAACCATTGAATCCATACCCATATGCCACACAACAACCCACCATTACGCAACAATACCAATCCTATCCGCCCTACTTTCAACAACAACCAGCTTATCAGCAGGGGGCACCTTACACTTCCTATTACCAACAACCATCATCACATCAAAAAAGAGGCCCTACCTCCACATATTACCAAAATGCTACACAACAATAGGACCCATCCCTCGCTTCCTACTATCAACAACAAGTGGCTCCCACTCATCACAATCAATCATCCAACTATCAATCCACTTATAATAAGCAAACACACTCCTATCCGACTCAAACCGTCTATGATCCAAACATGGTAGGGCCATCCTCATCATATCCACAATACTATCCATACAATCTATCCATTTTGAATTCCATGACTCCCGTCAATAAGGACTTGGAAGAAGTAAAATAACATTAAAGGACCTACAAGCTAGAGCAAGTAAACACACATTCAAGTTTGAGGACATATGTCCTTATCCTTTTGATCCCTCCATCTCCTTGATTCCTTTTCCCAAATATTTTGAGATACCAAAATTCGATAAATACAAAGGAACAAGGAACCCTAGAGCCCACCTTCAAGAATTTTACGCCCTTTTCCAAGAGGTCATGCATAATGACAATTATCTTATCCGACTTTTCCCTAAAAGTCTACAAGGAGTTGCCCTTAACTGGTTTATGGGCCTTGAAAAAGGATCTATCAAAACCTTCACACAATTATCCGAATAGTTTGTCTCCCACTTCTCTTTTAATCTAGAGAAGGATATTGACACACTTGAACTCCTGAAAAAAAAACAACGTGAGGGAGAGACCTTTGCAAACTACTTGCAAAGATGGCGTGCCTTAGCCAGTAGGATGAAATCCCCACCATCAGAAAAAGATATGGTCACACTATTCATCAAAAATTCCCACCCAAATATGGCTCATAATTTCCAACTCTATTGCATCACCACCTTTGCAGCACTTGTGGAGAAGGGCCCCATCTTGGAATGAGCCCTTGTTGCAAAAGGGCAAGTCAAACATTTTAATTCTGATAGAGAGAAGTCCTTTGGGGATAAACCTCGTTATTGGAATAGAAATAAAAACGTTGTCAATGATGGTGTCACTGACATAAAACATGTTCAAGTGGCCACCACCATGCAAAGATACCCTCCTCAGCAACAACCATCAGTCCAGAATGCCATATCCGTCCCCCAAGGGGCACCACAACAACAATCCAACCAAAATAACCTAGGGGGAAACAAATGACAATTCACTTAGTTGGGATAACCCCTTAGCGTGGTGTTTAACAAGATTCTTCAAGATAACTATCCCATCACGTATCCTGTCACCAAACCTCTTGATACATCTAAACCCAAGCCTACTTGGTTTAAAGACAACAAATATTGTGAGTTTCACAAGATCAAGTGACATACCTTAGATAAATGTCAAGGCCTAAAAACCTACATTCAAGGTCTCATCGATCGAGATGAAATCCATGTAGATGCTAACACAACATCTTCATCCAATGCTGAACTCCAGATATATCAAAACACTTTTCCTAACCACAATTAGGGTCCTAGTACTTCCAACTCTAATCTTGGACCTAGCAACAACAACAAGCAAGGTAACAACACCAATAACATCAGCTATATAAATGTGCCATACAATTACCAAGGTGTGGTCTCATATGTAGAACAAGTAGAGCCACGTGTATCCATGATACATGTTAAAGGAAAAGATCCACAATGTGATGTTACCACTCGACGAACCCGCATTACCATCCTAGTGGCTCCTTCATCTACCCAACGATCATCCATCCATTCCCAATATAACATCCTAGATCATCTAGGCAAGACTACAACCCAAATATCCATCTTGGACCTACTTAAGTCATCTCTCGTGCATCAAGATATCTTGAGTAAGGATTTGCAAAGCACACAAGTGCCCGATGATATTGACCCTACCCAATTCCAAGCATTGGTAGGAAATCTCTCATCAACCTATCGGTTAGCCTTTAGCCAAAAAGACATGCCTTATCTTGACTCAAGCCACAACCGCCCCCTCCATCTCGAGGTGGGTGTAAATTTTCAAAAAGGTAAAAAGGGTATTGGTAGATAATGGTTCGACCCTAAATATTTGCACACTAAAATTCATACAACAGGTTGGATACACCCAGGTTGATTTAAGAAGTCAAGTGATCATTATCAAGGCATATGATAATACAAAGCGGGATTTTGAAGGAATTATTTGCCTCCCTATTCAAGTAGGCCCTATTGTGCAGTACACTATGTGTCATGTTTTGGACCTTGAACTTCCATCCAACATCCTTCTTGGTCATCCATGGATTCATTCTATGTAAGCCGTCCCATCCACCTATCATCAATGCTTAAAGTTTCCATTTCAAGGAGTGGAGGTTACCATACAAGCTGATCCCCAACCTTTTGAATATTGTCGTGCCTTGGAAGCTTCCTTCCTGCACTCACATTACTACCCAAGAGTCGAAATGGGGGCATCCCCGACATCTGATCCTCATCCATCCACCAATACACTGAACACCTCATCTCCACCATCATCCACACCCACTTCCACCGTCACCAAGGTTCAGATCATAGACAAGGGATGTGGCGAGTACAAAATGCATACCACAATAAATGTGGCAACCATGCCACCCTCGCCTCGCACATATGGACAACCAATTCTGCCAATACCACAAGTGGAAGAAAAGACACTTACACTCACTTCAAAGAACATGGGTTTGACAACATTCAATGATCTGGGATCCCTTCAGGATCAAATGGAAGAAGATATCAGTCAATGGGTTTATCGAGAAGAACCTGAACCACCACATCCCCTTATAGAATACTTTCAAGAAGTTTATCCATGTGACTCCAAGTTCATTGAAAAGTGTTGTTACCAAGGCAGAGGCCTTGGTGCAAAAGAACAAGGAAAACGCCAACCCATTGAAGCAACTACCATCCGACCAAGAAATTTGGGCTTGGATTATGATACTAAACAGAAGGGCCCTGCAACATCCTCTCACACTTCTAACAATGTTAGTGTTGACGACGGTTCCCTCAAAGACATACCAGAGGAGGAAGAGTCCATCATACACGTGTACGATGATTTTAATCACGTTGACCTCCCCGTGATGTTCGAATGCTTGTCTATTTGCACCATAACCTTATCCCTCAAACATCCCAAACTTATAGATCATGACCTACAAGGTAGCACATCTGTCAACACATTTCCCTTAGAGGATACCTATGTACATCTCATGGGATTGGGGGAAGAGGAACGCCCTAACCGTAAAATTAAAAAAAAACAAAAAAAAAACAAGTCATCAAGTGAAAACCTCACTGAGGCACTTTTTGACTAGGAAAAAGTAAAAACAAAGGGTGTATCTGATAGTGAAAATCTCAATATGACACTGAAAGATGGGGACGTTCATCTTCCCCTTGTAGGAACACAAATATTTGAGCAATCTTCTATTCTCATTGAGGAGATGCAAGAGGTAAATTTGGGAACAACAGAAACTCCAAGGATCACCTATGTAGCCAAATCTTTATTAGAAGAAGAATATCTCACTATTGTCCAAATTCTCCAAGAAGGGGTTATCAATTCTGCATGGGCTTATTCTGATATGCCCGACCTGGATCCTAATCTTCTTGTACACCATTTGGATGTTCGTCTAGATGCCAAACTTGTCAAGCAGAAGCTCTGAAAGATGCACTCGCAGGTAGCACTATTAGTTAAAAAGAAATTGGAAAAATTATTGGATGCTGGCTTTATCAGACCCATTGATTATTCCGATTGGATTTCCAACATAGTAACTGTTGCTAAACCTAACAAAGACATAAGAATTTGCACAGATTTCCGGGATCTTAAAAAGGCTTGTCCAAAAGATGACTTCCCACTGCCTAACATCAACGTGTTGGTCAACATTACTACAAGACACAAGATGTTATCCCTCATGGATGGCTTCTCTGGCTACAATCAGATCCACATTGCCCCTGAAGATCAACACAAAACCGCCTTTACAACACCTTGGGGTACCAATTGTTACAATGTCATGCCCTTTGGTCTCAAAAATGTGGGGGCAACATATCAACGAGCAATGACTGTTATATTCCATGACCTCATCCACATTATCTTGGAAGATTATGTTGATGACTTGTTGGGAAAATACGGAACCCGAGAAGAGCACCCAGCCATCCTGAAAAAGATTTTTGAGCGCTTGGAGCAGTACAAGCTAACATTGAATCTGAAAAAATATGTGTTTAGTGTCACATTAGGGAAATTATTGGGCTTCATAGTCTCCTAGAGAGGCATCAAGGTTGACCCTGCTAAAGTAAAAGCCTTCATGGATATGCCTCCACCTAGAAACTTGAAACAATTATAGAGCCTTCAAGGAAAGCTACAATCCATCCGCCAATTTATAGCCCAACTTGTGGATAAATGTCAGTCGTTCACTCACCTTCTAAAGAAAGAAATCACCTTCAAATGGAATCAATAATGTCAGTTGGGTTTTGATATGATCAAAGAATACTTGGCCCACCCACCAATCTTGATGCCACCTATCCCTGGAAAACCCCTCTTGCTCTACATCTCTGCCACTTCAGTTGCATTGGGGGAATTGTTGGCACAACATAACGAATCCTCAAAAGAGCAAGCAATCTACTACATTAGCCGAACACTGGTTGGTTATGAAATTAATTATTCACCAATGGAGAAAGCATGTCTCGCTGTGGTCTTCAACACACAAAAATTACGTCATTATATACTTAGCCATCTGATCAAGTTAATATCAAAAGTGGACCCCCTGAAATACCTGTTATCTAAGACGGCCCTAACTGGCCGAATGGCTAAATGGATGATGCTTCTCAGTGAATTTGATATAGAATATGTGGACAGAAAAGAAATCAAAGGACAGGTAATAGCATATCAGTTGGTAGATGCTCCATTAGTAGATGCCTACCCCATAGAAGTCAAATTCCTAGATGAAGGAGTCTTCGCAGTATGAGAAGCTACCACATGGACACTGTACTTTGATGGATCACACACTAATAATGGATTGGGGGAAGGAGTCTTTCTTATCACCCCCCAAGGTGATTATATACTGAAATCATTTAGACTGGCTTTTCCCTGCACCAATAACATCGCTGAATATGAAGCCCTTCTCACAGGCCTTAGAATCGTAGTTAAATGGCACATCACTCATCTGCAAGTTTTTGGTGACTCCCAGTTGGTTATAAAATAGGTCAATGATGAGTTCCTAACCAAAGATGAAAAGTTGCTGCCTTACAAACGTATGTGGATGACTTTAAAAAATATTTCACCTCCATCCAATTTGAGCAGATCCCGAGACTCCAGAATAAGGCAGAAGACGCTATGGCTACCATTGGTTCTCTCCTCGACATGCCAAAAGATCGCACAAATTGTTAGTTCCTAGTAGAACAACTCCTAATCCCAACGTGCAATATCCTTGAGAGTGACATGGTGTGTGATATTGTAGGTCTTGAATCCCCTTGGTACCACAAAATTTATACCTATATTCATGACAATACCCTCCAGCCTGATCTCACGAGAAACCAACATAAATCATTCATCCAACACACTGCCCGCTACACCATCATCGATGATACACTTTATCAACGTGGGTATGATGGAACTCTCCTTTGTTGTTTAGATGAAACCGAAGCCCGCACGACATTAATAGAAGTGCATAGTGGTATTTATGGGGCCCATTCTAATGGTATGGCTTTAGCCAAACGGATTCTCAGAGCAAGGTATTACTGGCCTACAATGGAACAGGATGCTTGTGAATATGTCAAAAAGTGTCTTCTGTGTCAACATGTAGATTTGATTCACACTCCGGCACAAGAGCTACAACCTATCATGACACCCTGATTGTTTTCACAATGGGGTTTCAACTTGATTGGCAAGATCTACCCTCTATCCTCTGATGGTCACACCTTTATCATCACAGCCACTTAATACTTCACCAAGTGGGTGGAAGCCATACCACTCACTCACATCACTGGTGTTTAGATTTCTAAGTTCATCCTCTACCATATCCTCTTCAGGTATGGTATCCCCTCCGCCATCATCACCGACAACGAAAATCCTTTCAAAAATCAGTGCATGAAGCTTCTTTGTGACACGTATCATATCCAACATCGTTGCTCCACCCATTATTACCCCCAGGGTAATGGGCAAGCAGAGGCGACAAACAAAAAATTGATCAAAATCATTAAGAAGATGGTCAATAGCACTAGCCGCGATTGGCACCTCCATATCCATCCTGCTCTTTGGGCCTACCGTACATCCATCCGCAACCCCACCGACGCTACTCATACTTCCTTGTCTATGGTGCTGAAGCCATCTTGTCAATCGAAGTTGAAATCCCTTCACTCTGAATATCCCTCAAGAATCTCATCACTGACGAAGACACCCAAGTAGCACGACTAGCACAATTGGAATTGCTGGATGAAAAACAGGTCAAGGCTTATAACCATTTGCAAGCCTATCAACACCGACTCAAAAGGAGCTACAATAAGAAAGTGTGCCCTCGCTAATTCAATGTTGGTGACTTGGTCCTTAAAGAGAATCAACGAAATCAACAAGATCAAGAGAAAAAAGGGCAAGTTTGAAGCAAATTGGTTGGGCCCTTATGTCATCACCACAAAATATGGTTCTGGCGCCTACAGGCTCTCTACCCTCGAAGGGGAGTCCCTGGAGGAACCCATCAACATCATGAATCTTAAGAAGTTCTATACTTAGGTCAGCTAGGGTATCTTTCCTGGTAAAAGTCAAAAAATACAAAAAAAATAAAAAAAAGTCAAAAATACAAAAACATAAAAAAAGTCAAAAAATACAAAAAAATCAAAAAAGTCAAAAAATACAAAAAAATCCAAAAAATCCAAAAATCTAAAAAATAGCAAAAATAAATAATTCATCCTATGGTGAAAACCACCCCTGCATGGTGCCTTGGATATGTACAATTGGTGAAAATATGGCAACATGCGCCTCTCATATAGGGCTTAATCATTATCTACCTCGCCTCCTGGTTACTTTATGGCTTATCCGCCGATTCCTCAATCCCCCTATCCTCCCATCCACTTGCATCACCTCATCGCTTGGTGTACTTCTGGTTGAGCATTGGATGACCATCATATGCTATCCGACATCTCAAGCTTGTTATCTTGATATGAGCTTATGACGTCTCATTGTCGTTTCTGTCTCCATCTAGGTCCACTCCTCGTGTTTGTTCTCATCTAGGTCTCATCGTGCCTCTTCTTGAACTACGACGCCTCTGCGCTTGCACGTAGGCAAGGCTAATCTTTGATCGGCCCCCAAGGCATTTTGTCCTTCATCATCTATCCTCATGGCCCACTTTTTGCCCTTGTCCATCCTCGCTCTTTTACCGTGGTCTTTTCTTAAACTATGAGGGCTCTGTGCTTTCACGTAGGCAAGGTTGATCTTTGATCAACCCTCGAGCCCCTAGGGATTTAGGTTGTGCCTTGTCCTCTTGTTGTCTTGTTGTCAAGTATGTCCCTATCATCATTGATTCTTCACAAACAAGATTTTCTCGTATCAGGAAATCTACCCAATGACAATTATCTTGCGTCATCTGGGTCACTTTAGCTTAGTATCCATCATCGGTCTTAACAGGTTGCATCCTTCCTAACAAACCACATAAACCCCATCCATCCTTGGGATCTTATGGCAAAGGTCGCTTGTAATTGATCATGATCTTTTGGTACTTTTGGATTTTGTTTATTATTTGAGCTCCCTCCCTTCACTAGTCAAGATCGCCATGATCCGTCATATTATGGTGTGTTTTTCCTAGTCCACATAGGGGCATCTCTTGATTGTTTTACTGTTGCTTCCTGTTGGGACACTCCACGTAGTACCCACCAAGATTCCTCTTGGATCTTGCATTATGTGGGGGCATCCCTTTGTGCTTGTGGTTATTCCAATACCTGGCCAGATCAAAGTCATTGCAACTTTGGGGTATTGGGATAGCCTCCTTGTTTGTTGTGTTTGTTTTATGCATATGTATATTAATCCATCTTGGTCTACATACCCTGACACTTGATGTATTATGCTATAGCAAAAACCAATGCTCTAAAAGATGGAAAATTACATTCATACTGCATTTCATCTCATTGCATATCCCCCTTCATCCAATCTTGCTCCTATATCTATGACTCTTGATTTTGGTTGTGCAAAATCTCACTCCTTCTTACTAAATTTCCTTCTCAGGATCCTTACGGTCCTTGACAGGTACCTTGCCACACTCACCCTACGCCTATCATCTACCCGTTGATACTTATGTCTACATTAAATTTAGTGTGTCAGTTCATCATTTATCCATTTGCATCAATTCATTTAAGTTCACCACTCATCCATTTGCATTAATTCATTTCATTCATTAATCCATAATACATCATTTCATTTAGATTCATTCATTTATCCATTTTGTATCATTTCATTCATCCATTTACTTCATTTCATTCATTAATCCATAATTTATCATTTCATTTAGATTCATTCATTAATCCATAATACATCATTTCATTTAGATTGATTCATTTATCCATTTTGCATCATTTCATTCATCTATTTACATCATTTTATTCATTAATCCATAATGCATCATTTCATTTAGATTCATTCATTTATCCATTTTGCATCATTTCATTTATCCATTTATATCATTTTATTCATTAATCCATAATGCATCATTTCATTTAGATCATTTTATTTAGATTCATCCATTCATCAATATTGCATTTAGATTCATAAGGCTAAGAATATTAGGTTCATTCATCCATGCATTTCCATAATTTTTCATACTCACATATGCATTACCATTTGCAACTACATTATTAGACCCATATTACTTACATCATACATATAATTGCATTGCCATTCATAAATCATTAACATCCTGCATAAACACATCATCCATCCATCATAAATAAATCATTAAATAGTCAAAGCATCCATACAAACATACATCTTGTGCATCAATTATATCATCCATCAAACATCCATATATAAACATATGCATAACATAAATCATCCATCACAAAAAATTTCAACATAATATCAATGGGAACCATGACATATCATCATCAAAATAATACAATGTTCATCTCATATCCAAAATACAGTCACATCATAATCACATTCATCTCATCCTCAAAATAAGGTGGATCATCTAAGAATATGTGCCACACCTGCATCTGGTACCTGTCAAAGCACCTGTATCTTGTCACCTGTCCTCTGCCTGCCCTAAGCTGCCCACACCTGATCTCTGAGGAGACTCAAGCACTGGTCCCCTGTATGTCGGAGTCCCCTGGGACTCACGAGCTGGAGTCCCAAATCAAGAACGAGTCAGCTGAAAATCACTGAACCCTTTGGTCCGTGTCCCTAAAGACTGGGACGATGCCGACATCTGTGGTACCTGTCTAACATACTGCATTGTACTGCACCGAATTTGGCACTGCCTGCTCATAGTCACATCTCCAATATCCCGCCTCATGCATGTACTCATCCCTCTTCCCAACCTAGAATTGAGTGACATTCTGCTCATACCTATACCTATCTTGCTCTTTGCTGATCGCTCGTCGCTCTGCTCCCACGCCTCTTGTGCTGCTATTAGCAGTTGTAGCTGCTCTGCGGTCCTCTCCCTCTTTGCCCATGCAACTTGTAGATTTTCCTACCAACCCTGCTTGACTAGCTCTATACCATCACCCCACACTCTCTGTGCCTGCATCTGAGCTATATCTCTCTTTGCATTCTTTGCCCGGCCCACTGCTGCATCTCGCTAAAACTGTAGAATCTCGACCTGTCTCAACGCATCATCCCTTGCCCCCTGTAGCACCTGCACCTGTCCCTGTGCACTCTCTCTTTCTGCATTATCTCCAACCCAGCCTCTGCGGCCTCAATCCTCCGTCTCATCTCCTCTAAGGATGTCTCTGTAGTAGATATCCTCTCCAAAAGGTCTGCCCGCTCTCCCTGTAGTCTTGCCACCTATCCTCTTAGTGTCTCCATCTCCCTCTCAGCTTGCTGGAAACACTCCACTGAGACATGATCCCCTCCCCCTACTGGCTCTAGCTAACCCTGCATCTGAGCTACTATCATCGCTACCTCTAATCTATCTCGATCCCAAGTCACTCGAGCTGACTCACCCTATACTCTCTCCATCTCCACTCACATCTCCTCTCTCTCTCTCTTAACCACCTGTATATCTCTCATCAGACAACCCACAACATACTCAAACTCTATCATCTCTGGCTCTTGTACCCTCTGCACCTCTGCCTCTTCCCTCCTCAACTCCTCCTCTAACACCCATATCCTCATCTGGGCCCCTCTCAGTAACACCACTGAATCATCCACTAGAGCCACTGGTACTACTGCTAATGGCTCCACTATCTCCACATCCATATCCATTGCCTCCACCTCTATCTCATCCCAAATAGGCCCCACATGGCTCATCACTCGGATCCTCTACAACTACCCTCTCATCCCCACCCTCATCAATATTCTCAGCTGTTCTCCAGCCTACCCCTCCCCATCTACCTCCTCCTATGGATCCATGGCCCTCACCTCCTCCTGCTTGGCTCTCACCTGCACTCGACTTCGCCGTACTCTACCACCAATCCCTGTCTGAGTAGCCCTCCCCTAAACTACCCCTAAAATCTCTACCTCTGGCTCGCTCCCTCATCTCGCCATCTTTGTCTCTGGCCCTCCCCCATCACCTGGCCCTCTTGCCTCCATCTTTGGTCCTCCACCCTCACCTGGCCCTCTTGCCTCCCTCTCCTCCCCCACATCTCTCCTAGCCCTCCTCCAAGGTCGCCTCCTCCTGACCCTCCTCCTCCTCTCTGGTTGATCTCCAACACCACCCTCATCTTCCCAACCACTCTGATGTCTCGCATCCTCCTATCCCCCATCCTCCTGCTCATCCTCTGGCCCCCACTCCTTGACTCTCACGATCGGCCACTTCGGTGTAATCCTCCACCGCTGGTGGTTGCAAAACCACCAAGCATACCGATATGTAACTCCTGCATCCTTTGGACCCACCCCCCTCCTTGGATAGGGCACCCCACCTGCCATCACCCACGCCTCCCTCGCTACCCTCGTTGACAACCTCGCTCCCCATGGTACCTCTCTGGTAAGCTGATGAAACATAGTCGATGCTACTGGAATATCCTGCATGAGTCCAAACTGCCTCATTACCCTGTCCGGAGGGTGCGTCTCCACTGTATGTCCCTGACTCTCAATCAAGAAACATCTGCATCTAAAGAAACCTTGATGACTCTCCTCCTTGACCCTCCATCCCCTAAACTGCCGATACATGTATGGCCACCATGTGATGTCCCCCTCTCGTAAATCATAAAATGCTCTCCTCCACTAATCCATCTTTCCCTGCGTCTCATACCATAAGATGCAGCCCCTGGCTACCCCGAACTCCCAAGCCACCAGCTCTCTCTTATCCAACTCTCCTTTCCTCACCACTATGGGTCTCGTCACTGCGATATGCTCCCACCTTGAAACTTGTAATAACATCCTATGTGTCACACTCTGCATCCCCCGATAGCAAATAACATGCATATCTTGGTATAACTGGGCCAATACACATGACCCCCAGAAAAAATGTCCCTCCCACCACTCGACAATATGTCAAATCACCTCCATATACCGTAAGTTGCAGAATCGCCTGCTCCGATCCGACAGTAGTATCCTACTGATCAGACATCACAAAAATAGTGGTAATGCTGGCACCCCCAAGGCTAGACATCTATCTACCCCTTCTGTATTGGCAAATCATCTCGCCTAAATAGCACCAGAATGGTCTCATCTAACTGCGCTCCTCTTGACACCATCTCACTCACTACCCGACCTGCTATCGACAACCTCAAAATCCACCACACATCCTCTAAGGTCACCATCATCTCCCCTGTCAGAAGATGGAAAGTTGATGTCACTGAGCTCCATCTCTCTATTAGGGCTATCAGCATCGCCCGATGCACTCTCATCTCCAAAAATTGCACTAAGTGTAGTAACCCCGCTTGCTCCAGTGCTGTGTGATTCGCCCCACTCATCACCTCTATCGTCGTCGATAGTGCCTCTGGCCTCTGCTCATGGGTTCGTAATCGACCAAAATCCTACAATCATAACACTCACCTTATCAAACCCTCGTCCATTTCTTTTTCTGATCCTGTGACATTTTTTGTTTTTCTTCTTCTCTTTTTTGTTTTTTCTTCTCTCTCTTTCTCTCTCTTTCCCATCCCCCCCTTTTTCCTCCTCCCACTTGGGTTGGGGCGGACCTGCCCTTGGCCGGGGTGGACCCGCCGTTGGTCGGGGCGGACCCGCTCCTAGTTGGGGCGGTGTCGCCAATGCTGGTCGCCACCACTGGTCACCACCGCTAGTCGCGGCAGCGACTGTCTGCCCCACCGCCCGCGCCCAATCGGGGCGGACCCGCCCTTGCAGCGGGACGGACCCGCCCTCGACCGGGGCAGACCTGCCCTCGGTTGGGGCAGACTCGCCCCTATAGCAGGGCGGACCTGCCCAACCCCGGGGCAGACTCGCCCAAGCCGAGGCAGATCTGTCCGATAGAAGGCGTATTCGCCCTCCTACGGGATAATCTTTTTTTCAAAACCCTGTCTTTTTCAACAATTTGTTTTTTCAACTACCTATTTTTCTATTCTAACTCGCCCACAAAATCCATATCTTGCATTTTTCATAAAACATTTCAAATGCGTTAAAATCATGAAAATAATGCATGAAGTGTTTTGACGCTAGCCTGGTGGGGCCCACCTAGTGGATAATCTCGGTGTCGTTATCTTGCGACATCTTCGCTTCTCATCTACTTCTTCTTCTCTCCTCTTCTCTCAACTACTACAGTGCAAATGAAGTGAGGTAAATTTTAAAATTACCTTATATCCTTTTTACCACCCTTTTTAAGGGGTATTTTTTACCCCTTATTTATCTTTTTTTTCCTCCGATTAATCTCTTCCCTTCCCGGGGCCGCCGTTTGCACCCCGTTTGTCTGATTCACTTCGTTCAAAAAGCAAACTTGCCTAATTTTTTGTGCTCTTTCCAACCATACCATCCATTTTTTCCTATCGTGAAGTCACCTGAGACCCCTATTTCTCCCTCATCTCCCTCTCGAGGGGTCATACCCTTCACATTTATCCATTTTCCCTACCACAGTTATTCCCTTGCAAGATTGGGGCATCTTCATCCATTTCCCACACTAATTAGACAACTCAGGTCCTCTTCTCCATGCCGGGGCATCATTTTCCAGTTACTTCCTCTATAGAGTCATCTGCATTTTCTTTTCTTCGAAGCACAATTATTCTAACAGTACTTCGAAGAGGGGCAAAATGTAGACATATAAATTTGATCACTTCCACATGATCAAAATTGTCTACTCTATCTATCTATGTCATTAATAGTGATTAAATAATTTATTTAATCATTATTTCATTTTTTGCCTAAGGTTCCTAAAGTATGTAATTAAATAATTAAATGCTTTACCTTACACCTTTTCTTCTCTAAATTAAATAAATGAGACAATTTATTTAATTTAGTCATTTCACTTATTTGGATTAAAACTAATTTTTAATTCCTCTTTTTCTCTTACCTTGTCACATTCTCCATAATCCTCTTTTAATCCAGATTAAATTAATTAATCTGTGATTAGGATGTGCACCACTTAATCAAGATTAATGTCACATCCTCCATAATCTCCCACTTGCCTCTAATCTCTCATTAATTATCATAATCCTGTGTTTGCACAACCTTAATCAGAATCATTAGCCATATTCAACATACCTTTTCTGGTCAACCTTTCCACTTGTCTTTCTTGGCCTTGACTCTCTTTCTCATGTGAATTTTTAATTCACATTTATTCACCCAAGGCTCTCCTCTTCCCCATGTGAATTTTTAATTCACTTTTATCTTTCCAAAGTCTTCACCATCCCCATGCAAAGTTCTAGAAGGCTTGACTTGTCACTTTACATGTGCCAAGAACTTCTAGAACCTTGGACTTGCCACATCACCCACATGTGACAAATCTCTAGCTTTTTGGAGACCTTTTATCCAATAAAATCTCCAATGAATGTGAATTTTTAATTAATTCACATTTATTTCTCCAACCACTTCCTTTTTTTCCATGGAGATTTTTTATGAATTCTAAATTTTTTCAAATATCTCTTTCATCCTCATTTGGGGACAAGAAGTTTCTTTTTGAGGAAATCTTCTCATCTCCCAAGGTACCTACAAGGTACTTGTCCTTCATCCACCTCATTTCCACATCACCTCACCCTAGGCCATCTCACATTCCACATGTCAAGATGTGAGGGCTTGTGAGTCCTCAACTCACCATAGCCCTTCATCTTGGCTTTGTTGGATCAATCTCAACCGTTGAATTCTCTAGAGAATTCCAATTATCCTATAAATACCCCCTCATTTCTCTCATTTTGGAATAAATATTTTGCTATCAAAACTCTTGCAAAATTACCATTTGAGCTCTCATCCTCCATAGCCTTTTGCATATCATCATTATCATATCTCCATCCATCTTGCATTATCACTTTACATATTTTTAGCTTGTCATCCAAAGAGCACACAAATCTTCAAAGATCAAAGGGCCAACCAAGGAGGGAGCAACATGAAGGTATAATCGATTTCAATCAATTTTTATCTTGTTTTCATGCTTACCATTTTCTTAGGCTAATCATTGAGGTGTCTTATTTTGTGTTAGTTCTTTTTATTGCATCATTAGTTGTTTAGCATCTTACATTAGGAACTTACCATTTTAGGAGATCACAATTACAAATTTTGACCCAATTTCAAAAATTAAGAAATAGTAGAGTATCACAAATTTAGACCCAATTTTTTCTTAAAAAAAGAGAGAAATCTTACTTAATTAGTTCAAACATGATACATGGAATATGTTTAATTCCTTCATTTTAAATAATATTAATTCATACCCAAAATTTACTCTAAATAATTGAATCCTCAATTTCAACTCCACTAACTTTGAGGATTTCAAGCACTAAAATTTCTAAAGAATATGTAGTTATTATTTCTAAATTAATAAAAATATCTAGAGTCTAAATGAGCCTGGAGAATAACATTTATTCTTTCTTTTACTTTCCTCCAGACTATCTAGGTCAAAACATTCATGGACTTAAATAGTTGCTCAAGTTTTATCAATACAAACAAGCTATTAACAATATTAAATGTTTTAGATTTAACTTAGAAAATCAATTATCATAAATGGCCTAACACATATTGTATAATTAACTAATTCATTTTTTCATTCCATGATCATCATGTGGTCTCATCTAATTAATCTAGTTTCACATGTTATTTAGGATCATTGGGTGATGTGGACTTAATTCATTCCAAAGTCTAGTTTCTCTTAAAAACACGGGGAATTATGAAACCTAGTTTAGTTGCTCTTAAAAACATGGGGAATTATGCAACCTAACTTACTTAGTCACTTTGCTTCTAGAATTGTCTTAGAGCATTCCCCTAGGGATTCCCTATAGATGTGACTTCTTTAAAATTTTGTTTTGGATAGACCCTCCTATCTAGAATCCTCATAAGCTTATAAACTCGAGTTTGACAAACATGGTAATCTTATTAAGTATTTTCTATATAAATTTTGATTTCAAATATCAAATGTATTAATCTTAGGAGTTTGACAAACATGGTAATCTTATTAAGTATTTTCTATATAAATTTTGATACCAAAATTAAAATGTATTAATCTTAGGAGTTTGACAAACATGGTAATCTTATTAAGTATTTTCTATATAAATTTTGATTCCAAAATTCAATTGATAATACATTTGAATGAAGGTCAATTCCAAAATTCAAAGGATCTATATTATAATGCTAAGCTAGGGGTACATGTAAAATGATTATGTTCTAACTTGCCAAGGCTTCTTAGGTAGTCCAAGAGATTTTTACCCAACAAATCTTTCTTATGGACATGATGATTTTACTAAGCCCACATTTAATAAATTTAGTATTTATCTTTTTTCTAAAACACTTTCCCAAGGTTTCCTTCCTCCAAGGTACATGTGTTAACTAAGGATTAACTTTGAGAGATAAATGAATGGAATTTCCTATACACACATCAATGGGTATAAATTACACATGGGAACGATCGTTGAATCAACAAATTATAATTAGACTCATAATTCATTTAGCTTACTAGAATTAGAAAAGTGTAATAATTGATATATTCACACCCTTCAATAAAAGCTCTAAGACATTAGCATAGAAAAGTAAAGCAATGGTACCATTAAATCACTCAGATAATTTTTAAAATTTTGGGATGAAAGTAATAAACTAAGGGGAAAACTAGAATACAAATTTTATCATACATGTATATAGCTATCATTAACTAACCATTAAAAGAGTAACTTAACCCATACAAAATACATAATAAAAAAATACTAAGAGATTGGCTTTGCCAATATGATCCAGTCATTACATGAAATTTCAAATATTAAACTAAAGATTCAAAATCCTTGAAGATGAGTACATGATTACTAGATTCTAAATGCACATAGAAGGGAGAATAATGGATAGTGGTACTACTTAGATCATCAATAGGGCATAATTATTACTTGAATATTACTATGCAATTTATTCAAAGAAGAATACAATATTCTCTATTGATAACATGATCACTTAATTCCTCAAATATATTTAGAAATTTGGTTTTGACATTAAATATGAATTTTCATGGATATTATATCAAAGACACTTCAATAGTTAGTTTAATTTACTATTTAAACCACAAAATCACTCAAAAGTTACTTGCTAAACATATAAAAGTAGAATGAGAGAAATATACAATATTATAGTTAGATTGGGATTGTATTATCCTATTTCATCTTTACTTGATCTATGTAGCATTCTTGAAGTTGAAGTATTTGTCAATTTAAAATACTAATTGGTTCCAATCAAATATTGTTGTCATCATCCATCTACATAATAGACTAGTTAATTGTATGGATGGAATTAGGTACATACTTCCACTACTGTAACACCCCTTTGTTTTGCTCTTATGTTTAGATTACGACGTTTTGTTATTTTTTTATAGAGCGATGTGGATTATATGCTATGATTTGATGCTACTCTATTTCGATGTTATCATTTGACATGTCTTTGATTAACATAATGATTATTTTGAATAACATGGTTATTGCAGATGAGTAGTTTATATATGTTAGAACTCTCAGTTTCGTGATAGTGTATTGGTGAAGGGGACAAAATTGCATCACTCGCTTGCGATCTCCCTGCGATTCTGTGATCTCCTCTTCACAATGTGTTCTATTATGATGTTTATATACATGTTCTATTTATGCCTTGTTTATAGGTTTGCAGGTACAAGACATCGACTCCACCTGGCTTCACAGGTTTGAGCATGTCCATTTCCCAACAAAAATGTTGATTGGGAGATAGTAGCTAGGATTCTTGTGTCAAGCCTTTGCTCTAGTCTCAGTGTGTCACCAGATCTAGTCGACCTTGTTTGTAAAAGTTGTTTAATTTGGCCTTGAATTATTATGTTGAAAAGTTTAAAAGGGAATTTAAGGGATTTAATTATTTAAGTTGATTATTAAATTAATCTTATTTTAATATTAGAAGTGGTGAATTAATTAATTAATTAATTTTAATTGGTAAATAGTTTGATCTTAGGATTAAATTATTTATTTATTAATTAAATTAGTTAATTAAGTTAAATTTGAAATATTAAATGTTTTTAATTTTAAAATTTTGGAATATTTTATGCAAATTGGTTGTTAAAGATATTTTGTGATTTTTAACATGTGTTAGAAGAATTTTTGAGTTTGTTGGAAATTGATTCACGGGGAGAAGATTGTGGCTTTGACGGAAGAAGTAAGAAGCTTCTTCACGACAAAAGTAGGGGGATATTTTTGTGTGTTGAGAAATTGATTGAAGAAGTCTTTTTGTGATTTGCATGTGTTTTGGAATTTTTTTGGAAGAATTGCTACAAAAAGAATTTTTGTGTTCTTGAATCTTTAGAAAAATTGTTCTCGGGAATTGTTGTTGTGTCCGGGAAATTGTATTATTATGAAATAAGCTATTGTTTATCTGGGAAAATTACTTGGATCTGTGGAGGAGGCACTGCTTTAAATGTACAAATTCATAGGCATTGGACTATAGGTTCATTCTTTTTTTTTTTTTTAGTTCATATTGAAAAGCTTCTAGTTTAGATCTTCTCTGTAAAAGATTGTCTGTGCAAACTTTTAAGTTTGAGCTTGGTTTTAAAAATTGTACTTGTCGTAAATGGAATCCTTTGTGGAATAAAATCCTTTGTAGAATAAATTCCTTTGTAGGTTGAAATTTCTCTATGGAAACCATAGCAAAATTGTAAATTGGTATTATTGTGAATTTAGATGAACCTAGAAGGAAAAACTTAGGGATCTGGAAGAAATTTAGTTTTTGTAGGAAAAAATTGTCTTGTAGGTTGAAATCTTCTCCAGATAATTGTTGTGAAATTATCTGTATGAATTTTATTGATTCTTTCTTTTAAGATTCATTGTTTGGATAAATTTAAGAAATCTCTGTGTTTGATTTGGAAATTTCACCTATAGGAAAAAGTTCTCTATAATTTGGCTTCTGAATGTTTTTCGAAAAATAATTCCTGTAGAACTCATTTTGAAAATTATTTTCCCAATTACAATATTTACTTAATCTAATTTATATAAATATATATATATATATATATATATCTATATATATATATACTATGGTATATATATATATATTGTACTGTTGGAAATTTTATAAAGCTTTTGTATTTCTTTTTATCGTCGTACGAAGAAATACTTCATGTTGTTTTAATTCAATCAAAGAAGAATTCATAGAGTTAATGTAAAAAAATCATAGATTTAATGTGACAAATCCACAATTTTATTGTTAAAGTTTATGGAAGGGTTTATTAAGTGGAGGGGGGGGGGGGGCGGGCAAGCATAGGGGCTACCCCCACAACCACCACCCCCAAGGGGGAGGAGGTTGTGAGGGCAACATCGTTGCCCTCCCCTCATGGCCGCCCCAAATGTGTAGAGGGTGGGGTTTGGCTATGAGAACCACAACTGACCCCTCTCCAATATATACTGGACTCACCTCTTTTAATTCTGAACTTTGGTTTAGTGTTTTTTACAGAAAAAAATTTCGTTCGCCTTTGTCACGAATTTTGATTATATAATATATATGTATATATTTAATAATGTGGATTCTTTGAATATATTTTGAGATATATTTAATGTATATATATATTTTGGGTATATACATAATTATTTATATAAATATATAATTATGTATATATATATATATATATTATTAATGATTTTATTTTAAATAAGTACATGCAATAGGTGCACAAGAAGATAAATTGGTAGATGTATTCTTTTAGTGAAATTATTATTCTTTTAAAAGCAATCGAGGAAATTGACTTACTGATAATTTAGAATTTCCCTTCTCTGGATGTGAAGAGGCTTTAATTTTATTTTACTTAATTTATTTACTTGGGCAATTATTTTTACTATGAATTCACTGTAGAGAGGAAATTGGATTTAATATATCCTAAAGTAGTTTATTTCCTATATGATGCCTTTGCATATTATTTCCTTTGTTTATTTATTTGGGGAAATTGGTTAGAAATGTTTAAGTCTTCCAGTCGTAATATGGATTTGGGGGGATTGATTTATTTTTGTGTCAACTCAATTTGTTACCCATGGATTAGTGCGTTTTCTATTTTTAGTAAAATACTCGGTTTCCACGAACGAGGATTTTGTGCCTTCGAGTTTGGAGTGGATTTTTCATGTATTGCCTCCTTTGTATGGAGTGGATTTTGTTATTTGTCTCCTCCTAAGTTTGGTGAAGATTTGTTCCATGTGTTGATAGTAGGAGAGTGATTCTTGATGGGGGGTCAGGGTCTGGGAAGATATGCTGGGGTAACCCATGCACCTTTGTGGTGACACTCCTCCTTTTTCAGCAGTGTGGTTGGTTCACTGTTGTATCTTATTATGTAGTTTTGGAAGCATTGTACCCTATGAGTTAGTAATGTACTATTTTATGTTAAGTTTAGTTATGTGTTAGTCTGTGTTTAGTGGTAGATGGTATTGCCTAGGAAACCTTGTTACTGTCTCCTAGCACGGGGGGTGGGCCTTCGAGTACCACTTGGTTCAGTGGAACGTGCACCTTACTCCATTGGGCTCCCTTTCTTTTGTTCGTGATGGCGAGGTCTTCCAATTGGAGAGCTCATGGTGGTACTAGTGGATATGTTTCTTTTTTTTGTCATATTAATGTATCAGTTAGCATTTGTAATTAATTTACTCAGTTTTATTCGAGGAGGTATCATGTAATCTTGTTGTGACCAGCGACTTTTAACCCCCCTAAATCATACAAAATAAGATGCAAAATGAAAGAAAAAGAACACTAACAACTCAACGATTAACCTAGTTAGATTCAAAACAAAGAAAGATGAAAAGAAAAACTGATTATACCTTGTTTTGAATTGATCTTTTGGTTGGCCCTTGATGTAGATGGAAATATGTGCTCATTGGATGACAAATCTGATGCAAACTGGTTGAAATGCAATGAAAATACAAATGGCTAAGATAGATGGGGAGTGAATGCAAAAGGATGTGATAAAAGTTTATGGAATGCAAGTATGGAGGCTCAAATGGATTAAGATCATAAGTTTCTTACAATATGCATGAGGCCCCTTAAAGCATGTAAGAGGGAGGTATTTATAGAGGAATTTGAATTTTCTAGAGAATTCGATGGCCAGGATTGAGCCACCATGGCCAAGATGAAGGGTTGTGGTGAGTTGATGACTCGCAAGCCTTCACATCTTGACATGTGGAGGGTGAGTTGTCCAAGGGGCAAGGTGAGATGGACAAAGTACAAATGATGTGGAGAAAGGACAAGTACTTTGCAAGTACCTTGGGGGATGAGAAGATTTCTTCAAAAAATAACCTCTTGTTCCCATATGAAGGTGAAAGTGACATACGGGGAATTTTAGTATTCCTCAAAAAATTCCCATGGAGAAGAGAGAAGTTGTTGGGGGAATAAATGTGAATTTTAAATTCACATGATTGAAATGGATAAGGTGGTTGAGAGACTAAATATGAATTTTAAATTCATATGATAAGTACCTTGTGGATAAGACAAGGTTCTTATGGAGGAGGCTGAAAAGTGCCTTGTGGATAAAACAAGGCCCCAATAATGGAAGGTTTTTGGCCTCCATGTGACTTGATGTGACCTTTCAATGATCACATGGGGAAGAGGAGATTCCTTGGAGGAATCAAAAGTGAATTTTAAATTCACGTGGGGAAGAGGGAGATTCTTGGAGGAATAAAGAGTAAATTTTAAATTCTCATGGGGAAGAGAACCTATGCCAAATATGGAAGATGTGAAGGTTGACCAAAAAAGACACGCTAAATGTAGCAAGGGGGTTAGATTAATATTTTGCAAATATATATGATTATGCAAGTTAATGAGGGATTAGAAGCAAGTGGGAAATGTAGGAATATGTGACATTAATCTTGATTAAGTGGTGCACATCTTAATCCAGATTGGAAGAGGGGTTATGGAGGATGTGACAAGGAGAGAGAAAATGAATGAATTTAAAATTGATTTAAATTCAAAAGAGGTAAATGACTAAATTAAATAATTGATATGTTTATTTAATTTAGAGAAGAAAGGATAAAGGATAAAGTTTTTAATTGTTAAATTAAATACTTTAGGAACCTTAGGCAGAAGGTGAAATATTAATTAAATAAATACATCAATTAATATTGATGTCATAGAGGCGTAAGGAGACATATTTGGCCATATGGAAGTTGTCAAATTTGGATGTCTACATTTTTTCCCTTTTCAAAAAATGTTAGAATAACAGTGTTTTGAAGATAAGAAAATGCAGACGACTCTATAGAAGAAGGGACTAGAAAATGATGCCCCAACATGAGAGAAATTAAATGAGCTGCCCAAATGAAGGGAAATGAAAAGAGATGCCTCGATCTTGCAAGGAAATAACCATGGCGAAGGAATTGGTGAGAATGGTAGGGTATTCCCCCTCAAGAGGATGATGGGGGAAGAAAAAGGGGGCCCTAGGTGATGTCTTGATATGAAGAAACAAAAGGTACGGTTGGATAGAGCTCAAAAAATTAGGTAGGTTTTCCTTTTGAACATAGTCGATTATACACCTGGTGTGCAAATGGCGACCCACAAAAGTTTTGGAATTAATGAGGGCCTAAAAAGGATAAATAAAAAGTAAAAATACCCCTCACTTAAAAGAATTTTAGAGTTACTATTCCTCATTTCCACACCTGGCAGTTGAAGAAGAAAGAGAGAGAGGAGAAGAAAAGGAGGAGTGGAGGAGACGAGGATAGCGACCGATTACAATGATGAGATCGTCCACCCAACATATGAGGTGCGGGAATTCTTCCATGCACACGCAATGCCATGCCAGGTTAGGTGTCAAAACCCCCTTTGTAATTTGAAGCATGTTTGAGATATTTTTTTAAAAGTTTCATGCAATTTTCAAAAGGGTTTTGGTTTCGGGGTAGGTTAGGAAAATGGGTTGGGTCAAAATTGGGATTTTGCCAATGGGGTAGTTAGAATAGGTTGTTAGATGCGATGGGAGGGGGGGAAGGGATCTGCCCTGTGAAGAGGCAAAAATTAAAAAAATGGGTCCGAAAAGATAAAGGGGGAAAGAAAAAAGGAGGGCAGACTTGCCTCGGGGTCAACTCGGGTTGGGTCCACCCAAAAAGAGTCAAGGGGCAGTAGCACCCCAAGAAAGGGAGGGCCATGCCCCAGCAGGGGCAATCGTGCCCCTTGAGGGGCAGACACGCCCCGACAAGGGGCGACCATGCTTCGGTCAAGGCGACCGCGCCCCGGCTGGGGCAGCCCTGCCCCGGCAAGGGCGACCGCACCCCAGGAGGGGCGATAATGCCTCGAAAAGGGCGACAGCACCCGAGGAGGGGCGACCATGTCCGAAAAGGATGCGGCCACGCCCATGAAGAAGGGGACCAATGAAAAAAGATAAGAAAATAAAGTTAAAGGTAGGAAAAAAGGGGAGGGAATAGCGAGAAAAATAACCTAGGTCTAGAAACGAAGAGGAGAGGAAACACAATAAATGACTAACAAAGTGTTGCTGTATGGGTGCAACAATTTGAGTGGTTGCAAACGTGAGAGAGATGGTCTGAGGTGTTGGTAGGGACGATGGCGGGCATGACCAGAGTAGACCACCATGCTCTGGGGTTGGCAGGATTATGACATATGCTTGGATATCCCACGATGAGAGCGCATCGAGCGCTATTGACAACTCTCATAGAGCGGTGGAGTTCAGAGACATCCACATTCCATCTTCTGATAGGGGAGATGACAGTAAATTTAGAGGATGTATGGTGGATTCTGAGGCTCCCTATAGCAAGGCAAATAGTGAGTGAGGTGAGGACTACGAGGGAGCAACTGGATCATACCCTGTTTGTGTTGTTTGGACATGAGGACCTTCCCATTGAGGGGCATGGGTTGGACGTGGATCGATGTTTGGAAGTGGGGGTACCCGCACTACCACTATACTTGTGTGATTTGATCAATGGGTTACTATTACCAGACATGAACGGATAGTTCTGCAACCTCAGATACATGAAGGTTATTCGACATATAGTCGAGGGGAGGGAGGGGCAGTTCGCATGGGGGACATGCGTACTAGCACAGTTATATTGAGACATGCACATGGTGTGCTATCGAGGGGTAGTCAGTGTGACAAAGGTGATCCTATTGCGGGTGTGGGCGTGGGAGAATATTAGTGTTGCCAGGCCAGGAGTAGTTAGAGTAGGGATAGTGAATGAGGAAACACCTGTGGCCTGGTGGTACAATTCTGAGTATGGATGGGTCTTGCATTATGAAGGCCTTGAGATTTTAGATAGATGGAGGTGGATGATAGATGAGCTAGAGGAGGAGGACATAGTATGGCGGTCATACATGTTTCAACAGTTTATCGGGTGGAGGACAAAGGAAGGGAGACACAGGGGCTATTTATGCACTAGGTGCTTCATAGTTGGGACAACACTGCACATAGTGGAGGTGCACAGGCTCGACTGAGTGACCATGCAGTTTGGGACCATACAAGATATTCTATAGGGGCCAGACATGTTTCGTTGGATCAACCAAGGGCAGCCATGGGGGAGTTGATTGCTCTGAGATTTTCCAAAGAGCATTGGGCAAAATTGCAACTAGAATCTTATCTAGGGAGGGCCAGAGGGGAGGAGGAGGAGGTAGGAGTGACACCTCAGTATGTGATATGGTTTCACAAGCATCAGTGGGAGAGGATTGCTCCAGAGGTTCCTATTATAGGTGCACGTGGGTTTGGATCTGAGGATGAGAAAAGGCTGGTAGCAGAGAGGAGAGCTAGGAGGGGAACAGTCCAGTGGAGGAGAGCTTAGGAGGCAAATAGGGCAGTAGGTCAGTAAGGTACAAGAGCCATGGGATAGGCAGAGATAGGGGCCACAAGATAGCTAGTGAGGCTGGTGAGGAGGAGGAGACAACCGAGGATGGAGCGAGTGGTGCGAGAGCAACGAGATGTGGAGATGAGAGATGAGCCTGAGGTAGATATGGGAGCTAGAGGATATCAAATGGGGAGTGTACACCTGAGGATGTGGGGGCTCAACAGGAGTAGGATGAGGTAGAGATGATGATGAGGGAGGAGGGACAACAACAAGAGATAGGTCAAGAGAGGACAGGGACCTCAGGTCAGCCAGTGAGGACAACGGGGAGGAGGAGACAATGGAGGAGAGCCCAGGTGGATAGTGGAGCCAAGCGGTTATCATATGAGCCAGAGATGGAGATGCATGAGGAGAGAGAGGAGCTTGAGAAGAGATGACAGATGAGGGTGGAGCGGAGGGGACAACTGAAGAGAGTTCGGGTGGCGATCAAGGCTCAACAATAGCCCGAGAGACTAGAGATGGATATGCATGAGGAGAGATGCATAGGAGGATGCGATGGATGTGGACGTCTTGGTGGTGGAGCCACTGATGATAATATCGTATGTACTACCTGAGGACCCTGTCATATTATTAAGGGGGGCCCAGGTGGGGTTCCAGATGATAGAGCAAAGGTTGAGGATTGCAGAGGTAGAGGTTGTCAGACTCAGGGCTGAGGGGAGGAGGCTTAAGGCATAGGTAGTTAGGATAGAGGGATTATGGCTTCATTGTTGACCTCTTGAATTCATAGGTACGTGATGCAGAGAGGGAGAGAGATGAACTACGTAGTGAGATAGACAAGGTGACCTAGGACCGAGACAAATTACAGTCAGTGCTGACTATATCATAGGGTAGGGGACAATAGGAGTCTAGAGGGGATGGACAACATGCCAAGAGGGAGATGGAGGAGTTGAGGGCACATGTGAGAGGGTTGGTGAGGGAGAGGATTGAGCTCCAAAATAGGGTGTATGTGATAGAGACAACACTTGGGGATGCAAGGTCGAGGGCAAAGGCAACATGGGCCCAGTTAGAGATTACACAGAGAGAGAGGGATATGGTGCATGGAGAGGTACATGCCTTACAGACACAGGTTTAGGTGATGCCGGGGGAGATGGATATTGCACGGGTAGAGGCTCAGGCTATGCAGCCAGAGAGGGATGTTACACAGGAAAAAATAGTGATACAACAAAGTGGTATTGATGGATCAGGGATAGGAGTGCAAAGACTGCTGGGAGAGAGGGATGCCTTAGAGACATGAGCAGTGGTTGCAGAGGAGGTGAGAGATCGATCAGCTGAGGATGGCACATGGGGCGTGGACAAAGGAGAGAAGAGTCATTACCAGAGATCGAGGCAGATATAGATAGGAGCGGAAAATTCTTTAGTGTTAGGCTACATAGAGAGATAAGTAAATGAGAGAGACATCCTTTTGGATGGTTTCTTATCAGCAGGCGATTCTAGATCCATCCCAACACACGTTTCACTTTGAGCGATGGGCTCCTCAAATACTCACGCCATCCCAGTTACCGGGGACATGGACCCGAGGATACAATGGATCTTAGGTGACCATCCCTCGTAGAGGGCCGATACCTGAGTCTCCACAGAGGTCAGATGTGGACAACTCATTTGGTAGATGACAAGATATTAGATTTTGACAGGTGTAGGATGAATGAACAGTACAGAGTAGCAGTGTAGATCCTTATATTTTATTTTTTGATTATGATGGACACGATGGATGTGCATTTTGATAATATTGATGGACATTATTATGGACTATGTGATGGAATTTTGATTTTGATATTTATATGATATGCGATAGCTCTTATTGACATCATGCATATTGTGGATGATCCTATGTGTGTATGTTTATGATTTTATGATGGATGATGTGATGTATGAATATGCCCATATGGATTTATGGTTATGGATGTATGATTATAATGCGTAATGATTATGTTGATGCCTAACATTTATGACACAAGATGTGATGGATGACTCATGATTATTTCTATGTGGATGATTATTATGATATGCATGATGGCTAACACTTATGATGCAGGATGTATGATGGATGATTTGTGCTTATTTCTATGTGGATGATTTATTATGATATGCATGATGTTAAATGTTTATGATGGGTGTGGTAATGAACCTAATGAGAAGAACCAAAATGAATATGCTAATGAATGTTAAGGTGTATAGGATGAAAATTAACCTACACAACTTAAAATGATTATGTAATGCAATTTAATGAACCTAGAATGAGAATGTTATTAAGTAAAGTGGAATGTGATCCTAAATGCCAATAAGGGTCTACATAATGATGGAAGTGAAGAAAGAAATGGGTGTGTGGCTGCACCTTTCAAGAACCATGGGACTCCTAAGAAGAAATGGGAAAGTGGAGGAAATTATCGTTTGCACAATCCAAAATCCTAAGTCAAGGGAAAAGAAGGGATGAAGGATACATGAATGCAATGGAGGAGAAAATGAAATGCAATCCTAATGCAGGTTGCCAACTTCGGAGCACAGATTTTTGCTATAGAAAAAGACACTAGTTACCATGGTATATGGACCAAGGTGGATTAGTGTCTAATGCATAAACAAACACAACAATCAAGAAGGCTATCCTAATACCCCAAAGTCACGATGACTTCGATCGGGCAAGATATTGGAATAACCACAAGCACAGAAGGATGTCCCAACGTAACACAAGACCTTAGGGGTTTTGGTAGGTACTATGTGAGACAACTAGGACAACAACAAACAAAATAAAAAGCAAGATATGTCCCTATGTAAACCAGTCAAAACACACCACAATATGATAAATTATGTAGGCCTTGACGAGTGATGATAGGGAGCTCAAATGATAAACAAAAACCAAAAGCATCAAAATATTGCAATCAATTTCAAAACATCCTTTTCCATAGGATCAAGATGATGGATGGGGTTGATGCGATCTGTTAGGAAGGATACATCCTGTTGAGACCAAAGATGGAGGCTAAACTAAAAGTTTGATAATGACGTAGGATATTCGAAAACCAATTAAACATCGCGATACAAATGGATTCTATTTGTGAACCAACGAGATAAGGACACACCTTGAAAAAAAGACACAAGATTGACTTACCCTAAAGACCTAGGGGCTCAGGGGTTGATCAAAGATCAACCTTTCCGACGTGAAAGCACAAAGCCCTCTAGTTCAGGAAAAAACTATGATAAAAGCAGAAAGAGGACGATGAAGATAGATGATGGAAGACCATGAGTAGACAAACTGACCACAAAAGGAAAAAAAAAAAGAAAAGCCTCGGGGGTAGATCAAATGATCAGCCTTGCCTACGTGCAAGCACAAGGGCAACGTAGTTCAAAAAGGACGAAAGACTAATGATGATTAAGATTGAAAAGTGGACAAATGGTGATCGATGATGAAGGAAAAAGTGCCCCGAGGGTGGATCAAATGATCAGCCTTGCCTACATGCAAGCGCAGGGTCAATGTAGTTTGACAAGGACAGACATACAAAAACGACAGATAAAACAAAGCCTCGGGGGTGGATCAAATGATCAGCCTTGCCTACTTGAAAGTGTAGGGGAAATGTAGTTCGCCAAAGACGATATGTGATCTAGATGGAGACATACATGATGAATGATCCTAGATGGAGACAACCAAAGTATCGAGGTGACACACAAGATCAGATTAGGATAGAAGCTCAAGATGTTGGATATCGGATGATGTTCATCCAATGATCAACCATAAATATACCAAGCGACCAGATGATGCAAGCGGATGGAAGGATAAGATCGATAGGAGGATAAGGATATTGAGATTTGGATGGATAAAGCATAAAGTGATTAGGATGCGAGGTAGATAATGATTAAGCCCTATACGAAAGATGCTTGTTACCAAGTTTTCACCAATCGTACGTATCCAAGGCACCACACAGGGGTGGTTTTCACCATAGGACAAATTATTTCTTGTTACTATTTTTTGATTTTGATAATTTTTACTTTTTTTGTATTTTTGAGATTTTACCAAGAAGGATACCCCGACTGACCTAAGTATAGAATTTATTCAGATGCATGATGTTGATGGGTTCTTCCAAGGGCTCTCCTTAAGGTGTAGACAACCTGTATGCTCCAGAACCATATTTGGTGGTGATGACATAAGGGCCTAACCAATTAGCTTCAAACTTACCCTTCTTATCTCGATCTTGCTGATTCCACTGATTTTCTTTGAGAACTAAGTCGCCAACATTGAATTGATGAGGGAAAAATTTCTTATTATATCTTCTCTTGAGCCGATACTAATAGGCTTGTAGATGGTTGTAGGCCTTGACCCATTTTTCATCTAGTAATTCTAACTGTGTAAGTCATGCCACCCGGGTGTCTTTGTTAGAGATCATATTCTTTAGTGATATTCGAAGTGAGGGGATTTTGAATTTGATTGGAAAGATGGCTTCGATGCCATAGACAAGGGAGTATGGAGTAGCATCAGTGGGGGTGCGGATGGATGTGCGGCAGGCCCAAAGGGCAGGATGGAGATGGAGGTGCCAATCTTGACCAATGCTATTTACCATCTTCTTAATGATTTTAATCAATGTTTTATTTGTTGCCTCTACTTGACCATTACCCTGGGGGTAATAGGGGGTAGACCAACGATGTTGGATATGATACATTTCACAAAGGAATTTCATGTACTTATTTTTGAATGGATTTCCATTGTTAGTGATGATGGTGGAGGGGATTCCATACTTGCAGAGGACATGCTAGAGGATGAACCTAGATATCTGAAAACCTGTGATTTGAGTGAGTGGTATGGCTTCCACCCACTTGGTAAAGTATTCAATGGCTGTGATGATGAAAGTGTGACCGTCGAAGGATGTAGGGTAGATCTTGCCAACCAAGTTGAATCCCCATTCTGAAAATGACCAAGGTGTTGTGATAAGTTGTAACTCTTGTGTCGGGTCCTGAATCAAATCTGCATGTTGCTGACAGGGAAGACACCTTTTGAAAAATTTGTAAGCATCATGTTCCATAGTAGGCCAGTAATACCCTACTCTTAGAATCCTTTTGGCTAAGGCCATACCATTAAAATGGGCCCCACAAATACCACTATGCACTTTTGCTAATGTGGTGTGGGCTTTGGTCTCATTTAAACACCAGAGGAGGGTTCCATCATACCCACATTGATAAAGCGTATCACCGATGATGGTGTAGCGGGCTGTGAGTTGGATACATGATTTTATTTCATTTCTTGTGAGGTCAAATGGTAGGGTGTTGTCATGAAGATAAGTGTAAATATCTTGGTCCCAAGGGGATTCAGAGCCTACAATGTCACAAACCATTTTTCTCTTAAGGATTTCATATGCAGGGATTAGTAGTTGTTCTAAAAGGAACTCACATTCAGTAGCATCTTTGGGCATGTCCGAGAGAGAACCAATAGTGGCCATGGCATTAGTTGCTTTATTCTATATCTTGGGGATTTGGTCAAACTCGATAGAGGAGAAATATTTCTTGAAGTCGTCCACTATGCATTTGTAGGGTAACAACTTTCCATCTTTTGTGAGGAATTCATCATTAACTTGCTTGATCACCAGTTGGGAGTCACCAAAGACGTGCAATTATGAGATACACCATTGAATGCCAATCTTAAGGTCTGTGAGGAGAGCCTCATACTCAAAAATATTGTTGATGCAAGGAAAAGCCAGTCTGAATGATTTGGGTATGTAGTCATCTTGGGGGGTGATGAGGAATACTCCTACTCCAGATCCATTGTTAGTGTGGGACCCATCAAAATACAATGGCCATGTGGTGGCTTTCGAAATTATAAAGACCCCCTCATCTGGAAAATTTGTCTCTAAAGGATAGGCATCTACCAATGGAGCATCTGATAATTGATCCGCAATGACTTGTCCTTTGATTACTTTGCGATCTACGTACTCTATGTAAAATTCACTTAGTAGCATGACCCATTTAGCCATGCGACCTATTAATGTTGTTCTTGATAACAAATATTTTAGTGGATCAACTTTGGAGATTAGCTTAACCGAATGACTAAGCATGTAGTGTCTGATTTTCTAGGGCCTAAAGATTATGGCTAGGCAGGACTTTTCCATTGGAGAATAATTGAGCTCATAACTGACCAAAGTCTTGCTGATGTAGTAAACTGCTCGTTCTTTAGAGGACTCATCATGTTTTTCCAATAATGCCCCCAATGCCACGAAAATAGCTGAAATATAAAGGAGGAGGGGCTTTCCAGGGATAGATGGCATGAGAATATGTGGGCGAGCCAACTATTCCTTGATCTAATCAAAACCAAGCTGACATTGTGGGCTCCACTTAAATGCAGTGTCTTTCTTCTAGAGGCGTGTGAATGACTAAAATTTATCGGCAAGTTGAGCAATGAATTTGCAGATGGACTAGAGTTTACCTTGTAAAATTATTAGCTATTTTAGATTACGGGGCAAAGGCATTTCCATGATTTCCTTAACCTTGGCGGGATCAACCTCAATTCCTCCGCTGGAGATGATGAACCCTAGGAGTTTTCTAGTGGTTATACCAAACACACATTTCTTTGGATTAAGGCATAGCTTTTATTGTTCTAGACGTTCAAAGATATTTTTAAGGATGGCAGGGTGCTCTTCCCTTGTTCTGGATTTTCCTAACAGATCATCAACATAGTCTTCCATTATTATGTGGATAAGATCATGGACGATAACCATCATATCCTACTGGTATGTTGCCCCCACATTCTTAAGGCTGAAAGGCATGGAATTATAGCAGAACGTACCCCAGGGTGTTGTGAAGGCGGTCTTGTGTTGGTCCTAAGGGGAAATATTGATTTCATTGTAGCTGGAGAAACCATCCATGAGGGACAACATCTCATGTCTTGTAGTGATTTCAACCATCATATCAATATTTGGTAGAGGGAAGTCATCTTTAGGATAGGATTTATTAAGATCTTAGAAGTCTATACAAATCTTGATGTCTCTGCTAGGTTTAGCAACTAGGACTATATTGGAGATCCAGTAGGAGTAGTCAATCGGTCGGATAAACCCTGCTTCCAACAACTTTTCTAATTCTTTCTTCACCAGGAGGGCCACTTGAGGGTGCTTTTTTTTTTAGCTTCTGTTTAACAGGTTTTGTGTCGGGACAAACATCTAGATGATGTACCACCAAAGATGGATCAAGGTCGAGCATGTCTGAATATGTCAAGGCAAAGTTGATGATTCCTTCTTTCAAGATATTGATGATGGTAGAATTTTCTTCTTCTGATAGGGCCTTAGCCACATAAGTGATCTTGGGGTTCTCTTCGGTTCTCAAGTTTACTATTTGTGTTTCTTTGATCAATATAAATGATCGACCGAATAAGCAAGTTCCGGCAAGGGGAAGATGAACATCCCCATATTTTGGTGCCTCTTCAAGGTTTTCACTAGCAGATACACCCTTTGTTTTTACTATTTCTAAGTCACAAAGTTCCTCAGGGAGGTTTTCACTACGTGACCCACTTTGATTTCGTTTCTTTTTATTTTTGTGGCTGGGGCGTTCATCTTCCCCCAATCCCATGAGATTCACATATTGGTCCACTGAGGGAAAGGTGTTGGGAGGTGCGGTACCTTGTAGGTCATAATCTATGAGCTCAGGATGTTTGAGGGATAAGGTTATGGTGCAAACAGATATGCATTCGAACATGACAAGGAGGTCAATGTGATCAACATCATCATACACATGTATGATGGACTCCTCTAGTATGTCCTTGGGGGAACCGTTGTCGACACTAACATTGTTAGAAGTGCTAGAGGATGCCACAAGACCCTTCTATTTGGTATCATAGCCTAAACCCATCTTCTTCGGATGAACAAAAGCTTCTATTGGTTGTAGTCTTCCTTGTTCGGTCACACCAAGGGCTCCCCCCTGATAGTTGTGTTTTTCAACAAACTTGGAAGGCTAGGGATAGGCCTCTTGGAAATACTCTTTTAAGGGGGGAGATGGTTCTAGTTCTTCATGGTACACCCACTAGCTGATGTCATCTTCAGGTGTGTCTTGTCAAAGTCCAGGAGAGCGAAAAGTGTTAGACCCTACAATTGGAGCTTTGAGGGTGATTGTCTTTTCTTCATTTTTTGGAAGTGACGGAGATGGTTGTCCATATGTTGTGGTGAGGGTGGAATGGTTGCCACATTAAATGTTGTATGCATTTCATACTCACCACACCCCTTGTCAATGATTTGGACCTTAGTGATGGTGGAACTAGGTGTGGATGATGTGGTGTTTAGTGTGTTGGTGGATGGATGAGAATCAGATGTGTGAGATGCCCCTATTTCTTCTCTAGGGAAGTAATGTGAATGTGGAAAGGAAGCTTCTAGGACATGAAAATATTCAAATGGCTGAGGGTCAGCCTGTATCGTTGCTTCCATTCCTTAAAAATGGAACTTCAAACATTGATGGTAGGTTTAAGAGATGACTTGTATAGAGTGAATCCATGGTCGATCAAGGAGGATGTTATATGGAAGTTCCAGGTCCAAAACATGACACATAGTATACTGTACAATGGGACCCATCTAAATAGGAAGATAGATAGTTCCCTTAGAATCTCTTTTCGCATTATCATATGCTTTAATGGTGATAACCTGATTATTTAGGTCAGCCTAGGTGTATCCCACCTGTTGTATAAAATTTAATGTACAAAGATTTAGGGCTGAACCATTATCTACCAGCACCCTTTTCACTTTATGAAAATTCACCCTGACCTCAAGGTGAAGGGAACGATTATGTCTTGAGTCAAGGCATGGCATGTCCTTCTGACTAAAACCTAATTGGTAGGTTGTGGACAAATTTTCTAGCAACACTTGGAACTGTGTGGGATCAATATCCTTAGGGACTTGGGTGTTTTGTAAGGCTTCATGCAGATGTCTTGATGCATGGGGGAAGACCTAAGAAAATATAGGATAGAAATATGAGCTGAAGTCTTTCCCAAATGGTCAAGGATGTTGTATTGTGAATTGATAGATGCTAGCTAGGTGGATGCAAGAGCAGCTAGGACCGTGATGCAGGTCTGATGGGTGGTTACATCACATTGTGGATCTTTTCCTTTGATGCGTATCATGGATACACGAGGCTCCAATTGTTCGACATATGTGACCACACCTTGGTAATTGTATGGTACATTTTCATAGCTGATATTATTTTTGTTGTTATTTTGATTATTGTTGTTGCTAGGGCCAGGATTGGAATTGGACGTACTAGGACCCTGATTATGCTTGGGAAAAGAATTTTGATATATTTCGAGCTGAGCATTGGACTAAGATTTTGTGTTAGCATCCACATGGATTTCACCTCGATCGATGAGACATTGAACATAATTTTTTAGTCCTTGACACTTATCCAATGTGTGCCCCTTAATCTTATGAAAGACAATATTCGTTCTCTTTGAACCAAGTCAGCTTAGGCTTAGACTCATCGAGGTGCTTGGTTACATGATAAGTGATGGGTTAGTTGGCTTGGAGGAGTTTGTTAAACACAATGCTAAGGGGTTCTCCGAACTGAGTGAACTGTCGTTTATTCCCCCCTTGGTTGTTTTGGTTTGATTGTTGTCAGGGTGCTCCTTGAGGCACTGATATGGTGTTTGAGATTGACTGCTACTATTGAGGAGGATACTTTTGTGAGGTGGTGGCCACTTGAACATGTTTGGTTTCAATGACAACATCATTAACAACATTTTTATTTTTATTCCAATATCGAGGCTTATCCCCAAAGGATTTATTTTTATCAGAATTGAAAAGTTTAACTTGCCCTTTAGCAACAAGGGCTTTATCCAAGATGGGACCCTTCTCCACGAGTGCCACAAAGGTGGTGATGTCATGGAGCCGACAGTTGTGAGCCATGTCCAGATGAGAATTTTTTATGAACAATGTAACCATGTCCTTTTTCGACAGTGGGGATTTCATCCGGCTGGCTAAGGTGCACCATCTTTGCAAATAGCTAGCAAAGGTCTCTCCATCACATTGTTTTTCTTTTAGGAGATCAAGCGTGTCAATGTCCTCTAGATTAAAAGAGAAGTGGGAGATGGATTGTTCATATAGTTATGTAAAGGATTTGATGGATCCTTTTTCCAGGCCCATGAACCAATTAAGGGAGACCCCCTGTAGGCTTTTAGGTTATAGTCATATGAGATAGTTGTCGTTATGCATGACCTCTTGGTAGTGGGCATAAAACTCTTGCAGATGGGCTTTGGGGTCTTTGGTTCCCTTGTACTTATCGAATTTAGGTATCTCAAAATGTTTGGGAAAGGGAACCAAAGAGATTGAGGGATCAAAAGGATAGGGAAAAATGTCCTCAAACTTGAATGACTGCTTGCCCTTCCTAGCCTGCAAATCCTTCAACAAAGCTTTAACTTCTTCCAAGTCCTTGTTGATGGGTGTTGCGGGTTTTGGAGTAGGCTGATTGTATGGATAGTATTGTGGGTATGATGAGGATGGCCCCACTGTGGTTGGATCATAGGCGAGTTGAGAAACATATGAATGTGTTCGTTGATTCTGATTGGTATATGTAGATTTCAGATTGACGTGTGGTGGATAGGAGGATGATGGATTGTGATGAGCGGAAGCCACTTGTTGGTAGGGTGGATACTGCTGATAATAAGAAGCGGGCAATGGGCCCTACTGTTGTGTATAATTTTGATAATACAAAGAGGTAGGACCCCCTTGTTGATGTGATGATGGTTGTTGGTAATAGGGGATGGAAGGTGCACCTTTCTAGTAGGTTTGTTGTTACTGAAGATAGGGTGGATAAGATTGGGATTGTTGCACCATGGTGGGCTATTGTATGACGTATGTGGATGGATTTGATGGCTACTCGTAGGGATGATTCTATGACTGCGGGGGATTCGTGTAAGGTGGCGGTTGGGCACGCATTTGATTTTGAACATTCTGATGAGGATTCAAATTGAGGCGGGATGGAGCAACTGTGTATGTGATGGATGGATGGTAAAGGTATTTCATAAGCAAATTAGTTTGTGTTTGTGTATGGGGATGCTGCTATGGGGTCGTCGCTATGCCTATTGCTGGTGAGATGGGTGAGATGGAATATGTTGTTGTTGGGGGACTACCATGGAAGTGTCATGCAGTGGTTGTGACTATTGGGATGTTGCTTGTGTTACCTGATGTTGCAATTGTGTGGGAGCCAAGATGTTTTGTTGTGGGATGGGAATGTTTTGTTGTGGCGGTTGCTGATGAGGTGGTAGGGATGAAGTGACAATAGTAGTGGTGTGTTGAGGTACTATTTGTAACACAGTGGATTTGTGGGGATTGATAGGAGGCTGCTAGAATGCATGTTGTGATAAATTATTAATGGGTGTACACCCTGGAGGTGACATTAAAGCAAGGGTAGGTGTGCCTCCAGTGTTGATATGTGGTTGTTGAGATGGAAGCGGTGAGCAGACAGGATGTATGAAGACATGGTGTAGGCATAGGGATTTTGATGTTTGGGTTGTGCTACCGAAGTTGCAGTTAGAAGACGGGGATAACTAGTGAGTTGGTGTATTACAGTGGTTCCAAATTTAGGGTTATACCAGATTTTTGTGGGTGTAGCTTCGGGGATATATGAATTCCCAGGGACATTTTGAGAAGTTTGTGGATCGGTATGTGTGGGAAGAATGTGAGCAACAACATATTATGATGCATCAAAGTTGGATGGTGGCTTGACTCCTCTCATAAGAAAGGTGGGAAGAATCTTATCTCCACATTCATTTGGGAGACAATCCATTATTTGGACATTAACAGGATCATTGAGGTATTCATCAATGGTGACTTCGGTTTGGTTGACCATGTTCTCGTCATCGAGTGGTGTGGTGTTTTGAATGTCAATATTAGATTGGGATGAGGCATCATTATGGGGATCTTGCGGATTGCTTGGAATGTTATTAGGATCTTGTGGGACATTTGGTTGGGAACCTTGGGTATGTTCCAGTCTGCCACTTGATTTTTTGTTTGTGAACGGGTCTGAATGGGCATGAACATGCAAAACAACTAAGTGATGTAAGATGCAACTAAGCTTCTAAATGATGATCTAGATGATGATTTGGATTGATTTATTTGGATTGGATTAAATGTTGGATTGATTGATAGGATATATGATGGATCAATTGATGATGTATTAATTAATCAGATGATTGGATAGGGATTGGATTTGATTGGATTTGATTGATAAACGATTGATAGGATTGGATGGAATCAAATTAAAGATCAATTGATTGGATGGTTGAGAGGGTTTCCAAACTAGGTTCAGAGATCACCCTTGGTGATGTAAGGTGCTGATTGATTGGATTAAAGGATGAACTGATGATCACTACACTGAATCTACCTTGAGATGGAAGGGGATTGATAGGGTCGAGGATGATGATCGACTTAGGATGGATAGTGATCCTAAGCCGATGTTCAAGGATGACGATCATGTTCGAGCACTTAGGTTAATTCAGATAACGACTTGAAATGAAGTTCAGAGGATTTGGATTGATAAAGTAATAATGGATGTTGCTACCTAATAGGTTGTCGTTAGGTCCTACTACTTTAGAATATTGAATGTCAATTAGTCGACCGGGCAGTTTCCAAGGCAGTTTGCAGAAGAAGATGATTTGGATAACTCATTTTATATTTTTTGAATTACCTTAAACTATTGGAATTAATTTTAACATAAGGCCATTACTATTTAACTAGAAAGTAATCTTACTCTAAGAAAAACTAGAAATACTAAGTTAAAAAGCATAAGATAACTAATTTAGAAAGCAACACAACTAAACTAGAAAGAATAGAAACAAGAAAACTAAACAACTGATATACTACAGAAGCAGAGAAATAAGTGAACAGACAATGAAACATCTTTTAAAGAGTAAAGGATTTTATCAACTACGAAAGATAACTCACACAAATTTAAAAAAATGGTGCTTTGGAACTTCAGACTCAACTTCAACAAACTTAATTACCTACTACTAAACAATTATCTAACTTTAAACAAATGAACAACATAATAGTAAAATACTTATCTATCTAACTAACTTCCCTCGAGTGGCCAACTCACGGGTTAACACTTCGTCCTTAAATCACATAAACTACAAGTTCTGGAGTCTCTCCATTATGAAAAATCACCATCATTCATAATTCAATAGTTTACGAATAGACAGAAATTAGGTGACTCATTTCAACAATATTTTAGAAACTATGTGAACAACATAACGATACTTCTTTTATCTTATTCATCACTTATGAAATTACATTCTTATAGATAACTTATAACTAAATCCTAAATTTAAGATGGCGTGTATAGCCATTGAAAAAGTCTTCAACAACTTAAAACTAAATTTTATGTCTTTAAAGCTCATAAACATATAAAAGGCTTGAGAAGAGCCATGAAGTTTTGATAACAAAATTTTAAAGAACATAACTAAATCCTCGGTGCATCATCCCGGTATTCAGGAGTAGGTTTGCAACATCTATTCTTTACCACACTTGAGGCACGTGCAGGTTCAAATTTTACAATAGTTGCTCGATGACTGATTATTCCCTACAAAAAAACTCAAGTCAACCCATTAAACTTGTATTGGCAAATTTCCTCAATTGATCAAAAGAAAGAAAGAAAGCATATTTTTCCTTAACATAAGCAATTATTTCTCCTAAAGTTTAATAAATTGGCACAAGATTAGGATTGAGTTGGTAAAAGTAAGCTTTCCAGATTTTATTATGACGAGGTTATTTTTACCTCATCATTTCCTCCCCCACCTAATTTCTGGCAGGTCCTCCTACTCCATAGTTAAACCCCTGAGTCCTATTCCATTCCTCATATAGGGCACTGAGATCATGCACCTCCCTTGCTGTTGCATCAAAAGCTTCAGGGTCATAAATGAACCCTCTGTGAAACATCACACTCTCCCTCCATTCATTGAAAAGTCCGTCTTTCTAATCTATTGAAATATTGAAGGCCGAAGGTGGATTGAATAGAAAGGAAGGTTTGTATTTCATTCCCATCCATTTTGTTCTAAGAGTTCTCAAGATTTTAACTAAGGAATCTGCTCTTCTAAATGACCACCAGATATTTAGAGGGGATATGACCTCTCTTTTCTTTAGGTAAGCTGGTAGTGGAGTGAATCTTTCTTCACAAGCATGCCATGATTTTCCAATCAAATTTTGTCCATTTTCCATGAAATTATCATAACACAACTTGAAGTTGTTGCCATATATTTCCTTCATCTTATCATTAACAAGGAGAGACAAAAATGTATCTTTGAAACCACCAGGCCTTGAATTCAGGGACCTTATTTGGAGACCCACTGTCCTTTCTGCTTGTGCAAAATCTTTTGTCCGATCTTGCCAATGAATTTGATTCCTCATGGTGGAGAGAAATGCTCTTAGTTCTACCTCTCCAACAAGCAAGTTGATAAAGAAATCTGTGTGATTTTCTAATAATAAGTCATGCAGAAAGAATTCACAAATTAGATCTTGGTCTTCAGGGGTTGACTCTACATATATTTTAACAAAATCTTTATCATTGAGCTTGTAGGGCTGATCATTGTAGATCCTAAACAACTTCTATCCTAGCCACTATTCATTCAAAAACATGGAGTATACTCTTGATGGTATTCTACAATTTAGTAAACAGACCACTAGTTGGCATGCGTCCTGCTTTCCTCTTTAGGCCCTGTGAAATGACTCCTTCAAGAGCACTAGTTCCTTCTTTAGCCTATAATTTTCAGCTTGGACATTCCTGAGGAAGTAACACTTTTCTATCCATTTCATTAGCAGAGGTGGAATGCAGATCTGGAACCAATCAGTTACAATTGGTTCAGTTTGAATTTCTTTGGACTCCATTTGAGGTTTTACAGTGCATTCCTTCAAGTCCTGTTCTAGTTCTATGACCCTGTTGATAGAAGCGTTCAACTCTTCAGTTTTTGTTTTCTTGTCCTCTTCAAAGGCTGTGAGCATAAGCACAAAATTTTGTTTTATTCTTTCAATTTATGTATCTTTGTTTGCAATGTGAACACTATAAGTTTTATGCTTTTTATTCAGTTCTTGCACTTTCTCTTGTAACTTATAGATTATTGAGTTCTTTTCCTGTAATTGAAGCTTCAAGCCCTGTATTTCTTGATCTCTTTTATTTATTATAACTATTTGCACAGTCAATTCTTCTTTCTACAACTCTATCAGTTCATTACCTTTGGACAATTGTCTTTGTAGATCATTGATTTCTATTTTACACTTTTCTAACTCTGTAATGGAACTACTTGTTTCAGATGTCTCGACAATTTGATTAACAATGGAGGAAAAATTTCTCGGCACACTGTCATCCCCCTCAGGTTCTCTTTCCTGAATTGCATCAGTGAAGATCTCCTCCACATGTGCAGAGTGGGAAGCAATCCCTTCGCTCGAATCTTCTTTACCTAGAGGTACCTCCTCTTCACTTGCAAGCTTTGAAATCTCTATAGGCTCAGGTGGCCGCTTAGGCTTTTTCTTCTTTGAACTTCCTTCCTTACCCTACATTGGGGTTTCAGAGAATTTAGAAGCTAAACACTTACTTCTTCTTAATGGAGGCATATTTTGGAAGGTGACAGGTGTTATATTGTTCCCTTTTCTTTTTCTTCTTGGCTTTCTGAAATCAGAATAAATAAGCTCAACCTGTTCTAGTAAATCAGGTGTTTTAAATTCATCACTCAAGAAGTTTGGAAAATCCTCACCAGGAGTAGTGGGATTAGTAGCTTTCGGAGCTAGAGAGCCCTTAGGGGAAATTTCTCCGGATGGTGGAATAACCTAGTGGGATGGTTCCCCTGATTCTATTGTCCTTGCAATTGTAGGCTTCTCAATTTTCTTTAAAAAGTTCTCCCATTTCCCTCAGGTTTCTTGCGGAAGTGGTACTTATAGATCAACTGAATCAAACCATGATGTTTCAAAGGCCCAGTCCCTATTTTATACCTTTCTATGGAAGTGTTTAGGGAATCACATAAGAATTCAAGCATATTAACCCTAAGAGCAGGGTCCTCCTTCTCATGACGCAAATGGGTCAACATGCGGAAAGCAGGTCCTACAACTACAGTTAGCTGACCCTCACAAGTGAAATAATTTATAATCCATGCAATGACAATACTCCAGGGTTCTAATATGGAGGTCCTCTGGAACCCTTTATTTTATCCCCTGTTACTTATTACTACCATTGGGTGAGGATCTCCCTCTCCAACAAATAATTCAGATCATCATTATTTTGGTAACAAGATTGTTGACAAAAAAGGCTTGAGATAGTCAAATACACATTGAAGAGTGGAGGTGAAGGTTCTAGATGCGAGTTGGTTGCAAGAGAGGTAATTATTGCTGATTTTATTTTTGATTTTAAGAAAAATATTTTCTATAAGTATGCAAAGCATAACCGTAGCTAGGTTGCAGTGGTTGGATCAGAAATTTAGGATGTGTAAGGACTCTTTTTCAATTGAAACTATTGTATCTGTGGTTGATTCTGCTAAAAATTACACATTGCAACCAAAAAATCAAGTACACTCACAATATTATAAATCTATTCAAATTGCTATTTTTGTTCACATAAAAAATAGACATGCCCCTGATAGTATAGAAGAGGACAAGAAAAAAATCAGGGAGTACCATTTTTACATGAGTGATGATAGATTTCATTCATTTGAGTTTTTTACAAAATTTCTTTAATTTTTTTTGAGTTTTTGTAGGAAAAAGGTATTGCAATGGGTCAACACCTCATTTGGTCAGATAACTGCACATAGAAATTCAAGAATTCTCACATGTTTTATTGGTTGAGCAGGATGCATATAGAAAAGGGTGTATCACATATTTGGAGATTTTTTGAAGTTGGACATGGAATAGGTGAACATTATGGCACAGGTTCATGTGTGAACAGAGCTCTGGTTAAGGAACAAATGAAGATAAAAGGTGGTACAACATTTAGTGATACACGTTCTATTATTGATTGGTGTACTTATGCATTGTCACAAGGAGGGACACTTGACTCATAAGTGTGCAAGTTTTTTTGGTTGGTTGAGGAGGGCATAGTGGGAGATAAATTAGAATGTCAAAAAATTAGAGATTCTTCAAATATATATTCATTTCGAAGCTCAAATGCAGGTGCATGGACCATATAGACATGAGAGTTGTCAGAATTGTATTCAGTGTGATTGGGATCAATGTGAGTCAAGTGAGTGGTTGCATACATGGATTGTACGGTATCAACCCCTTTATTTGTAGCACAATCCTCTTTAGAAGATGAAATGGAAAGTTCACTTGAATATGACCATCTTTCAAATCTTGTATATCTAGGACATGTCTATGCAGTTGTAGCACTGCAAGGGAATGAAGAGGGATCTAACTATTGGTTGACACGATGTGTACAAGAAAAAAAAAACTAACTCAACCAATGAAAAATGATGATGGGTTCATGTATCCTATAGGTTTAGTTGTTGTTTTAGGAACTTGGTTGCATTGCCATTTCATCATCATTTAGGTTGTTTAGAATAATATGGATTTGTTATTTTAAGCATCTTTTCTAGTTTGCATTACCATTTTATCATCATTTAGGTTGTTTAGAATAATATAGATTTTTTATTCTAAGTATCTTTTCTAGTTTGCATTACCATTTCATCATCATTTAGGTTGTTTAGAATAATATATATTTATTATTCTAAGCATCTTTTCTATTTTGCATTACCATTTCATCATCATTTAGGTTGTTTAGAATAATATAGATTTGTTATTATAAGTATATTTAGTTGTTGATTAAAAACTTATGATCATACAAGTTTAGTTGTTGTTTCTAGAACTTGGTTGTGAACATATATGATTAGAAAGAACGACATATTTGCATTTGAAGACTATGAGAAACACAATTTAACCATTCTCATGTATTCACACCTTATTATTACAACAAATGTTAAGTTATTGAGACACCATGGTAGACCAAAAACAAAGACAATTAGTAGTGTTGATCATGAAACATTACTCGATACTTTGAAGATAAGAGATGGCCCTTCATGCACACTTGAGTAGCAGATCATTTGTTGTATGGAATAGGTATGATATTGTTCATCACATTTTGATATTGTTTATTTACTAAGGTTTCTTATTTAGGTTGTTTAAAATAATATAGATTTGTTATTCTAAGCATCTTTTCTAGTTTGTAGTACCATTTCATTATCATTTAGGTTATTTAGAATAATATAGATTTCTTATTCTAAGCATTTTTTCTATTGTGATCATATAGATTTTTCATTCTAAGTATATTGTGATGTTCATGGCATGATGGACCATGGAGCTACTACAACAATAGCTAGCTCTGATCCTTTGGTAGGGGTATGCAATAAATTAGTAAATTTGACATTACACTTGCTCTTTTATGGTCTATTATTGAAAATTTCCGTGATGCTTGTATGTAGTTTAACTGCTACCTTGATGGTTTCTACAAGTGCTTGTCACTCCAGAATGTCAACATGCTAGTGTCGTGAAAGAGTGTGATGATTATTTGTTTGCAATTATTTTGTTATATGTCACTCCACAATTTTCAATTTCTATATATTAATGTATATAGTTCTTATTCTATTAGTTGCATCTCCAGATGAGTGAAGAGAGGAGGAATAGTGTGCACATTCGACAGACAAAATAATTAACAAAAATTCCATCCAACCAACCGTGAAGGAAACACATGATCTATTTCCTTCCTCTACTAGGAAATGACTATATATTAGGGTTGTTTTTTGTATGCCTACATGGAATTTTATAAATCCTAAATTTGATAGAAATTCTTGAATGATGATATCATGCATATTGTGTATACTTTACGCGTATTCAAGTGTATACTTTAACAACTTATGTGTATACTTTGTGACTTATGAGTATTCCAATGTATACTTTACGGCCTACGTGTTTTCATGCGTATACTTTGTATTCATGTGTGTAGTTCATGAATTAAGTGTACTTGAGTAAATGATATACTTATTCAAAAGGACTAAAATGAATGCTAAACCCCTTTGCACCTTTACACTGCATCCATCTAACCCTTTTTCCATCAATTGAAAATTTGACACCATAGAAAAATGCCTTAGAGATATAAAAAACCCAGAGGTTATTGTAGAGGGGCCCTACATGATCCCACAATCTTAGATGAATTTTTTTTAGGTGCAACAATTTTTTAGTAATAGCTCATCAAAGATTGATGTCTTTTAGCACTTTGGACTTTTAAGGGAAATCACTGGTCCAATGTAATTTAGACTATTTTAGTGTGTTTGGGTGTGAAACAGGATCATTCCTAGCATAAACCCACCAATCTGAATGTGTTGGAACTATCGGTTTGGTTGTATGAGGAGCATAACGAAATTTACATCCCTTTGCACCTTTACACTACATCCATCTGACCCTTTTTCTATTAACTAAAAACTCGACACCACTAGCAAAAATTTTAGAGATATCAAAAATAGAGAGAGGTTATTGTAGAGGGTCCCAACATGATCTCATAGCCTTAGATGAAGAGTTTGTAAGAATCACAATTTCTGAGTAATAGCCCGTCAAATATTGCAACCATTTTTCACTTTGGACTCTTAAGGGATCGAGCTAGTTGAACATAGCTTGAAATGATTCGACATGTTTGGGTGTGAAAGAGGACCATGCATAGTGTAAACGTACCCATTCAGCCGTGTTAGAATAGTCAATTTGGTTGTACAAGTTGTAGAGCAAAAGTTGCACCACTTTCCAACTTTACACTGCTTGCATTTTACAACTTTTTCCTCAACTAAAAACTCATCACCATAAGAAAAATGCCTTCGAGATAGAAAAAATTGAGAGGGGTTATTATAGAGGGTCCCAACATGATCTTGTAGCCTTAGACAAACAGTTTGTAAGAATCATAGTTTTTGAGTAATAGCTCATCAAAGATTGTTTCCTTTTTGCACTTTGGACTCTAAAGGGATCGAGTCGACTGAACATAGCTCAGAGTGACTTGACGTGTTTGTGCGCGAAAGAGAACCATGCATAGCCTAAACGTACCCAACTTAACTTGTTATAATAGTTGATTTGGTCGTACAAGTTGTAGAATGAAATTTGCACCACTTTGCAACTTTACACTGCTTGCATTTAACAACTTTTTTCTCAGCTAAAAACTCGTCACCACGGAAAAACGCCTCTGAGATAGAAAACAGAGAGATTATTGTAGAGGGTCCCAATATGATCTTGTAGCCTCAGATGAAGAGTTTTTAAGCATCACAGTTTCTAAGTAATAGCCAATCAAATATTTTTTCCTTTTTTCACTTTAGACTCTTAAGGGATATTGCTGGTCCAATGTAGCTCAAATTGTTTTTGCATGTTTGGGTTCGAAACAAGACCATGCCTAACCTAAATGTACCCATCTAGACGTGTTGGAACTATTTTTAGAGTAGATTAACCTCCTTTTCATTGAAGATAAAATCTTCTTCTTATCTTTCCATTCCTTTTTTAAGTGGTTAATTTTAGTCTTTAGTTGTTTTGCTTCAATTTCAACGCTTAGGGAAACAAGATCCTTTGGTTTGAAAGAGCTTTGAATGCTTAGGAAAACAAATTCATTTGTTCAAATCCGCCTTTCATCTCTCACTTTCTTTTCCTGCACAAATTCTTACCAAATACAAAACATCGATTGCTTTAGGTTGAATGGCATATATGACAAAAATTACAATATAGCAAGTTTGGTGTGGGCCAAGGTTGATTGAAATATATAACAATATCATATGAGTGTTATTTCTTTTGTGCGAAGTGTGCATTATGAGTGGTTTGCATCAAGCCCATATGGTATGCCTAGTTTGCTTATTCATGCATTATGGTTAGCAACATTCATTGTTGTTGTAAGGCTACTTGGTCAACTCCCCATAATGCATGAATGAATTTTCTAGTATGTGGTAACAACATGACTCATGGCATTGAGTTCATATAGATTAGGGTAGTTTTACTTGTTACTTATAGATTATTTTACCTGCATTGTGATAGTATTCTAAAAGAGATTGGGTATTATAAATAAATGATATTTAAATAAGTTGCGATTAAAATTAATGGAACTATTAGATGTTTAAAGTTATATTGAGTATGTGGATGTTAACTCTAAATCATGTGGTAATTCTTATACTTGGAATTATTATTAATCATACATAATTAATAGAAAAATAAGGAATTTTAGTGGTTATACTATCTATTGATTTAAATGAACCCTATCTGAATTATATCCCATATGAATTATGGTTAAGATGATTAAGTTGTTTTATGATATCTAGAGTATGCATAAATTTTAGTTGCTTCATCTAAGTTTACTATGTTTCACAAATTATGGTGGTCGAGTGTGACCCGAGCATAAGCTTGATGCAATGAAGGAGGGGGAAAGAAGCCTCAGATGGTAGGGGGCATATATTTATGAGAGGCATTGAAAAATGAATGGAAAAGAGAGGGTATGGACCACTTCATCTTGCTTGATTTCTATTTCTATGTTATGGACTACCATGTATCTGGATTATGTGTATGTGTCATATGATTTAATCTTACCTTCTTATTTAGTAGCCTATACATATACGTTCTATACTTACTGTTACATTTATTTGTAATTGTTATTGGGTTACAAAATATAGTTAAAGTTATAATAGTAATGAGTTGTGGATGCTGCAATTTTTTTTTAGTAATTACTAAACACCAAGACTAATAATACTTAGTTGATAACGTAAAAAAAAATACAGAACATGACCATTTAGAAATGGATCATATCATGTACATACTTCAAAAATTCATGCAACTCATCAGTCAATTTCATAAAATAATCTATGATTTCACGATGATATCTCCAAATCAACTCATGCGAGGGTTTGTTAGTGTTGATAATTTTGGTGCATGTTTAGGATTTGAAATTAATATTATATGTTTTAATGATTGGAAAGAAAACAAAGGGTGAAATGCTAGTTAAATAACCAAAATTATTATGATATTTAGTATCAAATATATTATCATTATTATTAGTCAAGTATCAATATGATTAATATAAAGTGTTGTTTATATGTTTGTCACTAAACTATTCCATAAAAAATGAAAATTTTAATCATTAGAATAATGGTTATTTGATCTATAGAAAATCATTTGTTGCAACAACTAGCCCAAACTAATCACTAGTCTGCAAAGTAAGAAATTGTCATTAATAATTATTAATAAATTAAATTAATGATTCCAACCAATCCCAATCTTTAGCCTAATGTACGGGTTGAGACATGTTATATTAGAACTATTTGCACATTATATCATGCTATATGTAGTCAAACGATATTATGATATATGTCAAAACATGTAAAGGAATCAAAGACTCGAAGAAGTGAAGTAGTGATGGCTCTTGCATCAAACTCAAGGATTCAGAGCCCTAAAACCTTGATATTCATAGACCTATTACGAGATAGATCTGATATTTTATTCCGTCTTTTCCTCTAACTGCAGTGAAAGAAAATCCAATGCCATTAAGGAGGCAGATGGACCCATTTAATGGTGGTAGTCAATTAAGGTAAAAACTAGCTATTGCACCTTTGGTGTGCAATGGGTTACGCCGAATAACTATATGGATGTATTTAAGTAATTGATACATATTGGTTGAAATAGAAAATAGTTTAGATAATCTATAGACAAGAAATGAAATAAATGAAATATAAATTACTATACAAATAATTTATGTGAATAAATAATGTAGAATTGATATATTATACAAATAAATAGGAACTTACATTTATGTGATTAAAAATTGTAGAATAAGGATATATATACAATGATGAAAATAAATTGTTTCAATAGAATGCTTAAATTGCATTACGAGAATTCTTGCAATTGAGTACAATGGTATAGCAATCTTGTAACATTTTTTCATGGAATTCCAATGTATTTGTAATAAACAAAAGATATATTTAGTATTTAAAAAAGTGAGAGGATATGTAGTAAAGCAAGAAGAGAGATATAATTTATAACAAATAATCTATATAAATTTTGGTAATAAATCAAATAAGAAAGTGACATACCCACAGTAGTTCAAATGCATGTCAAGTGCCTGAGGAGGGTGATTAAAAAATGTAGAGTAAGGATATATATACAATGATGAAATTAGATTTTTTTTATAGAATGCTTAATTTGCATTACAATAATGTTTGCAATTGAGTAAAATGGTATTGTAAGAATAAATATAATTAGGTACCTTTGGTTGAGTAGTTTGTAGGTCTTAGACAATGAGAACATAGTGTAAATGACCAATGAGAGGATCCTGTAGTAAACCAAGAAGAGAGATAATTTACAACAAAGAATCTATATAAATTTTGATAGTGAAGCAAATAAGAAAGTGATATACTTGTAATGGTTCAAATGCATTTTAAGTGCCTAAGGAGGTTGAATTTGACAATGTTGTTAATCAGCTCTCTTTGCTTTTTCGGCGCGCAACATATGGGCTTTGTTGCATCCATGCATATAGTTAGAATGTGAAGGTTGGGTGTATGCGAAGACTTTGTAGATCAGGTATTCTTGAAAAAGCTGTGAATGTGAGGCCCTGTAGGTCTATGTTGCCAATGTCAATTGTGGCCCTTGGAAGTGTTAGTCCTTGTGACTTGTGTATTGTCAACGCCCATGCCATTTTAAGTGGAATTTGACAGTGAAGCCCTCGGCTAAGTGGGGATATTGGGACATTATTTGGATTGTTATGGTCCCAAGGTGGTCCAATGTAGTGTTTGAATTGCACAACAACAAACAAGGGTAGTTGAGGTGGTTCTTCACCCTCACTATATACAATTGATTTTATTTGTCCAAGTGCACCATTTATGAGCCCTGCTTCGACCCATATATTTGAGCATAACATGACCTCTTGGCCAATAGATAAAAAAAATTGAACTTGAAGTTGTTCTTCGTCTGCATTTGTGTATGTTGATCCCTAAGTTGCTCTGCAGTGGAAAGTGCAACTGGTGTTGCCAAAGACAACATACGTTTGTTGTGTAGTAACACCATTTCATTTGTTGCAAATAGATGTATGGCAGATAAGAAAACATAGTTTTCTATAGAATTGAGTGATGAACTTGAGCGTGACATTAGAACTTGCCAATCTTCTTGTGTAGGCTCTGCATTTCGTAGATTTGATAGAAGTGCATGAAAAGCAATTTGGGAAGGATTTTCACCAATTTCTTGAAATATTTTTGTCAGAATCACCACTATTCTGAAGCTGTGCCATAGAGTCCTGCCATAGGAAGTAGAAGCATACATGGGGTTATCTTTAACTGGTGGTAGTTGGCTCAAGTCACCAAAGAGAATAATTGATCACCCTCCAAAGGGTAGGTGGTTGTGGACAAGGAATGCTTCCCGTAGTCACATATCAATACGTTATAGCAACTTTGGACCAACGAAGCTCATCTCATCTAAAGAGGCAAGAAAATATAAAGATATAGATTAGCATATTTTGTTGTGGTTCAGGATATTATTTTAGATGTCTATAGCATTAAAATATAAATTAAGAAGTCTATGTGATATTATTGTTATGCCTTCTTCATATTTTGTTACAATATAAAATACTAAATAAGTGTGATAATATATAATCTACCATTCTTTAAGCAAAACAAAGTATAAATATGTTAAATACAACCAAAAAAATATTTACAAATATACAACATTTGACAAAAACAACTTTATAATATTAATTTTACTAAAAACTTTTTTTTTATAAATAACATTTTTCACACTGAACTAAATAAATTGTTAAACAATTTGGCGGGGTGTGTAAATCATTGATGAAATGATCTTTTTTGGCAGTGGAAACAGACTTGTCAAGATTTGTTTGGCCCAAATGCATATTCATACCAAATGTCAAACTGTAAAAATAATTTTATTACTTTAAAACAGGGTGAAGAGCACCAACACAATATACTCTCCAGGTAATCCAACTACCAAACAAGAGGTATACTAAATTTGGTATTCAATTTCTAGCACCCTAGAAATTAGATTTAAAGGCATATCATTCACAAACTTCAAATCCTCGAGATCTGCATCAAATTTATGACTGATGGATTCCAAAGAATGTGCTATCTACATATTGAGCCCTTTCCTTATTTCGGCTTTGGATGGACACTCACACCTAATTGGAAAGATACCTGGAGTACCAATAGTGAGATTTTCAGATGCCAAAGTAGGATTTGAAACTTCTACAATGTGGCAAACCACTGGCTGCTACTATAACTAAATTCGCTTGAATATGGACAAAGTCCCTTCATTTCATTAGCAGATACTAACCAATTGTGAACGGACTTGAAAAGAAAATAGCTTACAGAAGCATAATGTAGTCCAACCACAGGAGACGAGCTTTTCCAAAAAATGAGGTTTGATAGTTGGGAGTTTTTTCTAGTTGAAGAATGAGGAAATTTGAAACTTTGAGAAAATTTCCCATCCCCTCCTATTGAAATTATGATGCTGCTTGGCCAAATTTTATCATCTTTGCCTTTAAGTGAAGGACTAAGAATTGAAAACTCAAAGTGACTTGATAACACTTATTATTTTGTCTAGATGAATTTGTGAGTCTCATTGATAACACTTAGTATTTTTCTTAGACATACAACCTTCAATTCTGGGGATAGGGTGTGCAATGGGTTACGCCGAATAATTATATGAGTGTATTAGAGTTTGTGTAGACATATTGGTTGAAATAGGAAACTATGTATTTAACCTAAGAAAAACAACACATGAAGTAAAGAAAATCCAAATGAGTATTTGCCTAATTTGATTTTGTGTAGACATATTGGTTAAAATAGAACAATGTGTATATAACTTATAAAAACAACAAATGAATAAACTAAAATGGAAATAGTATCAAGATTAACATGACAACTGTAATTTACCATATTAAGATTATCCAATAAAACTAAGATTAACATGACAACTATAATTTACTATATTTGAGTTTTTATATAAAAAGGTTCGTCACACCCATATACAAATACAACTAATTAAGACTTATAGAAATAATTAATAAATTGTAAATATTTGTTGTAGTGAGTATAATAAGTGAATATTATTAAAGGTGGATATAAAAAATAAAAAAAGTAAAATATATATATATATATATAAACTATCAAATAATTATTAAATAATTAAAATAAATTTTAACTAAATAAACTAACTTTAAAAAAAATTATTAGTAAATAAAATAAAATAACTCTTAATTAAATAAATTAATTATAGAATAATTCACGAGTAAACAAAATAAAATAACTTCTAAATTAAAAAACTTGACATTCACAAAAGTAAAATATAATAAAATATTACCATTCTACTTGCTCATACTCATGCACTACACAATTATAAATTATGCAACTTGATATTTGACATATTATAAATGGTTGAGGCTATGATCCCACCAATTGTGATCTAATAGGATATTTTGTCTCTACCTCTCCCAAAGATGGAGACTAAGAAACTCCTTATTTCCACATTTTATATCTATGACGGTCATATAGAGATATCACTTTACATTTATCTACACAAGCACCCCAATCACCATTTGAATACGAAGAAAGCCCAACCATCATAGACACATAGTTACTCTTTAGTAGGCACCCCAACTAAAACAAGGAAGGAACCTCAAAACTGGCAGACCACAAACTTTCTCTTTCAACCTATAACCTCAAATTTTGACACTGGAAAATCCAAATTCCTTGATGTATGTCCATGCCATATTCCAAAGCTCCCATTTTGGCACAGGCAGGGAGGAAACTGGCGAAGGTTGTGAAATTTGGCTTATCAAAAAATAATGCATCCAAGGGCTCATCCACAATGGTGTAGTTAAATACTAGTTTGGTCCAATTAACAAATCCCATTGGATCAAAAAGATTTCAATAATCAAGGGGTGGCATACAAGCTATCATTTCAACAAATAAATAAAGATCTTAATTTGGATCCAATTTCATAAATAAATGCATGCTAAGCAAGATAACATGTCAAAAATAAATTACCAATGTATTAAACTACAAGAGAATTCCATAATTAAAATAAAATGACAAGATGAATACATTCCTTTTAATTTTCTATAGTAATGTGATGAACAAATAGAACTCTAAATCCCTCTAGTTCCTACAATTCAAAAAATAGACAAACCTCCATAAAATCCAAGGAGAAATACAAATCTCACAATAAACCCCTCAATAAGAAGGTAATAACAATCCTTTTCCAATGGGTGAATCCCCACAAACATCTATTGAAAACCCACAAAGCAATTTTCATCCCAAAAATCCATGAACTCTTATATTTTCTAGTCCATATTCTAGATTTTTTCTCCTCTTAAAATTAGGCTAGATGAAAAGACATAAAAATCCCCTTTTTCCAAAATTTGAAAACTTAATGAAACCTAGTTTTAGGTCACATCACCTAAAAATAAAAGAATTTAAAACCAAAATCCCATAAATCAACTTGAAAATAATATGGCTTTCAAAGAATTAACATCATCCCCTAAATTAAATAACCCAGATTAAAATAATAAAGAGGTTAAATCAATTAAAATCATTAAAATATACAATTAAATAAATCATTACATAAAAGGATTAATTTATGTATTTTTATTAAAAAAAAAAATGTTTATACCATCTTCAAATCTTGAGTATTAAGTTTTTATTATTGATAGGGTGATCTATGTGAGAAATATGTAAACCTTTACTTTCTACTTAAAATATTAAAAAAGTGAAATACATTATTATGCTTTTTATCTTTAAAAAAATACACTAACAAAAAATTTATTTAACTAAACAACTAGTAGTAATTGAAAAAAAAAGATAGTATTCAACTTTGAAAATTCAATAATAAAAAAAATCTTGTTGAAAATAATGATATAACTCCCTAAAATAAAATAAAATATTTAAATTTTTTAAAACATAATATTAAAAACAAAATATTTATAAAGAAGCATCTAAACCCTATAATTTAAATTATACATAGTAATGTTAAATGAGAAGACAAATCTTCATTCTTAATTTTTCTTAAGAAATATTATCAAATATGTGCGTACCTCCATTGAATATTGTCATGTAACTAGGTAATGCCGTAAATATTGTTTTTACTAATTCTAGTCCATTTCGTTAGAGGTTAGGAATTGTAAATCAATTTTAAACAAACAAGTTGTGAAAATACTATTCTTTCAACGGCTAAGAAATTTAAGTCTCCGCATGTATACCTAGTTATCAACAACATATTCTAATATTCCCTTGGTTTTGTCGTTAAGGACATTCCAACATCTAAGATACTCCTCGAGAGCTTTGGATTTTTTATTTTTTTATTAGTTTTTGGGGCCTCCTCCTACATGCCATCGAAAATTGACCATTTCTTTAATGAGTATTAAATTATACGACATCTATTTCAGGTATTGTGTCAAACAGTTCGCGTGCCTTGTTAATGCTTCAATTTTTTGCATGCATGTCTACCAGGGTACTTGCTTCCTCTATCCTTTATGCTTCGATGGATGTCCATACTGTTCCAAAGGTCCCATTTTCGCATTGGGCAGGGAGGATGCTAGCAAAGGTTGTGGAATTTGGCTTTAAACCTGACAATTGCATTTGCTTGGAAATTTCTAAAGCCTTTTCAGTAAATCCATTTTGTGCATATCCGAGACCACATTTCTTTGAGGCACCTTGTCAAACACTTCACGTGCCTTGTCTATGCTTCCAATTTTTGCATACATGTCTGCCCTGGCAGTTGCAACTACAACATCTGAAAAAATTCCTCTATCCTTTATGCTTTGATGGATGTCCATACCCTGTTCCAAAGCCCCCATTTTGGGATCTGCATGCTTAGAGTGTCAAAGGCTGAACCTCCTTTATATTTTTTCTCTGGTTGTCATAGTTATTTTATAACCTAGGTTTAAGTCAATTCCTTCCTTGTGTAAGTGGGTGCTACTGTGTACAACACTACTGACGTGGATAGCAGCGAGAAGCCACAAACGAGGGTTCTGTACACCTCGGTCAAGACCAAAAGCTCCGCAATTTGTAGGCATAAGTTGTGTCAAATGTTTTCTGTGGCACGGATGAAGGCATCTATGCAATTTACCTTTAAGCTCTTGCCATGTTAAAATGAATACTCCACGGTATTTTTGAAGTTGTGCCTCCCAACTCTCTTCATGCATTGACTTAACTTCTTTAATACGGGTTAGGGGTTACGTTGCCTTTTTAGAATAGGCTCCAGTAAAATAAAAAGGGAAATTATTAAAGTTAATGAATAAGCGGGTGTAACTAAATAGTAAGGCATCCTTAAAATAATTATATTTTATATTTTTATTGTAGATAGGAGCTTCAATAAACAAAAGCACCCTCTATAAATGTTGATGCATAAAAGCATTAAGAGCAAATAAAATGTCTTATAATAAAATAATTTATACACATAAGTATAGGCGTCATATTTTTAATAAATAAATAGCATTATCTTTTTAAAATGAGCCAATTGAATTTAATGTAATATTAAATATAAATAGTCTATATAGTATATATTTTATAGAAAGTAGTAATTAAATATAAATATAATATATAATTAATATGTGAAATATTTTTTAATTTATTTTATGTAAAAAATATATTCTAAAATGTAAAATATTATATAAAAAATATATTATATATTAAATAGATTATATTTATAATTAATAATTTAAAATACATAAAAATAACTAAAATTTAAATATTAATAATTTAAAAATTTGTGTGATTCAATGCACAACAGATGAGCAGAGTTTGCTGGTAAAATATTTTTAAACCCCGTTTTCATTTGGTTAGTTTGCCCTCATCTCTTTGCTTTGAGATTCCTCTGAAAATTTAGCTTTATGTTTATCATCGCAAGAATCTGAAATATCATTATCCTTATACTCATTTTCTATGTGCTATGGTTCTTAATGAAGGTCCATTATACCAAGATTCAGATTTGTTATATTTATTTTTATATAAATTGAAAAGATTTGCAATTATTCTACTTATATTTTATACTAATGATTCAGGGAGTAAGAAAATGATAGAGAGGAAACTAAAGGATTTTTAGTGAGAATTCAGAAGTCAACAACAACGCAGATTAAAAGGGCTAGACAAATCAGATTCAAAGCACAAGGTAATATACCCTAAGGATGTGATAAAGGTGAAGAGACATTCCCACTCATGAGCCCTGTACAACAAGATCTTGGCTGAGCTTCCATACAGTTTCTCAGAATCAAATAGATTTTTCCAAGTACACCTTTGCAATAACTGTTCTCTACAGTAGCAAATCTAGTAAAATCATATTGATCTGACCAACATAGTAAAGATAGAAAGTGACAAAAAAACATGTATAAGAGTGGCAAGAAGCAACACTCTATCGAAGATTTAACAGACCTCTGGACCAACTCTAGAGCTTTCAGTAGTTTCATCAAAGGTTTTAGATTCACAGGGTTAAAGCTCTAATGTGTTAAAAGAGTGTAAATTCAAATTGAAATTTAGGTTTCAAAGTCATTTTTGCCTAGTTTACAAGCCTACATATGGCAGCTTTTCAGCACTTTTATTTGCCACAAAGCACACAATGAAAACAACCATGCTAGTAATCGAAATTTTCTATCCTATTGAGAACAAAAATAGCATTAGCATTGTAGCTTTTGATAATTCTTCTATTGACCTTAGGAATTATTTTGATTTTGTGAAGGGATTGCCCTCATTATAAATGAAAAATATGGGTCTTAACAAGAGAAAATAAAAAACAAATTACAATCATCTTGCAGAAAACAAAGTGCAAAATATCATATGTAAATAGAAATACAGGACTACAAAACATTGTTAGGCGGTTGCAAATCCAAAATTAAATGATGGATTGATAAAAAGATACGGAAAATTTAAGAAAAGAACTCTCAGCAAATGGTATAAGGCCTTTAAGTAAGGAGCACCTTAACCAAAGAAAATTACCTTAATATCAACAATTTAATTAACAATAAACTAAAAGTACCTATACTCATTCTCCTTCTAAGCAAACCATGCACCAAAACACATGGATCCTATGGTGGTATTTTGAAAAAATAATTCCTTTCATGATGCTTTGATGGATGTCCATAGACTGTTCCAAAGCTCCCATTTTGGCATAGCCATGTCTATTTGTATCATTCACTGTTCATTCATACTACAACTTTTCTCCTTTCACAGTGGGTTTGACATACTTTAACAGCAGATTTCTTCTTCTTTTTACATAAATTGCCGTTTATAACACTTTTTTATGGTGATTGGAGAGACCTCATTTTACAGCAATTCTCCTTTCTCCTTTTCAATTTGCTTTTCAACTAGTATTGTGACTCTTCGCTTCCTTCCTTAGATAGTTATCAAACAGTATAGAGTAAGGCGAGAGGACGAAACACTATCATGGTGTTGACTATCTTAAAGAGATATTCAGAGTCATTGAAGACATCTGCGCAAATAAAGTCATCTTAGAGAGTAATAGCGACCACAGTTCATGCCTTATTATGTTCTATATAGGATGATCACAGGTTCGAATCTTAGGCTGTTCTGTATTATGTAATATTTGTCTAGTTATTACATAAATTGCCATATAATGCTTCAGAATATAAATACATTTGTTTTTTTTTATGCTCGTCTTGTTTAACACCAAATGATGATTAGATATTAAATCAAAATTCAAATGGGAACGGAATTGTTCAATTTTTCATTAATTATTTCACAATTTTTTTTTACCATGGCTTGAGAGCAAGCAGCTATCTTACACATTGTAGGGTCACAAAAAATAATGTATTCACTATTCATAATCAAGGTCTTCTTTAGTGCTATTTCCTTAGAGAATCTATATCTATTCTTCTGATCTTGCGGAATCGCAAGTGAAATGAAGTTTGAGAGAATCCATAAGTATCCTTGTCATCTTGCGGAATCACAAGTGCAATTAATTTTGATAGAATCCATATTTGTCCTTTTCATCTTGCTGAATCACAAGTGAAATGAAGTTTGACGATACCCTTCATATCCCATCCCTAAACAAAGATAGATGCCTAAATTCAGAATAAAATATGCTTTTCAATACAGTAATATGGTGTCTTGCTTGTCCTGATAATATGGAAGACATTTAATAAATGTTCAATTATATTGATTATCATTCTATATGAACTAAACAATAATATTATTTGCTTATTCATTTTTTTGTTTTTTTGTGAATTAGTCATTTGTTTTAAAATTTAAAATTTATTTATTTTCTTCTATGTGTTTATAATTTTTATGCTTTAAAAATAAAATAAAAAAAATTAAATGTATTACTTAATATATTTAATTGATATCTAGATATTACATAAAATTGTTATATATTTTTTTTATTAATTTTTTATATTATTATAAGAGGCCAATTAATATATTAAATGATAATATATTGAGGGCATTTAATATATATTCATTTTTTTTGAGAATTATGTTTTCTTTCTCTTTGTATTCAATTAAATTGATTATCATTTAATATGAAGTTAAAAATAATATTATTTTGTTATTCATTCCTTCCTTTTTTTTGATTTACTACTTTGTTTTAAAATTTCATTTTTATTTATTTTCTCCTTTTTAATATTTCTAAGCATGCAATGGGGTACACCGAATAATTGAATGGTGATATTTTAATCTGTGTAGAGAGTTTGGTTGAAATATAAAATAGTGTAGATAATTTTAAAAGGCAACTAATGAAATAAAGTAATTGTAAATGATTTTTGTTTTATTTAATTTTGTGTAAATGAAAATGAAATAGAACAATATGAATATAACTTATTAAAACAACAAATAAAAAAATTAAGTGGAAACAGTATAGAAGCAAAAGAGGAACTTAAATTTATGTGATATAAAAATGTAGAGTAAGGATATATATATGCAATGATGAAAATTAAGTGTTTTTATAGAATGTTTAATTTTCATAACAAGAATGTATGCAATTGAATACAATGGTATAACAAAATTGTAACATGGTCACTTTGAACTCCAATGTATCTATAATAAGCAAAAGGTATATTTAGAATTTGAATAACAACTAGTAGAAACGAGAATGTTGAAGTTGAAATTCAAATAACACTGTTAGTTACCTTTGATTGAGTAGTTTGTAGGTCCTAGACAATGAGAACATAGTGACACTTGCTAGTGTCTGATAATTATCTAACAAGTACAACTACTAGACCAGAACTCTAACCTACTAAAGTGTGAACCCATTCAGACTTTAAGAGCAATGAACCCACTCAAGTATGAGATAATTTAGATTAAATTTTTCTTTCATGTTAGATGATAGTTATCTCTTACACTTTTACTTCTAAGTGTGTAATTGGGTTCAAAATCCCTTTGCCCAATTATGACAACACAAATACCTGCTTGTAATATAATATTTCTTCCAAAATTGAAGCTCTGTCAAATCTAAAAAGAATGTGACAAAAGTTCTAATAGAAGTATCATTACTTTATTTATTTTAATTGCATACATTTATTTCAATGGATTTATTAGTCTCCTAATCTTTATTTTAAATTGTCTAGTTTATTCTAGTAAATATTATGGGGAGGTGTGTTCTTTTCCCTTACAATACCTTAGTCCTTGCATAGCTAAATCTTAGCATGAATATAAATGTTCTCCCCTAATAAATACCACCACACATTTCGGCAGGTGTAAGATTCAAATTACTACCTTAAACAACCATGCATATCTTACATTGATGCTTAAAGATACAAATTTGTTAGTTTCATTTTTAAAACCATGTAAACCCATCTTTACTTCAAATTCATCAAATAAACCAACATAAACACCATATATTCCAGTAGAATGATTCAAGTGTTTACAAAAGCTTCATTAGAGAACATCTAAAAGAAACAAAAGGTCTTGAAACAAGCAGCCATAAAAAATGGATATTTAAAGCTAAAACACAAGAAAACATGCAGTTGTTGGAGACCTTTAGCAAGAACTAGCTCATCACCATCCTTTGCTAGGCTGACATGAAGAAACCCAATATGCTTAAAAGCACTGGAAAATATTTTTCCATTAGTGGCACCTGAATATTCCCAAGTAAGTCAAAAGAGGCATTTTGTCAAATAGTTCACGTGCCTTTTCTATGCTTCCACATTTTGCATACATGTCTACCAGAGCATTTCCAACTAGAATATCTGAAAAAAAAATCCTCTTTCCATGATGCTTTGATGGATGTCCACACCCTATTCCAGAGCTCCCATTTTGGCACAAGCAAAGAAGATATTGGCGAAGGTTGTGGAATATGGCTTTACACCTGCCAATTGCATTTGCTTGAAAGTTTGTAAAGCGTTTTCAACAAATCCATTTTGTGCATATCCTGCAATCATTGTAGTCCATGAGATGACATGTTTTTAGGTATTCTATCAAATTGTTAATGTGCCTTGTTAATGCTTCAAATTTTTGCATGCATATCTACTAAGATAGTCACGACCATAATATCTAGCAAAGTTCCTCTATCTTTCATGCTTCAATGGATGTCCATACCTTGTTCCAAAGTTCCCATTTTGGCATGGGAAGGGAGGATGCTAGCAAAGGTTAGGGAATTTGGCTTTAAACCTGACATTGCATTTGCTTCAAAATTTCTAAAGCCTTTTCAACAAATCCATTTTGTGCATATCCATAAGAATTGCAGTCCACGAGACCACATCTGTTTGAGGCATCTTGTCAAACAGTCCATGTGCCTTGTCTATGCTTCCACATTTTGTATGTACATGTCTACCAGGGCAGTTGCAACTACAACATCAGACAAAATTCATCTATCTTTTTATTCTTTGATGGATGTCCATACCATGTTCTAAAGCCCCCATTTTTGCACAGGTAGGGAGAATGGTAGCAAAGGTTGAATATATCTTTGTTTTAACTTAGTGATTATATTACCTTGTTATCCAACCATGGGGGAGATGGTTGAAGTCTTATTGTCGAACTACGGTTCCTCTATGAATTATATACGTAGGCAAGGCTGTCAAAGATGAGCCCCCAAGGAATTAGGTCTGGCCCCTAGGGTTTGCTATCTTTTTATTACTTTGACTTGATATTGACATAATGTAATTGCTTAGCTTATGACCTGATAATGCCTTCAACTTATGAATGTGTTGGTTGAACTATTTAAGTCTATCTAGATGATTTAATTTTCATGTCCTCATTTGAAAGCCCTCCTAAGATTGTGTAAGCAATTAAGTTGTCTAACTAAATATATTAATCTATAACTAGTCAAATGTTGTATGCTTCCTTGTAGTGCCTTCTTTGGTAGTAGCTTTGTGAGTTATGCAAACGTTCTAGAGAAAAATTTGAAATTTGTGTTTTGTCCTTAATTGTTTCATCTATTTTTTTTTTTGTTTAGTTAAAAACGTTATTATTGTCCTTCATTCACACCATTTCATTATTATAGAATTCATGCTTACTCTTGATAACAATGCTATTATTAAATTAATAACCCTGACAATAATCACATTGCTACTTACTGGCAACTCAAACATTAAAACAAGACCATTTTAAAAATTAAAGTTATTATCATGACCATTTAACAAAAGGGCTAAGATACACCCCTCAAGGAAGTGATATGAATGTGTACACAATATCATTGTTACATCTATGACTATCGACAATTTAAGATTTTAATTTAATATAGTTATCCCAAAGGCAGATATACCCACTATGAACCCTACCGAAACTGATAATCCATTCCCTCACATTTATAATAATTAGATATTATTAGCAACAATATTGACATTTCATCTATAAACTAATAATATTAATATCTTGATGTATTCCATATGATTATACTTGATCTTACCATTTACTGTTAATATTAACATTACTCTCCTATTAGTATCAACATTTCTACCAACTTCCATCTCACTTATTTACTTCATTACTACTTATCAATCTCTTTAATTATTATCTTAATGATATGGATAATATTAAATTATCCTTAACTTTATTGATTTTACTAACACTTATGTTGGTATTATAGTTACCTTTATCGTTACTGTTCCTTTTAATATGTACACACACAGATGACACTATTAAGAGTAATGATTTTAGCAATGCTAATATTATACTAAATTGTTCTTAACAAATTTTATGATACAAGTGTTATCATTATTGTTGTGATTATTTACATACATAAAACATAATGAAGAGATACCTCCTTAATTAATGACATACCATAGTTTTGAAAATATATACATAATCTAATAATAGTAATATTAGAGCCCCATAAACTCTATGCAATCATCATTTTGTTATTTACCTTAGAAATAGTAATAATAGTCCGCATTGATATCAATATTATTATTCAATATCAAACCACAAGGGCCCTAGAATAAGAACAAGTCGATATTTAGTTTCTATTCAAAATTCTTTTGTGTAACTTAGATGCCCAAAATGATACTTGTTTATTTTACTCTTAATTTGACATCATTAATCTCACTTGCATTGAGCTGAGTAAATAATATTATTATTCACTTTGAATTATCCTCAATAGTATTAATAACTCCTACATTAACAAATATATTATTAATGTTACTAATCAACGACTAAGAATGAATCTCATATTAATATTAATTCTTTTTTTTTTTCAGCAAATTTAGGGTGCAATACAACTTGAGTTCAAGATCAATCTCACAATATTGTCAGGTTATTTAATGCCTAATTAGGATACCATCTTGGTGCATATAAAATTCACAAGATAGAACTAAGTCATCTCATCTTAAGCATTGCCTTGCAAATTTAAATTTTGTATTTGGACAATGCCATAATCATATGGCAAAGGGCATTTAGATTTTATTAAAGTTACAAAATTTGTATTTCATGTTATTCTCACTTTTAAGGCGAATTGGGATTCCATTTCTCTTTTAAAATGCATCCATGTGGGTATACAATATTCAGATTTTGTTTTTTTAATTTTTAATTTTAGTTTAGTATCAGTTTAACAACTTATAATCATGGTTTAATATTGCTGGTTGAGTGATGCTAACAAAGTCAACTTGCTGCTGTAGAAATCATCTTTAGATCACTCAAAATTGGTAGTCTGAGTGCAGCAATATTTTTTTATTTTTTATTTTTTGAGATACAATTCCAGATTTAAGGCACAATTTTTTACAGCAATTAAAAGACTAACTTTGAAAGATAATTTTAGGATTTTGTTATATCTTAGTCACTAAATTTTTGTTGGAGTTAGTTTATGTTTTCAGCTTAAGTTTTTTCTGTTTATAGTCTTCCAGATTTAGCACCTTATTTTTGTGCTTTATCACCCAATTTTTTGCTGCAAAATTAGATGCACAAAAGGTGATTCTCAAACATTAACAGCTGATAAAGTTTTATGCCATCTATTTTCTTCTTATCAGATAAAGGTCCCTATGGATATTTTCAATATCACACTCTGCTAATTTATTTATATGCTTATAATCTTTAAAATATCATTATTTTTGTGCTAATTAGTCGAAATCATCACCGTTTGACCAAGTGATATGATAATGCAATGCTACACTCGATTGATAGAGCTGATTAAGATCGACCAATTATGCAAATGAGCAGGAAACTAACCTCCCCACTTGTGCAGTTCCTCTCAAACTACAGTGGCATTCACCGACATACTGGCATATCTACTTCGTAGGACTGAGCCATTTCCCTACAGTATTAAAGGGGCATTTACTAATCTGACACCTACCAACGCTTTTTGTCTTCTCCTCAACATTTCATGAGAAATAACAGGAAATTTCTAACCACCAATACCTTCAGATTTGGGCATCGTCCTCCCTCTTGCAATCGAGTGAACAAAAAAACAGGTAGAAAAAGACGTGCAATAAAAATTATACTTTGTTATTTTGTGTATTTTAATGCTTATCCATTATGGTGTTTAACATAATGAAATTAATTAATAGTAGGCATTATTTTTAAATTTACCAAATCTAGGAATGGCACTTCCTCGTCGATGAACCGATATCATTGAAGTATCAGATAGTGATAGCTTCCCTGGTGTTCCATTCAATTCACATTCTTCAACCAATTGGGATGGATCTTCTGCAAATATTGTAGATTTATCGAACGAAATCATCGCTAATTGCTTTGATAATTTGCACAAATTACAAACAATTGTTCAAAATGTACACAGTGTCTAGGGTTTTGAGGTGCAAGCAATGGAAGGCACATTGCAGGAATTCCACTCAACTTGTGACAAGCTTGCCACATTTTGTACATTTCTAAGAGAAATGCATGCTGATGACGTGTACGGGAATGGAGGTGCTCCATACATTAAATGCGATTTTGAGAACTATGTAAGGAATGCTTGAAACTTTTGTTCTTGAAATGTGTATATAGTGCAGTTTTGTAATGTGAATACAAGCACTCCCAACTATGACTAGTGTCCTACTTTTTTGTATGAAACTCCTACAATAAATTTTATTTTCGAAGTGCAACAAACAAGGTTATGTTCTTTGTAGTAAAAAAATATTCCTCAAGTTCCTTAAAAGTATGATGTAAATTTCATGTTATATTGAAATAAAATTATGTCACCTATTAGTATTATACATGGTGTTATACATTTGCGTTAGTATTCATACTTATCTCTCATGGTTTTTTTTCTACACTTTATGGCATCACATTCTAAAATTATGTACACATGATTGTAATTATGAATACAAACAAGAAATAAATAACGTATGCTTTTCTATTTTAGTAAGCCTATATATATTTATAACCTTTTCACATATAAGTTGTCAATGTTGTTTTCAGTATGTTAAACCTTTGTAATTAATAATCCTAGTAAAAAAAATTGTAATACTTTCTTTTTTCATAGTTCTAAATATTTAAAAACCATACACATATAAGAATTCAATGCTTTATCAAATGTGTAACCCTATTTTCCAATTTAATTATATAAAAAAGATACATCCTTTCTTAACTCCAAACAACAAACCTTATCGATGTTAGAATGTCATTATATTTTGATTAAAAGTGACACTTTATTTGTAGTGCACTTTGAAGTTGTTTGTTATGCCATTGAATTTTTCTCACCACCTTTTGTACTCCTTATATCCACAGGATCAAATTTGTTTCAATTCACGCAACCATTGTGAGAACCACATATACTAGTGCTATCTATAGGTACGTTCCCAATTAATTATTTCCTCTTTGTCGCTATTTTTTAGCTTATATATCTTCCATCATGTTCATTCTTGAAATTGTATTGAATGCTCTTAATGCACCTTTTAGAACATTTCCTTAACAAGGACCAAATAAATACATTGTCCATTTTGCAACTTTCCTTTTTTCCATAGATTCTATATTGAATTATGATTGTTGGTTAATGACTGTAGGTTAATTTATTAAAATATATAATACAATTTTTTTTACTTTTCAACAAATTAGACACTATATCTTCTTTTTTTTATATACAATTCTTTAAAAAAGGGATTTCTTTTAATTTTTCCCTTCACATATATTTGGAAAATGCTTACAAAACCTTCTCTCCCTTACCATTTGATCCAATTTCTTGTAGTTCTACAATAAAACATCATACACAATACATAGTCTTGTACCTTTCTGAAAACATTGCTAACATTTTTAGGAATTTTAAAAGGTAGACCCTCTTTTTCGTAATTTTCTCGCTTTTTGGGAAAATTTCCATTGAAAGCATTACCAAATTATCATATTTCAATTTTCTCCCAAACTTATTGCTAAGGACATTGAATCTTTTGAAAACATTATTATCATATTTCCACATGCTTGCAGGCACATTTACTAGAGTAACTCCAAACAAAACAATGGCAACATTGACTGCAAATGCCATTTCAGATATTCTTGCAGGCATATCTGGTTTGAGCCCTGTTTTGCAAGTTGCATCCATTGACTCCATTCAACAGGCACACTCTAAAGTTTTCAAGTATCGTGTTCAACTATCAGATGGTTTACACACACATCATGCTTTACTTCCTGGTCAGTTCAATGACCTTGTGTTGGAGGAGGCTTTAGTGAAAGGTTCTATTGTCCTACTTAAACAGTATACTACAAAGATATTTCATAAATTTACGTACATCCACACTTTCCCATAAACTTTTCCTTTTTTATTTATTTTTCCTCTACATGATTTTACTAAATGTATCACTTTTTAAAACTGCAGGGCTATCATTATCGAGAACTTTGAATTAATTTCAAACAATGCACCAATTGTTGGCACTCCAACTCCTCTCCTCGAATCTATAAGCTCCCTCCCATCAAGTAGCTCTCTAGCTCCGCTGGGATCTTCCCAATCAAAAAATGATTCAATGGAAGAAGATGAAGAGCTTTAGACTCAACATAGTATATCCCCTTTTAAACCAATTCCCATAAAAATGCTAACCCCCAACCATAAGCATACAATTGAGGGTTGAGCCTTGATGAAATCATCAATCCATGAATATAAAAATGTTGGACGTGATGGAAAAGTTTTTGGATTTGATTTTATAGACATGGCAGGCTCTGAAATTCATATTTCTTGCTTCAATGAACAAGTTGAAGAATTCTACCATGCTATTCATTCTGATAGTTTTTATGTTATATCCAATGGTCGCATGAAAGTTACAAACACAAAATATAGTACCTCTACACATCCCTATGAAATAATTCTGCATAATTCATCGACTATCATTCCTTCCACATCCTTGAACTCCACAATACCTTCACATGCTTTCCACATTAAAAGCATCCATTCATTGTCCTCGTTGCGTATCAATTCCCTCGTTGATGTCATTGGAATACTTTTAGCTATCTCCCCTGCTTCAACCATTCGTAAAAGAGATGGTACAGAGACACTAAAATGCACTGCTACAATTGTTGACATGTCAGCTTGTACCATAGATGTAACACTTTGGGGTCATCATTGCTATATTGATGGGATACAGATTTCTGATATGCCTATACAACCAAATATTTTTGTTATTTTGATTAAATCAGGATGTATTACCTCATGGTGTGGGATAGGTCTTGATACTATTTTCCCAACTAAAGTTCTACTAAACCCAAATTTAGTAGAGGCCTCAAACTTACAAACATGGTATGCCACTACAAAAATTGCCAAGCCCTTTAGTTCCCTGTCAAAAATACACCTTTCTCCCATAAAGTTTGCAAATCCAGTAAATATCTCATCTCTTGCAGATAAAAACATGCTTGAAAAAGAAAAAAATTTGCATAAGGGTCTCCATTTCAAAATTGCACCTTGACAACTTCTATTACCTTTCATGCCCTCTATTGGTTGACAATAAAAAGTGTAAGAAAAAGGTTTTTCAAACTTCACCTACTAGTTTTCGCTGCCCAAAGTGCTCTACAGATCTCCTTGTTTGTGACTTTAGCTACATGTTTAAAATGGACTTGAAAGATGCAACTAGTGAACTCCTCAAAGTTACTGCATTTGAAGGCCCAGCAAATTCCTTACTGGGTGTTAACGCCGAAGATTTGCAACTATTGCTTACTAAACCTGATGCTAGTAGAGACATTTTGGACCATATTCTTGGTAGCCAATTTTACATTGATTTGAGCATCAAAATGATTCCCTTTGGTGGATAGGAAACACAAAGCATTGTTATTACTACCATAAATCCAATTTAAATGTTGCACTTCTCTCTTTATAGTAATATTCTAAACTTGGCCTATCCATATATATGTAAACATTATCAACAAATGTGATTTGTTTCAAATTCAAATTTTCTTACCATATGTCCTCCTTCGTACCATATAATTTTTTGTAACCAATTTAAATGTGCACTTCTCTCTTCTTAGCAATATTGTACTCTTGATCGACCCATTTATGTAAACATTAGCATGAAATACAAATAGTTTTATTTTATTATCAACTTTATTTTATGGAATTCAAATTTTCTTACCATATGTCCTCCTTCGTACCATATAATTTTTGTAACCAATTTAAATGTTGCACTTCTCTCTTCTTAGCAATATTGTAATCTTGATCGACCCATTTATGTAAACATTAGCATGAAATACAAATAGTTTTATTTTATTATTAACATTACATATATTTACATGTTTTTGTTTTCTCTTATGTTCCAAATTATTTAATCACACAACGTTATCTCCTCTCAAACTAGAATATATATATGTAGCTATATGTATGTATATAGCCTATATATTCTACTAGTGATCTCTCACAAATCTAATTCATTTCTTCTTTCCTCAACATTCATTTTTATGGAGCCACAAAATGAAAGTATGCAAGAAAAACGTTCTCGTCAAAATGAGATGAAACGTAAACAATACCATGCAAGGAAAGATGAAATTAACAAACGAAGACGTGCAACCAATCAAAATCATCTTGTTGGAGCCTCGACATCTACAATCTCTCCTTCTGTTACCATACCCAATCAACAAACAATTGCTCCTCCATCACAAAAAATAGTTCATCTCGACCCAACTATCGAGATGCCCCCTTCGCCACTTTTTCCACATGAGTTTTTCTCTGCTAGAAATAACTTTCGCTCAAAGTTAGATAGCCTTTCAAGACTGTCTACATGTATGGTTTGCATGGAGAGATATCCAAGAATCAAAACCAGGCAGTCAAATGGAATCCCTACTTGTTATAGATGCACATCTGAAAAGAATGACCACCGCTTCTCAAACTGGAACAACATGGACCCTGGTGAGCAACCTGTATGCTTACAAATTCTATCTCAAGTTGAAGAGATGTTGATAGCAAGAGTTAGCCCAATACTTCAAGTTACCTATGCAAGGGGGGGGCAACTAAAATATAGTGGCCACACTATTTTCTTTCCTCAAGATATATCTGCTTTGCATCCTACTTGCCTAGGCATATTCATGATCTTGATATACTAATAGTTAATAGGGAACAGATCGGCCAAAAACCATATAGCAACTGATGTCTCTAACCTTATTTATGCAACATTTTCAAATCCTACTACCACAAATACAAGCTTCGAGGACACAAGCAATAGAGAATATGACCCCGATGAACAAAGCTTCTTGCCAACTACATCCTTTGTGTCAAATCTCCCAAATGTACGTACAAAGGTCAAAGAAGTGCACTCTTTGCTACAATTAGGTGTTGGACGACCAACACCGATCATTGCATGGCCACCCATTTCTCCATCTCCTATAAATGAATACACCACTGAAGGATTATTTGCTATGGCATTCCCCACTTTGTTCCCAAAAGGAAAAACTACATTCATGCAACAAAGTATCAAAGAAATTAAACCACATGAATATGCTCTCCATCTCCTAAGGTACCATGATAATCGATTTGGCCAACACCCTCAATTTAGGTACTTCATACTAAATATTATGCACCACCGTAGCCAAGCAACAACCTCTGTATTTGTCAACAAACATCTCGATGGTTCGCTTCCCTCGACAATCTCAAACTTGCGCCAAAGATTGAAGGACATGCCAGATGACAAACTTGTTGATCAGCTCATGCGATTCAGTTCGTCAATTCGTGGAACTCGTCCATTCTGGACCCAACGTCGAGGAGAGATTTCTGACATGGTCATTCAAATTGGTTGCCCCTCACTCTTCTTCACCCTTAGTGCAACAGATACAAAATGGCCAGACTTGCATGTTGTCATGCCTACCAAGCCTCCTACAAATCCTTCTATGGCTTCTAGATGGAGGATTGAAAACATTGTACAGAATCCACACCTTACTGCAATCTACATGCACCACAGGTTTACTGCATTTCGAGAAGAGGTCTTGGAAAAACTTCTTGGTGCATCTGAATATTGGTATAGGTAAAACCATTCTTTCCCATTCATGCACAATACATGTGTGCTTTGATTGTTTACTAGAAATCATCACTTTATTTTTTATAATAGACTCTTACCTTGACAAATTGCTAAATATCATCTTTTCACAGGTATGAATGGCAACATAGGGGATCTGCACACATCCATAGTTTTCTATGGCTTGAACAAGCACCTGATATTAGTAGATTAGAATGGAATAACACTCAGTCTGTACAGAATGCACTTGATTACATAGATAGATATGTCTCAGCTTGGAACCCACGTAGCCTCAATTTTAGAAACCAATCATTTCACCGCTCTGTTCTTGATGATCCTTGTTTACTGGATACAACAAAGATCTTGTCATGCAACCCTTCAACTGACTATTGTGAATTGGTCAACCGTGTTGAACGACACACAAAATGTAGTTTGCTAACATGCCTTAGAAGGAAAGGAACATCTACTGTATGTCACTATAAAGCACCATGGCCCATGCAAGATAAGTCAAGTCTTTCTCATGATGAGACCAATCACCCTAAGCACACACCAGCTCACAATGATGATCGCTTGAACCTCCACAACCCATCTATCCTATCTATCTAGAGAGCTAATGTAGATTGCCAGCCTATATTGTCAATTGATCCTGTCCTCAAATATATTGCAAAATATGCAGCAAAAGCTGAGCACAAATCCAAAACCTATCATTCCATGTTATCTCACATTTCAACCAATTTAGAGTCAGAAATGCCTACCCCAATAGCTTTTCAAAAATTGCTTATTGATAGCCTTGTCGATTGTGATATTAGTGCCCACAAAACTTGCCATCTTTTACTCAAGTTGCCCCTCTCCATATCTAGTAGGAATTTTGTGTCTTTAAATGTTAATCACCACAAGTTTCAATGTGTTTTGATCTCACCCACAACAATTACCACATCACCCACATACATTGATGCCTACATGGCCCACCCCATTCAACTACAGGCAATGTCCCTCATTGAACTGACCCAAAAATGGACCTTTAAAGTTTCTCGAAAAAATGAGCAATGGAAGCAGTGCCCCCACAAAGCAATTGTTCGTGTCTCTCCTAGGTTCACAAGCATCCCTGCAAGAGATGACAAAAGCTTTCATGAATTTTGCTGGAGTGAACTAGTTCTATACCACCCATTCCGAAATATTGACATTGAATTTGGGTCCTCTGAACATCAAATTATATCACAATGGGAACGGTTCTCTTCTACTTACAGGCCATGGCATGTACACCGCACACATTCAAGTCTAATTGAAGCATCAGAAGCTAGCAGCAACTCAAGTGTTGACCATGTGTTGCAAGGACACAACCCTCAAGAATGGCAGGTTCTCTCAAGTTTGTACCCATACCTTCCAATTCAGCTTGATGCACTAGACATGCTTGGTCAACGTGACATTGACATGCACCATGAATGGCAACATACTAGCCTCACCCCACTACAAATGCATTTTTCTACTGCTTTCATCGACTCCAATCGACCAATCTTTCAAGTGCACCACATTCTCAATGAACAAAATCATACTACTTTCTCTGCTCAACAATCGAAAGCGTTTGATATAATTTGGTCCCATCACAACACTCTTCCATTGCAACCACCACTAAAGCTAATTGTTCAAGGAACTGCAGGAACTGGAAAGTCACACCTCATAAAAAAAATAAGGTTTGCCCTCATGAGCTCAACTCCAATTCACCAATCACCATTACTACTTCTTGCACCTACAGGTGTTGCTGCATTCAACATTCAAGCATCAACAATTCATTGTGCTCTTCGCATTCCAATAAAAGAAATGGCCCCCCTAAAAGGGCAAACACTTGCGACATTCCAAGAAAGCATGTACTTTATTAGGTACATTTTAATAGATGAGATGAGCTTCATTGGTCCAAAGTTGCTAGAACGTATTGACATGAGACTACGAGAAGCATTCCCCGTCCACAACCACATGCCCTTTGGAGGGCGCTCAATTATTCTCTTTCGTGACTTGGGCCAACTTCCACCAGTTAAAGATATCCCCATGTATGCTTCTACCTCCTACGGTGGGACACTATGGCGCAGCTTCACAACAATGGTAACTTTGACACAAATATTTCGACAATTTGGTGATGATCCTTCCCAAATTGCTTTTCGTGCACTTCTCTCCAATCTACGGAATGCAGAGCCTACACAAGAAGATTGGAAAGCTCTAATGTCACGCTCAAGTTCATCGCTCAATTCTATAGAAAAATCTACTTTCTTTTCTGCCATGCATCTTTTTTGCAACAAATGAATTGGTGTTACTACACAACAAACGCATGTTATTGTCTTTGGCAACGCCAGTTGCACTTTGCATTGCAGAACAAATTAGGGGATTAACAAACACAAATCCAAATGAAGAACAACTTCAAGCTCAATTTTTTTTATCTACTGGCCAAGAGGTCATGTTGTGCTCAAATATATGGGTCGAAACAGGGCTTGTAAATGGTGCACTTGGTCAGGTAAAGGCAATCATATACAATGAGGGAGAAAACCCACCTCAACTACCCTTGTTTGTTGTTGTTAATTTCAAGCATTACATTGGACCACCTTGGGACCATAACAATCCAAATAATCTCCCAATATCCCTGATTAGTTGGGGGCTTCACCGCCAAATTCCACTTAAAATGGCATGGGCATTGACAATTCACAAGTCACAAGGCCTAACACTTCCAAGGGCTACAATTGACATTGGCAACATAGACCGACAAGGCCTCACTTTCACAGCTATTTCAAGAATACGTGATCTGCAAAGTCTTCACATACACCCAACCTTCACATTCCAACGATATGCACGCATGCAACAAAGCCCAAATGTTGCTCGCCGAAAAACTGAAGAGGACCGATTGAAAGCAATTTCAAATTCAAACTCCTCAGGCTCTTAAAATGCATTTGAACCACTAAAGGTTTGTCACTTTCTTTTTTTCTTAATTAACTACAAAAAATATAGATTATTTGTTGTAAATTATATCTCTTCTTGCTTTACTACAGGCTCCTCTCATAACTCATTTACACTATGCTCTCATTGTCTAAGACGTACAAACCACTCAACCAAAGGTAACTAATTATTTTTATTCAACAAATCAACTTCAACATTCTTCTTTCTATTATATGTTATTCAAATACTAAATATATCTTTTCTTTATTACAGATACATTGGAGTTCAATGTGACCGTTTTACAATAGCACTATACCATTGTATTCAATTACAAACATTCTTGTAATGCACATTTAACATTATATAAAAACACTTTATTTTAAACATTGTATATATTTCCTTATTCTACATTTTTTTAATCACATAAATTTAACTTCCTATTTATTTGTATACAATTTCCATTGGAGCTTTTAATTGTTTTTTTTTCATATGGTAAATACATATTGTTCTATTTCAACCTGAATATCAAAAAAAATCAAATTAACCAATATGTGTACAATTACTAAAATACATCCATAAAATTATTTGGCATAACCCATTGCACACCAAAGGTGCAATGGGTTACGTTGAATAATTGTATGGTGTAATAATGTCAAAGTGACTTCCATTGAATTTACTATGGATACTCATTAATATCTAAAAAACCATTAGACATATTCAATTTGTCTTATTATATTTATTTAAAATTGTAATCTACAATTCCTACAATACATTACTCTATAAATTGAAAATCTAATGAATTCTGAGCGGAAAGCTTGAGTGCAAGGAGTATAGGGTTTTGAATTTTCTTAGGTCTTCCACAGAAGCAAGTATTCGTTTATCTTAATTCTCTTAGAAATTTATACACAACAAATCCATTTAGTGCATATCCTCCAATCCTTTTTGACAACTTTTGCGTACTCATGCATTTATTCTTAGGTCTATGGTTTTTTTCCCAAGCTATATAATGAAAAGGACTACTGTTAGTCTAACTACACCTTTCAAATATACCTATCTTTACCATTAACTCATGTCATCCTCCTATATTCGGTGAGGGTATCATGCCTCATTAATAACACGACACCTCCTTCATCCCTCTTTAAATGCATGGTCTCCCATCCTCCTCTTTGAATGAAATTCAATTTTAGGGGAATATTTACATAAAGTTATTTGTACATGCTAATGAAAGGAGAAATATATGATCTTGTGCTGATTTCATTTTATGGGCGCACTAAAGCATGATTGTCAAATCATTTTTATGTCTACAGCGGCAACACATGGATCACTCAGACTGTCTCCTTATAGACTTGCTGAAAAACCTTCTCAATACAATGGTTCTCCTTGTTGTTTCTACATACTCAACTCCACAATCAGCTTCTTCTTACTCACACAACTATAATGTTCTCACTCACTCAACAATTCTGCTCTCAAAAAACACAGCAAAATAACTCACCAAATGCTCTCAATGACAAAGAACCACCAAATGGTAAAATTCACCTCTCTATATATAAGAAATAATGAGAAGACAAAGGCTACATATATGCTACTGGTTTCACCACCTTTCTATTCCTCCTGCCACCTCTCAAACATAAAACATAAACTCAATTCCAATTCTATCACTATGCAGGTCGAATGGCAAGCTGGCACCTCTTTTCCTATTGTTGACAGCAGAATAAGTCAGCTAATTGACGAATAAACAGTCCAAAATGCATACAATTTCTAACTCTTTAGCCGAATCATTAAAATCAATTGGCACATGCTTGTTTACTAAGTCAAAACACCTCACAATGCGGTTGCGCAGTTAGAATAAGTTTCTTGATTTACTTTGCTCTTTTAACGTGGCTTTTTGGCTCGTATGACTTTGCAAATGGCGTGCCTCTGAATTATTATTAATCCTTCACAAAATCTTCACTTATTCTTTTGTCACATGCAGTGGAAAATTAGGTTTTTCTTTTGTCAGAAGGGCATTGTGTCCAAGGACAATGTACAATCCAATTCGCAACCATGTAGGATTGTAATTCACGAGAACTTGAACTGCCCTCTTCATTCTTCTTCCATCTTCAGTCTTCCATCTTCAACATACTATAAGAATTTTAAAAAGAAAACAACACATGTCAAAGCATTGTTTCTACCCACCACATTACACAATGTTCAGTGACTCCTTCCTCTGAGCCCATAAAATAGACCTTTAAATATATGCTACCCCAATAGAAAATTGAAATTATGCTGATGTCTACGAGTGACAAACGGTAGATCAGTTGAACTTAATCACGTAGTCAGGAATAACAACCTAGCACCCAATAACGGGCGGTGACTCAATTAAGGATAAACAAAAGAAAGTAAAAGTATAATAGATAACTGATGCCTATCTAATTGTTCATCCATTTATTATCATAATGTAAAAGTATATCCTAGAGGCAAGCTTCTGATATTGCTTGGGATGATCGAACCTCGAATTTCTCCGAACTCTTGGATCCATCAATTGGCACTCCCCTTGGGAATTTGAAACCCGTACGCCTTGGTGTATGCCTTGAGGTCTCATTCTCTGATCCACCAGATGTCTTAAAGAAGTTGTCTCGTTTACCTTTGTTTCTGTTCGGAGTGCTCTCAATAGTGATGCCAGTCAGATTTTCTGCCACTGAGGAACTTGAAGTATTTGACTTCATTGGCTGCTTGAGCACAAAATTCAAAAAGGCAGAATAAGCTTTTCCTTGCCATTGAGGAACTTGAAGTATTTGACTTGGCTGCTTGAGCACAAAATTCAGCCAGGCAGAATAAGCTTTTTCCTGTCTATCCATCCAAAGATCTTCTCTCGCCTGTGCCAGCCGGGAAGCCTGAATTTGCTCATTTTCCATGGCAATTGCACCTTGGTGTGCAATAGGTACGCCGAAGAGGTGTGGCAGCTCCATTAAGGAAAACAGGGATAGAAAGAGGGAGATATGAGCTATTTAAATATAGATAAAAGATAGAAAGAAAGGAAAATAATGATAATGATGAAACAATTTATATTATATCTAATATTATATATAATATTAAATATAATTATATTAAATAATTTAATGTGTATTTGTAAAAAAAATTATATACATTAATTATGTATAATATTATATTTATATAATATAATTTCTATTATTATAATTTAAAAATAAATTTACATTATATAAAATATCTATATAATTATAATATTTTTTTGACAAGCATTAATAAAATAAAATAGAATATAATATACATTAATGACTATTGACACTTGAAATCCATCTTCTTTATATATATTCATTATTTGATGCAATCTATCCATTTATGTAACCCTATCATCACAAGAGAGCATTATATTGTCACCCAATTATTAGGATGGTAGTCTTGAAATCCTTTCAAATTTCTGATCTTAATGAACAAGATGTGTCCACAATATCATACTCTGAGAAATACTGTGTTTTGACACCTGTAATATGCTATGCCATGTGTCAATAGCTTCTCTTCGAAAGCTCCATGCAGTTACATATAGAAAAAGCCTTTTCATTATTGAAAAACATTCTGTTTTTCTGGCTATACGCGACTGTTCTACTTTATATAGGTTTTATGTTCAGAGGCTCCAGAAGGATGTTGAATTAGTCCAGATGATGTTACTTTATAATCTATGCCACTTTTAAATAATATTTGATTGTTATTATGGAGAAAGATAAAATTCAATATAAATTTGAATAATTTGACAAATAAGATAATTTAAGTCTTAAAAAACTAACTAACTAACTAACTATCTCTCTCTCTATATATATATCTAACTTTCATCTTAACATTTAGTTTGAGTAATAAAGTAATTAATATTTTATTTATGTAAAAATTATTCTTATTATATCAAGATATCTATAACAATCAATATATTGCAAACATTAATCATTATAGAACACCTTTATTTTATAAATTACATATACTATTATAAAATACTTTGAGATTTATTTTTTTCAAATTTATGAACAAATCCAAAAATTAAAATTGAAATCAAATTTATTAATGTCCACAACTTCTAAATTAAAAGATGAAGTCTAATTTAAAATCCAATTCAACAGGTAAAAGGGAGGGCTTACAAATTTATGTAAACAGAGCAGAAAAATATGTACAAAAAGAAAAACTAAAATTAAAGGACGTACATTAAGAGAAAGTAATAATTACTATAAATACAGTTGTAACATTGCAAAACTGGTCAAATACTAACAAGGACAAAGCTTCAAAAGATTCCTTGGCAATCAATATGATCACAGAAACAGTGTTATCTTGACCAATATTGACGAGGACCATTTGCATATGAAAAATATGGGATTGTTGTCTGATGTAGTTACAAGTGTGCTGCTAGACATATATGAAAAATCTACAAAGTATAGATTTGGAAGGGATTTCTGATAACTCCGTCAGAAAGATTCCTTCATCTCGTTTCAAAACAAGATCAGAAAGAGGTACATTGTCCTTTGGGTGCAATACAAGCATGCAATCAAGTCCCATACAAAGGGACCAATTTGGCAAACTTGAAGACCATACTGACGACTATAGCATCTTAACCCCTTGGGCTAAGACAATGGGTTGAAGGGATAGAAAAATTATTATCCTCACTTCACATGACTCAAATACAAGTCTTTCTCTTGATACAATTGAAATGCCCACCAGTGAATTGGGTAGCAGCTCGGATAGCAGGAATTCCTTAGGGACAGGATTTGATTTTCCTTATGATGGCTGGATGGATAGGAATAATGGGCTATATGAGAGTGATGATAATGATAATAATGACATGTCACCCTAAGATCTGCATAATCAAATCACCAGGATCTTTCCGCTAATTCCAATTCCCCATTTGTAGAGACCTTTGTCAACATATAATATTAAAAGGAAAACCAAATAAATTTGTTATGGAAATCACCTCACGGATTTTTGTTTCGCCATTTCCTCATAAGGCTGGGCTCCCTACGCTTGCAAATACAAATAATTTGCGTTCAGTCAGGATCACTCTCGTGAAGGATTTTTTTTCCTCAAATCCCCTAAAATGATTCTCTGTAAATACTTTGCTCAATTTGTTTGGAATGATGAACTATGATTTAAATATGAAGTTAAATCATATTACATGTAGAGGAGTAATTTTCCTTTTGGTGGCCGAGCTTCCCACTCTGGTCACTACCCGTCAATACACAGGGATGCGAATATCAGGACCATCATCAGGTGTCTATCAAACGATCACATTTGGGCGCAACCATCGTGCCAAAACCATTCCGCCATCACCATAAATATCGCCCATTCGGCTCTCCAAGAGCTCCATACTTCAGGCTTTGTCATCTCCTGGCGCCATCTCGAGTGACAACCATCATCACATCCGGAACTCTTTTCCATTGCTGGTCATTCGCATTGTAAGCCCTCCCTTTCACAAGTTGTCAATGACACGTAGGAGGAAATGGGCAACGTTTGCAGGCTGTCAGTGACACAGGTGATTAAAACGGCAGAGTTTGCACGTATGGTGAAAAACAAGTAAAAAATGGTGATGACTATGGTGGCGAAATCGGATGGGCACAGAGATTTCAAAGGTCTCCCGAATATTACCAACCGCTGATTGCAAAAGTTAGCTTTGCCTCTTTCAAATTGGATACGCCTTCGACATAATTAAGGCAACAAAGATAAGAGTATTATTTGGGTTTGAGTTACATATTTAGTGTTTTATTAATAGTGAAAGTTAGAAGTAATTATATATTTTATTTATATTAAAAAGTAATAAATAGTAGTTATTTTATTAGTTGAAATTTGTTTGTGATTGTTAATTGAATATTTTTGTTGAGAGTAATTGTCTCTATTTTATTCAAAGTTTTGTGATGAATAGTCAGTTTTATATTTTATTATTTTAGTAGGATTTAGAATATGTTTTTTTATATTGAGATGTTTTATGTAGTGATGTTTTATAAATTAAAATGTATAGTAGATATAATAATTAAATATGTAATAGATATTGTTAAGGTTCTTCTATTATTTGTGAAGTATGGGATCAAGTGATAAAATATTTGGTATAATCAATGTGTGCTCTTACAAAATATTTGTCTTGGTAATTTTGTTGTCTTTCTAGGACCTTCTCTATCAATGTTCTTCATATGTTGGAAAAAGACATTTATTAAGGCATTAGAGACGACAACTTTAAAGCTTATTTAAAATCAACCAAGACAATAGGCATCATTGCTTTAAGTATTATTTTCTTCAAAATGAGCGCATTGTTCCTCCAAGTATATCATAGGCTCCTTTGGTTTGAGACTCTTACTAGGCCAATTGAGAGTGTCTTCTCATTAGTTTTGTAGAGATGGAAAGTATTATATTTATATACATCATTGTATTTGCACAATTTACAACAATGATTTGGAATCATAAGAGTAATAAATGTATTTAGTTGTCTAGTGCATTGCAAAGTCTTTGATAGGATTTATTCTCTTCAGAGAAAAACAAGGCTCTAAATACAAGGTCCTCTTCAATATGATGATAAAAAGAATATGCAACTCTATTCATCAAAGAGAACCCAATAGAGACTCAACCTTCTTAAGATTCATTAGAATAATTATGTTTTCTCAAACTCACCTTTAAATTCATTTTTCGACCATAATCTAAGAGGTAAAAATGAGCTCACTTTTATATCAATAAACACGGTTTGTTAGGCATGCAAGATCTCAATAACATAACAAGGCTTGACTCAAGTTAATATTTTTATGTATTTCATTTTTTTTTAATTTCATTCTTTTCTTTCAAAATGTGTAGATGAAATGTCACTTTTCTATTATTCATCGTTAATCTATTAAATGATTAATAGGCAATAATATGTTAGTTTTTAAGTTTCATATATTAAATTTCAAACAAATGACTCCATAATAAACTTGAAATGTGATGACAATTTCTTCGCTATCAAATGAAAACTATATGACAATGAGATTTTAAAATGCCTTTAATTTTATTTCCTGAGAAAATTTATAAACTATGAGAAATTTCTAAAATCTATTTGTTAAAAGAAAATATTCTTAAATGAGAGAAAAGACCCCATGGTTGAGTAGGATCATAAGTTTCAAGATGAGATATTTTTATAGTAGTACAGTTTTTAATGTAAAAATAATAAATAACTTATTCTAAAAGACTTATGTTTGTACTACAACATGTACGGAATACTATTATATAATATTTTATCAAAAGATGATATACATGATTGAAAAATGTTATTGACAAATTTAGAATCACTTTAATTTATATAGTATACTATTTTAAATATACAAACACAAAATTTTGCGATCAACGGTGTGAAAGGAAAGAAAAAGGTTGGGAGACTATGGAACTGATCTCATCCATTCGTACAAATACAGGTATTGAATAAATGAGATGTGAGATTCAATGAAGTGTAGCTGGCAGGCACAACGCGTAGATAAAGCTTACAGACTGCGTAAACAAAGCCTTTCACTTTCGTGCAGGCCCGAAAGGCTATATCGGCTTTGTTGTGATGGAGTAAACAGGGCCTGTGAAGTCTGGAAATTTACACCGTTTTGGCTGTGAAACAGTAAACCTAAATGTGATCATTATTAGGATCTTGGCCGTAATTTTCATTTTAATAAACATACCCTAAAACCCTAATCGAAACCTTATTTTTTTGCTACAGCTCGCCAAATTGGAGAAGTGAAAGAGCAATACCAGTGAGGAAGAGTTTGGAGGAGTGGAAACCAATAGCGGCGGAGAAAGCAGCCAAAAACGGCAGAAAAAAAAATAGCCAAAAAAAATATTGAAAATGATTAATGGCTGAGATTCACACATTTTGCTGTTAATTTCTTAATCGTTGGATTCTGAGGTTACAAACTAAACCGGGACGTCAAAACACAACTTAGCTGTCAAAACCCTGTAAAACCAGCTTCATTACAAATCTCCAACACTAGAAGGCGAAAACTCAAATCTCTTTGAAAATGTTTACACATTCAAAAATTACAATATTTTTTTACAGTTACATTCCTCGGCAATTTTTCATGAAGAGGAAAATTTTGCAGTTTAACAAGCAATTGTAATTGCCACTTCATTATTTCTTCATTACGTACCAACTACTAACGTCATTAGTTAATGACTCAAGCAGATTGAATTTCTTTGTAATGTTCAACATATTTTCTTACTTAATTATAAGATTAATACAATTTTATTTTAGAAGATTTTTTTTTATTAAATCGGGGTAGACACAAACATGAAGGAGATTTTTTTTTATCGAAAATGGTATGTTAAATTTTTTTTTATTGGTATGAATGATTATTTAATTTATAAAATAGTTAAGTATTCATGTTGTAAATGAGGGAATTAATTCATTAAAGTTATTTGAGGGTTAAAATTTGATTAAGTATTTTTACTACAATTGAATTTTATTAATGTCATTCTTATTAATTCAATTCAATCAATTAATTTAACATCTTTTTATTCAAAAAATATGACATGATTTTTATGTAACAAAATATTAGTTGCATATTCATATCGTAATCAGAAAATTTTCCTTGAGTTTAATCTTGACTAATTTAATAGAATGCATATATATAAGTATAAATTAACTTACATTAATAATTAAAATATTTGTGGTGTTGTGTAATTCTAAATTAGATGTTAATCTAAGAAAGTCAATGTAAAGTAGATAAGGTGTACTTAATTTTAGCTTCAAAGATGAATAATTGATGAAGATTTTAGAATTTACCTATCTTAAATTTAAGAACATGATCTCTTTATCAATGCATTTTTTTGGATTTTGTGTTTTACTTGTACTCTATCCTAGGTCAAGTGTGTGCCTCTAGATCACTTTCTACATCTTGTTCTTTGATTAGTTGAATTCATCTTTATTTGCTTTACTATCTAGATCGACAATATTTATGAATAGATTTACTGGGTTGTTGAGATCACTAGGGGAAATATTCCCCTAGATCAAACCCCAAAAATAGGTTTTACAATCAAGAAAAAGATCAACAAACAACACCCAATACCCTATAATGAATATGTAGACTTTGGTTCAATTTGACTAGAGGATCAAGTGTGAGGCCTGGATGATGTAATGAATGCAAATAAATGTTTGTAAATACAAATTAATTACACAAATATTGGTTTAGTCAATAGTGAACTCATAAGGACTAGTGCAATGGGCAAAAGTAAGACATTTTTTTAATTAAAATTTTAAAAATTTAGGGTTAGATTTGTAGATGTGTGCTCACTCTTGCACCCATAGACATGACCCGAGATGATGAAATGGTAAATTTTATGTAAGGAATGAATGACTAATCATGGAGGATCCAATAATGTGGTCTATATAGATGGATATTTCAAATAGATAAAATACTAATAAATGTATGCAAATGTGTATATATAGAGATATTTTAAGGCCAAAGGAATGAACCCAATATTACACAAAATTATACCATTTATAGACATAAATATGCAAATTCAACCATTACACATATATACACTGTGATTTATAATCATATGTATTATAAAATAAAGATTACAAAAATATAGTAAATTATTATTTAAAAGTGGTAAATTTAAATAGACACTTAATTGTTATTGGAGTCTTTTAATCAAGTGTTGCTTAAAAGAATCAATTTTTTTTTTCATTTATAATGAGTGAACATTGCAGATAGTTAATTTAACTATATCATGTTTTAAATCAATATATTTATATAGAAAAAAACAATCAATTGGTTCTAATAAAAATAAAAATCATTTTAAGATAAGACATTTAATTAAATAATATTAAATAGATAATTATAAAAAAATGCTTGATATGTTGAGTCAATCATCAAATTTAGGCTTTAAGATTGACACATTCACAATACAATAATATCTTCAAGTCACTTTCTATGTCATGTGATTTTGTAACTTGACCTTCCTTTACTTATCGTTAAATAGAAATAGAGATGAGGAAGTGAATAAGACAACTTTAACAACACATGAACCTATTGGTAATGGAGCCTAATTATCTTCTTGATTTAGAAGTTTTGTTCCACCCATGTTTGAATCCTTGTAAGTAGATGCATAATTTATTTGAAACTATCACTTCTCCATTGAGACCTTTTTTGAACAAACAACATCATTTGCTAAATGATCTACCAATTGACCTCATGTACTACTCAAATGTATGAAAAAAATAGAACAATTTTTTTCCTAATTACCTTCCAGGTTCCTCACATTGCTCATTTACACTATATTCTCATTATCTAAGACCTACAAAATACTCTACCAAAGGTAACTAAATATTTTTTTTGAATTTCAACTTCAACATTCTGTTTTCTATTAGTTGCTTTTCAAATACTAACTAGATCTTTTATTTATTACAGATACATTGGAGTTCAATGTGACCATTCCACATTTTCGCTATACCATTGTATTCAACTGCATCCATTATTGTAATGTGAATTAAACAATCCATAAAAAGCACATGAATTTCATCATTGTATATATTTCCTTATTCTACATTTTTATATGACATAATTTTAAGTTCCATTTTTTTTATGTGTTGTTCTAATATGTTACATACATACAATATGTCTACACAAATTCAAATAAGGCTAATAATCATTTGCGTTATATTTATTTCATTTGTTATCTTTTTAGATCGTGTGAAACTATTCCATATTTCAACCAATATGACTACACAAAATCAAATATAGCCATACAATTTTTCGGCTTACCCCATTGCACACCAAGAATCAAATATAGCCGAAGAGGTGTGGAAGATCAATTATGAAAAATTTTGAATTTTTTGTTTCATACATTTGTGCAGTACATGAGGTCAATTATAAGTCATTTATCAAATGATGATGTTTGTGCAACAAAGGTCTTAATAGAGAAATAAAACCTTTGAATGAGGAAAATAATTAGACTTCGTTACAAATAGGGTCATGTTATACCTTCTCGTTACAATATATTGATATATTTCACCTCAACATAGGGATCAATGCCCAATTGCCTACCTTATGCTACCACTGCCATGGCCATAAGATGTGCTAATTTACTCTCCAAGATTGATATCTTGTATATATATATGTATTTCCCTTATTACCTTATCAATGGATATATATGAATAGATCCAATGAAATTGTAGACTAAATATGCAAGACAATACATTTAAGGTAAAACCATTCCTATTCATAATAATGGCAGAAGTGTTGGGGAGATCTATTAAGGTAAAACAAGAAATAAATCTATGGAAACGGATATGCCCTGCTCAAGGGTGCTGCTCCACCACACATACACAATTTGTAGATGACATAGTCCTTTTTGGTGAAGCATCCTTGAAGGAGGTCGAAGAAATTAGGGAAACACTAGAAGAATACACTAAAATACCAGGGCAAGCAATTAACAAGGATAAATCCTCAATAATTTTCTACAATATGAAGAAGGTGCTACAAAAGAGAATTGCGGACTTTGGAATTCTCTATTAACATGCTCCCAACCAAACATCTAGGGGCACCCCTAATCATAGGACAATGTCGATCACAACATTGGGAAGAGACTCTGAGAAAGTGTTGAAGCAAAGTCGTGGCTTGGAAAAACAAATGGCTATCTCTAGTTGGGCGAATTCTAATGATAAAATCAGTTTTGGTTGTTGTTCCAATCTACACAATGTCATGCTTTCAAATAACACATAAGGTTGAATCAAGTCTAGAAATCTTCATGAAAAAGTTTCTTTGGGAAGGCACCAAAGATGAAAAGAGGATACTGCTACTGCATTGGGACAAGGCATGCTTAGCAAAGCAAGAAGGAGGTGCAGGATTAAGAAAAATGAAAGAACAAAACATGGCCCTAGGAGCTAAAGTATCATGGAAAATGTACAAACACCTAGAAAAGTTATGGTGCAGGATATTTCAACAGAGATATCTAGATTGTCAAAATCCTCAAAGAATATTGACTCAAGCAAACTCAATAGGAGGCTCAGCTATATGGAAATTCCTATGGGAAAGCAGAAGGATCATTACAAAACACTTGACATGGATGTTTAATGATAGAAGATAGGCATAATTTTGGAGGGATTCCTGGAATGGACACAAGCCGTTGGAAGAATTGGATGGAATAAAGGACCACATACAAGCATATCAAGAGCAATATGAGGAGAAAGTAAGACATAATATTAGAAATTCCCCCTAGAATTGGAAATCTAGGGGAATGGATTGAGATAGAGGCAATGCCAGTTCTGAATAATATTAAAGCAACATTAAAAGAGATTGAATAAAAGAAGAATTATCATCACAAATGAAGAAGATGAGATCATATGGTGTGGGGCCAAGTCAGTTGAATACACTGTTAGGCTTGGGTACTAGATTCAACAGGCAACAAGTAATGATGAACTATGGCCAAGTATACTATGTTGGCACCCGACAATACTACCAAAAGCAGGGGCATTCCTATGGATGACACTACATAAAAACAATTTGACAACTTATAAAGTAATGTCTATTGGTATCCAAGGCCCTAACGGATGCACTTTATGCTAAAATGATTGTGAAATGGGCAATCATCTTCTACTAGAATGTACTTATTCCAAAAGATGTTGGCATTGGTTACAAGAGGCTATCAGGTGGTCAGGGGCAAGACAAAATGATTTTAAAGATCGGATATGTAGTTGGCCCAAGGGAAGAAGTGAAACACTATGGTTAGGTGTATGAATCAATGCACCTTCAATGGTAGTTTGGCACATATGGAAAGAGAGGAACATGAGAATCTTTCAAGAGAAGAGCATGGATTCAAAAAGATTGAAACAAAAAATAGAGGAAAGCTTGTGTGAACTATTGAATGACAAGTCCAAAATCAAATCGAATACAAAGTTCACTAAATGGGACGAAGAAATTCAAAATATATGGGATAAGCTGAAAAGACCAAAAGGAAAAATCAAGAATAAGGCAGACAAAAGAAAAGGGGTACATTGGGAATGCCTTATACATAATAGACTGAAACTAAATTTGGATGGATCTGCAATAGGAAATCTAGGCCCAACAAGGGCTGGATGCATCATTAGGGACAATAGAGGCATATGCATATGGGAAATTTCAAGGAAAATCAATAATGCTACAAATAATGAGGTAGAAATGGAAGAATTGACTCTAGGTCTATGGATATGAAAAGACAAAGGAATCAAACAAATAGATGTGGAAGGGGATTCATTGTTGCGCATATCAGCAATAAGAAAGAAAGAACCTTCTAATTGGAAATTAAAGAAATGGGTCCAAACAATATGGAACCTGCTAGAACAATTCAAAGACTATTCAATAACACATGTGTACAAAGAGGCCAATGGGACAGCTAACCTATTGGAAAATCAGGGAGTTAAGCAAAACAATGATATCAATATCTGCAATGATCTGAATAATTAGGAAAGTTTGAAGGACATACTAATAACAGAACAATACAGATAAGTTCACCAACTACAAAAATGATCTTGGCCGATAACTGAACTTAATTGAACATTACATAAACAAACCCATGATAGAGTCATAGCAACCTAGATTATTAGAGTGAAAACAAGGATTGGAATAGGGACACATAGAAGCATACTCAATTTGACATAAAACCTTGACCATAAAGTTTGAAGATATCCCATTAAGGCAGATCCATTTTCTAGGTCCCATTTAGTAAAAAAATTACACAACCATTAGGAAACATAGTGAAATCAAGCTTAAATAATGACTGTAGTAAATCCATAACCACACATTTATAACAACAAGGTAAATGTGTGCCTTCAAAATAAGGCAAGAAGTAATTAAGAAAATCTTCATGAGATAAACCATTCTGAAAATAATGCAAATTCATTAATAGGTTAATGGCCTAGTTCATTTGGTAGTAACAATGTTACAAAACAAGAAACACACACTGAAAATCCTTTTACCCTTATCCAGTGTTAGCAATAATAGATTAACATGTTAAATTATTGAAGACAAAGATGCAAGAAAAGAGTCCTTTAAATTGGAACCCTAATATTTTCGACTACACCAAGATATTTTAATTTTAAAAAACATACTAGACAAATACCCCAGTTTTGCATAAGAATAAGTAGAATATCAACACAGAGAATAAGGATAAGGGAGCACACCAATTATAAGTATATACGATTCCTTATATTGTCTGTAAATAGAGGTATATTCGAGGTCTATTCATTCATCAACTTTTTCTTAGCATTAACTTTACAAATTTGGACCCAATGGTATCTACTAAGTCAAAAACTTTACAATTGTCATTCATATCCAACCTATTTCGACTTTAAACCTGATGACCTAGCTAATAATTATCAAAATTTGAAACCTGGACACTAAGGCACTGTTAGTCTTCATCAAAATTCATGAATTGGGTAACCCATAGAAAATCCTAGACCGGTGCATAATGGTATAACCTTTTCAGGAAATCATAGCTGACCTTAACATGAAAATGGTGCATCTAATAGGCATTATTGGTGAGGTCCATTATAAAAGGTGGAAATTTAAAATTAGGATTCCAATGATGAACTAAATCCCTAGGAAGAGGAATGCCCTCTCCAAGCCGAGCCACCTCAAGTACTTCATCTAGCCCCTTGAACAAGCTAGCATCAAAGATATCTCTAGTCAAGGCGGCCACCATTTGCTTGGAAACCCTAAGATCTAAAAGAGAGGCCACAAAACATGAATGGATATCAAAATCAACCCTATAACGCTCTTGAGAAATCACATACTCCTTACCTAGGATCAAACACAAAGCCTTAAAAGTCAAATGGCCGCTATCAATTGTCACATTCTTAATACGATGCTATGTAATCCTTCCCCTAAATGCAAGCTGTCTCTTCGAACTATAAAGGGAAATAGGGGTATCCATAGTTCAAAATTCTCGCAAGTGATAAATTTTGGCTATTGGATTAACACAATTAAATAATGGGATTTTGCTTGCAGGTACCTTAAAATTATCATTTGATAAGGCAATGTGTGGAATGGATTGCAGAGACATTATTTGAAAGATTTCCATGGAAAATCACGTGAAATGAACTAAAATTGGCACGAAGGATGTCATCTCAAGCACTATAGAAAAGAGTGCGAGAGCTGGCTCAAGAGGAAAGGACACCAAATACCTCCATTCAATCATCAAGGCATAACACCCGCTTGATAAGAAGCCACGTGCAGAGAAAATAAGGAATATGAACATATGGTGAATACTATTAAAGTGTTCACATGATTTAATATTTTTCAGGGCATCACCCCCTTGGTGACAACTTACCATATAAATTTTTTTATATTATAATATTATATAATAATATAATATAATATAACATTATATAATATAATTTATATATTATAATATAATATTATATAATCATATAATATAATAAATTTAATATTATATTTATTATATTATAATATAGTATTATATAATATTTAATACTATATAAGTATTATAATATAATATAATATTTTAATATATTAAATATATTGTTATATAATATTAAATAAAAAATTATAATAATGTATTAAATTAAATATCTATGTTATATTAAAATATTATTATAATTATATTAAAAGATTATTATAATATATTAAATTAAATAAGTGGTCGGTCCTGGACCCGACCAAATTAAAAAAACTGACTTAAACATAACAGATATCCCTTTCGGTTTGGTTTTTTCTTTGACAACATGTACTTTCTACTTGGGCCTAAAAAAAGTCAAAATGGATTTTTGTGTTTTTGAGCAAGTTAAAAATGCCTTTTTTCACATCACCACTTTTTGGACCCCCATGATCTTGCACAAATCTTTACATTAAATGTATTGATGATCATATTCTAATTATTTTTTATTAAGATGGTAAAATAAGTTTTGAAGGGATTCCAAAACCTTGTTACAAAATGTTGAGGAATAAAAAACACATCAAAACATTTGTCAAGATGAACCCCAACAAGATAGACTTGAAATATAAACAAAAAAAATACTGCAATTAGATTTCCACAATCCATATGAAATAGTTTTTGTGCTTCTGGATTCGATTGTGTTGGAATTTTTTCATCAACGTTGATGAAAAAATTCCAACACAATCGAATCCAGAAGCACAAAAGCTATTTCAAAAAGAAATACTATATGCTAAAAGAAATACAACACATCCTAGGGTCCTAACCACATATTCTTGAGGATCTCTTGTGCCTCTAGTTCTTATTAATAAAAATCCTCATCTAGCTTAGCAAAGTCTAGTGCATCCATTTTCTCTTCGTCAGAAGTCTCATTTTTACTAGTTTTGATTCTAGTACCAGGTCTAGCTTTTCCACTTTTCTCCCTAGGAGCAACACTACCCTTAGTGACATGAATAAATTTCCCCTAATAAAGATCCTTCAATTTGTTAATTTTTTATTTCTTCTTGTGGCACTATTTTGAATGGTGCATTTACTGACTTGCACAACACATGATTGGGAATTTCTTTTATGGCCATGAGTTCTTTTTCCATATTAGTGAGTTTTTCATTATGACCATTTTTCCAACTTAATCATCTTGGCCATAATCTCACCTTTTATAACATACACCTCTTTCTCCATTCTAATTATTTCCTTATATGTGAATGACGTTTTTTTTTATCAACACCAAGGGTATGATTAGTGAGATCAAAGCATAAATTTTAGGTGCATTTGAGATGAAATATCTGGGGGTAGCAAGGTACATATTGGGAATAGAAATAAAAATGGATTGAGTAAACAAAAAACTTTCTTTATCACAAAGTATGTTAATTCTATTTTGAATAGATTTAGTATGCAAGATTCTAAACCCATTATAACTCCTTTACCAGTTCACACTAAGATTTCATTTGATATGTGTCACAAGAGTGAATATGGTTTTGAGGATATGTCTAATGTGCTCTATGCTAGTGCTATAGGAATTTTAATGTATGCAATTATTTGCATATTGCCCAAATAATGGGAGTTTTGAGCAGGTTTATATCTAACCTTAGTAGAGAACATTGGAATTGTGTGAAAAGGGTGTTAAGATATTTGTGTGGTACTTACTAAATTGACTTACTAAACTTGTAAGAACATGAAAGTGTATATAATGCAAGGAGGCCATGAATTGTGTTCCTAGTACTTAGCTAACTCATGTATTCCTATGATGTATTTACAATTTATGACGTCAAGTGGGAGAGTGTTAGGACTAAGGTTCCATCAACCTTGTAATTCATATGTATTTAATTAATCCTAATATTGTTTTTAAATCATTCGTAAGAGACGAGGGATACACCATCAACAATAATTATATTTACCATTAAGGTTTTATTGGCATGTTAATTAATTTTTACTAGTATCAATAACTATTTTTTTTCAAAAATAAATTACTATTTACCAAAAGAGAATCTTGGAGGTTATGGTGGTTTTGGCACCCAAATTTCTATGAGGTTGTTATGAAGTTGTTTTGTCACCTTGTGTGGCTATTACTAAAGCTAAAACATATTACAGTTAAAAAGAATAATCACTATGAACTAACAACAACCATGTGTTGAAATGAGGTAGGTTAGTAATTTGGTTGCAACCAAAATTATCTTGTCATCAATTCTTATTTTGTTCAAGGAAGGGTGTTGGAATATGATAACCAACTTGGATATATTCCATTTAGGGAATAAAAATGCTATATAAGCAAGACTTAAGGTGGTAGTAAGGAAATACAAATAACAAGTAAATTTTTAATGCTTTTACAACTATTGAAGAATTGAAGATCGAAGAGAAAAAAAAAAAGGATTATATGTAATCTCTATTTGGAAGATAACATAAATATGGGCCTCTCTTCTTGGTGGATTTTTTTCCTTGAAAGGTTAACTTCTCCACGTAAACACAATGTTATGTGTTTTTTCTTCTATTCCATATTTTTATGTTGCTAATTTAATTTCTATCTATATCCATTTGGTTATATACTATTTAAGATCATTTTTAGAATTGAATTTATATTTCCATATATAGTATTCATCTTCATTTCTAATAGTAATATTGCTCAAGGTATATTCCTTTTTGCTACCAATCTCTAGCATCCTTTTAGGTTTTCACCATTGACCTCCATTAGGTTGCTCTTTTAGGTTTTCAACCCAATGGTTGTGGTATAATCATATCCTACCAATATCATCCCCCATCTTAACCCATATGTTGTCCTCAAGACATGCTAGCTCTATTCTATAGTTTCAAAATGTTGTTTGTTCTATAAATTTTTTAAAAAAAATTGTCGCTTTTTCTCAAAATTACAAAATTTCACCTTCTTAAGGAAATAGATTATTGTATATTCCCCTTAGCTACGTGTATGTGTTTTCCCCTTAGAAAATAGACTATTATAACAAAACAATTTGGCCATTGAGATTTACCAAGGTTGCTTCTGTTGTTGATATATTATGGGATTTTAATGGAGTCTACAAGTTATTTTTCTTTCAATAAGATAACTTTCAATATGTAAGGCGTAGGTTGACCACCTCTCTTAATCAGTTGACTTGGTATCTTAATTTGCCCCCTTTCTTTTGCACCTATTGGTATTGATTGTGTGATTTCTCTATTTGCACCCTTTAGCTGTCATCTAGGTCATTCATAAAATCATAAAATGCAAAGGTATACATTGTTTATATTAAGATTGCCAGTTTCAATCTTAGTGCTTTTTTTATTAATGTTATCCTAGGTAAAATTGATATAATATGTTAACATTACTATTTTAGTTCCCTACACGATCTTCACCTTTATCTCGAATTTCTTTGTGCAATGGCATATTTGTTCCTTATTTATTCTAATTGTTTCTTTTCCTAATTTTCCAACAACTCTTGTCTAATATTCCCCTTATTGATTCTTGGTTCTAAAATTCTATTACTATTTAACTTATAGTTGCTCTATATTGTTGATCCAAGGGAAGAGAGACATCTCTACTAATTTTTTGCAAGATTGATTGTAGAAAATGCAATTATTCTTCTTAGGAATTAGTAATATCTACCTATTATTGTAGAAAACTCTCATGTCTCCTATTCCTATCTAAAATTTATAGATAGAGTATTGGCAGTTGTTGTCATTGATGTCAACACTTAGAGGGATTTGTGTGAGATTGTTGGTAGTTGGTTGTCATGCTTGAGAGTTTGTTGGAATTAGTTGGTACTGATGTCCTTGTTGTAGTTGGCATTGGTTGTCATTGATTTTTGGCTAACATTGATGTATGGAAGGGTTGCTAAAGTTCATGGTTCGATGCAATGCCTTACCTAAGAAGAGTTTTTGATCATGACTGGATGTCATGCCTTGTCTTATGTTTGTTGAAGTTTATGGTTGGATGTTATTGAGTACGATTTCTTTCAGTAGAGTTAGTTTCATAATGATATATTAAGATGAGGATCAAAAGCATTAAGAAGTATTGCTGATAGTGGAGAGATGTTTTTGAAAGTCTACAATATGTATTATACTCTCTCCTAATGTTCCTAATGAAGTATGTGTTGCTGAAAGAAAGTTCTGGCCTTCACAAGGTACTTAAGTGTTTCTAGTTCAAGAAGCTACATTGAAGTTTGTCTGGGAGAATGCTCTACATTCCTTCGCTATTGAAGTTTTGGTCTTGTAGTTTGGGATTCAATGTTAGTGCTCTGTTGATATTGCACTCCTATCTTTTTAGGTTACCTATGTTTCCGAGGAGAGTTCTGTGAATTGCAGGTTGACAGTGTTGTTGGTTGTCTAGATTGGTTCAAGAAATGCTCCACATTTCTCTGCATTGTTGTCTCTTCTCTTGCAGCTTGGTGAATGTGCTCTCAATATCTGTGATGTGTATCAGTTCCAATTTCATGTGATGAAGTAGTCCACAAGTTGATATGTTAATGTTATATCTTCTAGTTATGAGTTTTGTGCTTCTTGGATGGAGTATTTTGTTCCCGTTTGGTTTGCGATGGTTGCTAGTGGCATGAAAATATGAAAGAAGTGTATAGAAGTGTTATTGGATGTTCATGGAATATCCCCATGTGATCCACATGATTTCGTTTGTTCCCTTTAGTGCTCTATTGTGTCTTGAGTTGACTTTTTGGGTTATTGGTAGATATTTGGCTGACAAGGCTTGTTCCTTTACTTGCATCGTGTGTTTGGGGGTTTGTGCCAACAATTGAAGATGTGTTAAGTTAGATTTGGATCTTGACCTATCTTGGTTAGAACCGCCTTAAGAAAATTCAATTAGAAGTATGATTTTGAGCTGACTGGTTATGTGCTTCAAAGTTTCATTTACACGTTTCATTGATGTTGACTTAGGTTGATGTGCGCCAACGTGTCAATTGTTTTGGATCGCATTGAAAAATGTAATAGTTTGTTTTGACCCTCTCTATCTTCAGGATATGACTGTATTATGTTTTTTGGTGGAAAACTTGTTGAATTCATTATTTATATCTTCTTTCCGGTTGACCTAATTGAAGTTTTGAAGAGTTGCGATGGATATAAATGCAAGATCATTTTGGATGCAACATGATGTAGTGAACAAGTCTAAAGAAGTGTGTGCAAATTGTATCAAATATCAAGCAAAGATAGTGCTAAAGTGTGTGAAAGGAAATATCAATTATACTTTAATTCCTTAGTCAACAGAGTGAAATGTTGACAAATATTGTAATCACTTATAAACATTTTGTGTCCTACTCTACGATAGTGAATCTCATTTGGTCCTCTGTATCTTGCTCCTGGAGTTGGTTGGTACTTCAGTGTTGCAAGTCCTTTGTATCTTTCTCTAAAGAAATGAGCCTTCTTGCAAGTCTTTTTGGCAATGATCCTTTATATTGTGAGTTAACTCTCACTGTGGTTTTCCCTCATTGGGTTTTCCATGTAAATCTGGTGTTCTTTGATGTGTGTTTTATTTGATTTATCTTTTTTTGCTACTTATCTAATTAGAATTAGAACTGCTATATCTTTCATTTTTTTAGGATTGTTGATCATACTAAGGGTTTAAATTGTTATATATGTTTAGGGGTTCCAATAAGGGTTGTATTGAGCTGAAAGTTTCAAGGTCTAAAAGAGCTTAAGTTTTTTAGTAGATTGATTCACCCCCCTCTTAGTCTCCGAGTGTGTTCAACATAGGGGATATGCATGTATTGTATAATTATAGACTAGAAGTGAATGGTGAGAACAATTTTTTTAGTAGACTCACCATGGACTGCCATTACTTTTTTGTACTAATTTTTTTTGAATTTTTCCATGGGATGTATTTTATGAGGAAATTAGTTAAAGTTCTACCATTATAGTATTATCCTTTTGTTCCTCCTTTGAAGATGTGATTCATGAGGCTCATGGCACTATAGTGTCATTAGTTAATCTAAAAGGAATGTCCATAGTTTCATAAGGAATATCTTGTCTAGAAGGCAATCCAAAAACATCTTCCTCTTTCACTCACATATAGTAGTATCTTTATCTCAAGTTTATCTATGAGAAAACATTATGACCATTTGATTGAACATGTCATATATCTAGAGTAGAAGAAATCAATATTTAGTGGCGATCTTATTCAATTCTCAATAATCTACATACACCCACAAAGTGCCATCTTTCTTCTTTACAAAGATCACTAGTGCTCCCCAAGGTGACACACTCAACACCTAACATAACCCTTTTCCACCAACTCTTGTATTTGCATTCTCAATTCATTCAATTTTAGAATAGTCGTTCAATACAATACAATTGATACTAGCTCAATTCCTAACTTAAGATCAATAATGAATTCAACCTCCCTCTAAAGTGGCAATCCTAACTAATCTTCCAAAAACACATCCATATATTCTTGCAAAAGAGGGTGATCAGTCAAGGTTGGTTCTTGGTTCTACATTATTGTCTTGACTATATAATTTGACACTCATGCCTAATTTCCTTTATGGACTTAGTTACAAATACAACCTTCAATGGGATTGGTGATTTCTTCTAATACTTATATTAGTTTTTGGACATCTTTCCTTTTGAAATTCATTGGTTGAATGGGGAGGCATATTAAGTCAGAATATTTTACTCAAGATTTCTTCCTTATCATGGGAATATTAGTATTCCACATATTTTGAAGGCATGCAAGATTCAATTTCTCCTATGTACTCTTTCACTTGATAATGTTCTAAGTTGGTAATTTTGCCTCTTATTTGGTGTCTCACTATTTCTATGCTTTCACCTACCTTTTTCTACACAAATCATCCCGAAGTTTTATGCTGCACATACCTTCCTCCCATACACCTTAATTTTCATGAATCCCTAGACTATCCCAACTTATTTATTTTAGGCACACCATACTTGATCTCTATCTAGCTATTTATATCTAGAAATTTGAGTTTTGCTATTATCATCACAATCAACTCTTGGCCTCTTAACTTTTCATTTTGTTTGTCTATCCATACATTGTCACCAATCACCAATACAATATTCACATTAAGTACCCCCTTCAATTGGCTATGGCCTTGTCCTTTCAATAATTACATATACACTCAAAGAGTTTTTCAAGATATATCTTATACTATAATTCAAAAGATCCCATTTCTAAGAAAATAATTCCTTGAGTATATATTAATCAATAATATTTAGTCAAAAGATCATGGGTTAATCTAAATACTTATTGATTCAATTCATATCATGGGGTCATTAGTCAAATCAAATATTTCCCTTAAATATTACTCATTCAACACAATTTAATTTAATATTTATTGATCACTAATCAAATGTCCATTATAAGAATAATAATTAAAACCCAATTGTAGCATTCAAATTAATAATCCATGTAATTCTCGAGGTTTCTATCTTAACACTAGACCCTTAGCCAAAACATAAAATAATGTATTGTGTTTAGCCCCCCAAACATTATTGTATTCCTTTGGTGTCTACTTATACCTGCCACACATAACTTAACCAATGCCCTCAATCGTCACATCAAGCTTCCAAGGACCATCTAACTAAATCCCATTAGACATGCTATCCTTGTTTTCTACTTTGGAAAAAATTGAAGTTTTTGCATTCTCTATGTCAACATAAGTCATCAAGTCATTTTCCCAAATTTGTGTCAATATTTTAAATCATATGTGAAGGTTCTTTGTCTTCTTGTATTGATTAATTTAAAAGTATAGACGTCAATTAACCTTGACTGCAAAATTCTCAATCATTTTGAAATATTGAATCACCTATCAAGTTAAAATTTGTTAATTTTTGCCACAACCATAAGTGATCTAAAGTCAAGTTTTGTTACTTAAAAGTTTTGTAAAAATGTTTAAGTCAAGTTGTAAAATCTTGTCAAGCTAACAATCTATGAGAAAATTATTAAATATTGATCAAATCGCAATGATAGATATACAAACAGTTTCAATACAATATGATAGGGATCTAGTTTTAGGATACATTTAGACCTTTTTATTCTCCTAAAATTTAGGATTTCATGGAGTCACAAAACTTGGAAAGCAAGTCTTAAAAGAGCTCTTTTGAAGTTTTGCACATGTTAATATTAAAACATTTCAATTTTAAATGCAATTACAATCAACCCACGAGTGTAACGTTATAGTTATTTGAAATTTCAACAAGTGTTTGCAAGTTCTTGCATAGTGAACATAATCCCCAAAAAGTTCAACAAAGGGTTTGCATTCGTATTTCAACCTTTTCTTATTGACTAAAATACTAATAATACATAAATGAAGCTATGACGATTAACAAACGAATGGAGTCACAAAATTTTAGTGCAGTTTACAGTTTGCCTTTTGGAAGTTGCATCCGCACTTGCCAATTTTGCATGGTCCCACGTCGATTTCCAAGTTTGATTTTATTAAATTTGACGGAATTTTAAAATATATGATCAATCAAGTTGTTCATTTGCAAAATCTAGAGCCGTGATATAAATCTACCTTGGCAGCAGAGTTTAGAAGATTATGCAAAGTCATCGGTAGAGATCCAGAGCTTACATGCAATCATGTAAAATTTGTGTTCACTCATCCCCACTGCCATCGAGTATTTTTGGTAACATCAAAATCTACATACAAGCACTATCAGCTTCCCACCATGCATGCAAAAACCAAAAACAAACTTAGCGTTCCCACAAGAAAGTGGAATTACCATGTAATTCGGCAGTTTGCATGCAATTTACATATGTGTTCTCGCTTATGTCTTTGACCCCCCAAACCCACGAAAGTAGTGAAAACATTAACGAGTGTGGGGGCTTATGTTGAATATGCAAATACTTTTTAAAAGGTTGTTACTCCTATATATCCACTCTTCGCCATCCGGTAATATACAACACTTAAAACAAAAGCATATTGTGTATGTTGCATCGCATGCCAGGGAACCTACAGTATTCATATGCATATAACTTGCATTTTACCTCCACATCCCACAATATCGTGTAAGCATAGACATAGCATGCGAACAATTTTGAAGAACGCCTCAGGAAACATGAACTCATGAATGCCATGATCAGGATATGGACAAAATCAATCTATTGAAAGGCCTTCATAAACTTTTTGTCATTGCTTCTGCCTGCATCCTCCCATACCTGTGCCAAAATGGGTGGTTTCAAACAAAGATTGAGGCACGGGTAGGAGTAAAGCCCATCTCCACAACATTCGCAGTATCTTCCCTCCTGTATCGAATTGGAAGCTTTAGAGCAGTGCCAGGACGTCCATCAGATGTTGCAAAAGCCTAGTAGATTTGTATACGAAATGTGGAAGCTTGGACAATGCATGTGAGATGTTTTACAAGTCAAAGAAGTATAATCTTGTGGGTTACAACGATTGCAAGGCTTGCACATATTGGGTTTGTTGAAAAAGCCGTAGAAACTCTCAGGCAAATGCATCCAGCGGTGTAAAGCCAAATTCCACGTCCTTGGTCCCCATCCTCCCTGCTTACACCAAAATCAAACCTTTGAAAGAACAAATTAAGCATAAAATGTTATCTCTCATATGTCGTAATTGCAAATACTAGGCACATATACATGTCAAATGTGGAAGCATAGGCTTGGCAATGAATCGTTTAGCAAAATGCCTAACAAAATAACAACCTACAACAATCACATAACTAATTTGACAAAATGATTAAAAGAAATATGGAACAGTTGATGGAATATAGGAAACAATAATAAAACTGAAAAACACACGGAAGATATATAATCTAGAAATTGTTCAATAGATTTCATTCTCATTACATTCAGAAGATACATTGCTCAATATATAGATTTGATAATAGAACTATAATTTACAACTGTCTATAAACTAATAGCTAATTACATAATAAGTGCTATAGCACTATCTTGACTTAAGGCCTCTCCCTAGCCATCTCCAACTTTTAGGACCAAACAATGTTCAAATTTATCACCAACAACTTAGGCAAAAACTAACAATCCCACAAAAGCAACAAATCTGAAAAACTCAAATTCAATTACTGAATGTACTCTTCATTGTGCTACTGCAGTTTTCATGATGTCTTAAAAAACAATATCTGTCAATTGTCTCAAACCTTCAAACCTTGCCTAATTACTATCATCTTTGAAAAACAAATATTGATACTTACACAATTTTTTGAATATAGTTCTAATCTTTTCCCAATTCGATTCATGAGTCCATCCACAATTCATTCACATGCATTTTGTCATATATTTATTTTTCAATGCTTTATGCCAACACATTTTTTCAAAATGATTTTTGAAACCACATATGCTACAAGGATATATATTCCAACACATTTTTTGTGTGTCCTTTCCTATTACAATGAGAACACTGCACACATTGTATTCGTTAAACATATTTGTTTAAACCTATAACACATGTTACATCATTCCCTTTACATGTGACATAACCAAAACCTTCTTGCTTTAGACTAACAAGATTTGCAAATTCAAACATATTATCATGTTCGTCTTTACATTTTTCATCAAAAACAACTTCAACGATATTCCACAAACCAACTAATTCATTAAAGGAACAAAATCATTTTTTTGTGCCACATGAAACAACAAATTATTAGTTTTGATTTCAAACATTTATTTTAATTTTCACATGACGCAAGCAACTGATCTAATTGACTATTTTGTGCTTTCAACCTAGATATCTCATTATTTTGTAATCTTTTTTTCTCTTCTAACTTTTTCAACTTTTCTTCCAAATCCTCATTCTTCTTTCAAACTTCTTCAAACAAGTTCAATCTATCTTCTAATTCTCCATTTTTTTTTGTACATTTTCCAATTTATTTCTAAGATTATGTTTTGCACACAAACATTCATATCTTTTCTTGTGAAATTCCTTTAAATCTGCTCAGTTTAGAATTAGATTGCTTAACTTCCAATAATTTTTTAAAAACATTTTTTCCTTCTTTATTCTTTTACCAATTTTTTTCTCATTTTACATACAATACACCCTTATTTTCCTTATTACTCCAATGCATACAATAATTAAAATAAGAATTTCAAAAGTAACAAACCCCACATAAAAAGAATGGAATGAACTCCTTATTAACTTAACTTCTTTGAATCATTAAAATACCAACAGATCTCAGATGCCCTCACTTTCTTATTGCTTCAAGCCAATAAAAGAAACAACAAACGTTGTCATACTGAATTCCTAGTCGATTCTTCTACGTTGGCAATGTCGTTGACATTTATTAATTCTTCCTCCTGCACTTTTGTCTTCTCGGGCCACCATTTAATGTATTGATGATGTTTCAGAATTTATATCGGTATCCATCCTAATCAAGACTTTTTTGCGATTGCAACTTTGATACTTCTGCCACTAGAGAGCTTATATCCTCCACACCACACATTCATCCGCTATCTCAACTCAAACGGCTCTTCCCTCACATGGTTGAACATAATCGTCAAGTATTTTTGGAGTCATGTGGCAATGATCTTGCTTACCTAGCATCAAGCCTTTCTCATCACATCCCATCTTTCCCAGCCAATATTTGGTTTACTACTGTCATTTCCCACACAATATCAGCAACAAATTTCACTGCAGCATATAAAAGTTGTTCTAGTGGTTATAATGCTTTCCACAGATTTTATACCAATCCTCAACTGCTTCAATAAACTCAATAAAAATAGTTTTCCTTTAATTATTCCTGAATAGCACTTTTTAGCAGTGACCAATGTAGAACTTAATGGATTCTTTGCAAATTTAAGTAATCAACATAATAATATTAAAACCTAACAATGAGAAAATCAGACATATCTGAATTAAACCTGGCAGGCTAAAGGAGCAATTAATGCATAATCTCTACCCATATGCAACCTTTTTATCTCCGTAGTTTCTAACACCATATTTCAAGTCGATTGCAGACCTTTGCAATTAGAATAGTTTCATCGCTGAACATTATACCAAATCCATGTTCTGCTTTGGATCTTGTTCTTTAGTTTAATTACTAGATTCATCAACTACTTCCAACGTCCAGGCATAGGAAAATAAAAGAGAACTTATGGTTGCACCTTTCCCAAAACCAGTTATGCCTTTAATCCACATTCATCTATACTACTCTTTGCATTTTCCCTGCTTCTTCTTCACAGCCCATTTTCAAATGCCCATTCCTTTGTGTGCCTCTTCAGAACGCAGCTTTATCGCATCTTCATACTCCTAGGCACAAGAGGCTCTAATACCAAGTGATGGAATATATAAAACAATAATAAAAAAAAAATATAAATCTTGAAATTATTCAATATATTTCATTCTACATTACATTCTGAAGATACATTGTTGAATATTAGATTTGATAATATATCTATAATTTACAACTGCCTATAAACTAATAACTAATTACATAATATTATGTTCATTATCCTTCAATGGTGTATAGGCATATGTGAAATTATAAATGAAACATTGTCATCACATGCTACGTTGCAACCTCCCTATGTGAACATATATGCAAAATGTCAAGCTGCAAGCAAAACATGTAAGTGGTTTAACAAAAACACAGATGGCAAAGAAGACATGATATGGCATGCAAAATGTTTGATAAAATACCTTAAAAAATGCCACCTACAAATGAAACTTAACAAGAGCTGTGCGCCAGCTAGAGTCCTACCTTAACCAGTTCTGGATGTATGGGAATGGTGTTGATAGCATGATTTATTCGAAGGTCAGTGCTAAGTTAGAGTTGCTTATACGAAAGAACAATCAAGATACATATGCATAAGATTCTCAACCAAGCAATATCTGTCACTCACACTTGTAATGTAAATGGTAGAGAAGGATCGTCATTGTGTGTTTGGCAACTTAACAAGTTCAAGAATTGGATCATATAAAATATTCAGCACTATCATAAATTTCAAAAATCATAATTTCAACTATCCTTTTGTATTTTGAAATCTTGGGGATATTATGATTTTTACACATTTTCGATGAATAGCGAACCTTGGGGATCAATCTCAATGCATTTCAATAAATCATGGTCCTAATTGTATCTATGTTGTCGATGGGCTCACCAACATGCCAATTCAAACTCCATGTAAGAAAGGCATCTCTGTTGAATTGCACAAAACAATTGAAAGGGGGGGGTGAATCAGTTGTATCAAATTCTTTACTCCTTAACTTAATCAATTCCACTTTATCTTCAATTTGTTATTAAATATGAACATAAAAATGCAAATAACAGAAACACAACACCAAAGACACCAAATTTACGTGGAAAACCCAATGAGGGAAAAACCACAGTGAGGATTAACTCACAGTATAGTAGTAATGCAATACCGGATACAAAAGGCTCACTGCGGAGGGCTTACTGCCCAAATACAAAGGCTCACTACCCAGATCAAGGGCTCACTGCCTTAGGACTCACTGTCCAGAAAGAGAGGCTCACTGCCTATAGAAAATACAAAGAAATAGATAATGATCCACGACTAGGAATTTTACACACTTCGCAACTTGATTAGAAGATTATGCATACAATGAAGTATTGTTGCCACAATTCACTTTTCCACACTCTATTTTTTGCACTTGTTTGGATCGAATGATGGATGGATATGAAATTCGCTACAACTTAACTTGTATTTATACCACCTTTAACTTCAGGAACATTCTCCAAGGTCGGCTATACAATTTCATTTTACAAATTCAAACTAGGTCGGCTACTTAACATTCCCGCGGTGGATAAGAATGTGAGGGGCCCAAATACATATTTAATTTAGGACCCAAACAACATTTTGGATCATGCACAAGCTTCCTCAAGTCGATGCAAAAACCAAATGTAACATGTAGACACTAGGTCGGCCAAACCTAATGAAAACACAAATGAACTTTGAAGTACACGCATCACCAGCAAGATAAACACACGTGGATTGCTCGACATGCTTCACCAGTCATTTTACCATCTCTGAGAACAACTCAAATACATCCGCAACAACTTCAACAAACTTCATTTGCAGAGAACACCTCACCAGTTCAACCAAAAGAATTAGCAAAACACAAAGACTCTGAAGCAGGTCTTCTAGAGTACCAAACCACAAGAAACTTTGTCAGAACACAAAAATAGTCAAAAAGAGTAATCTCCTAGATCCACAAGATCTGAGGCCAATTATCAAGAGACTACAAAGCCAAAACATTTCTCCCAATCAATAACCAAATAACTCTGACAAACCAGTTCACACACCGGTGAACATAACTTTTTCTCTCCCTCCATCAAACTAGAAACTGAAACTCACAATATGTAATCCATTTAAGCTTATGAACACACCTATAAATCCGCAAAGGCATTGGGTCAACACAGAAGAAACGTGGACCACAATACCGGAGCATGCTCAGAAAACACTTCAACATGACTTTCATTATTTCTCAAATTTTCTCAAAAGTACTTGGTAAAAACCAACTTCTACAACATGTATAGTCTTGACATCAATGACAACATTAATGACAACACCACCAAACACATCCATACTTGCAACAATCTCCCTCTTTGTCATTGATGGCAACACATGATGTGAAAAACCATCAAAGACAACATACATGATTCTTAGAAGCGACAACTTGTCACACATAAAAGTTTCACATGATTCTCTCTCCCACATCCTACATGATTTTCATAAGTGACAACCTGCCAAGCATACAATTTTCACATGATTCTCCCTCCCTCTTTGACATCAATGGCAAAGGACATACAAAGCTTTGTTCACTCCCCCTAAGGAGTTTATCCACATCACATACTGCAACAATGCACTTCTCTACTCCCCCCGAGGAGTAGACCTCAATCATCAGTCCAGAACAAAAGAGTCTGTGGATCCACTGGACTGATGCACTTCCATGTGCACTTAGTTCAAAGGAGGAGGGGCAGAAACCCCTAACTTCCTTCTGAGATACTCAAAAGTATCATTTGGAAGGGCTTTAGTGAATATGTCTGCAACTTGTTATTTGGTAGGTACGTATTCAAGTCTAACTTCATTCCTCAATAATTTCTCCCTCAAGAAGTGATACTTGATAGATCTATGCTTTGTTCTAGAATACATCACTGGATTCTTTGAAATTTTTATAGCACTTGTATTGTCACAATAGATAGAAGTAGGTTCATCACTTACAACACCTATGTCCATCAAAGTCTGCTTCATCCAAAGTACTTGTGTACAACAAGATGTTGCTGCAATATATTTTGCTTTTGCAGTGGATAAAGAAATTGAATCCCGTTTCTTGTTCGACCATGAAACTAATCTTCCTCCAAGAAAGAATGCTCCTCCACTTGTACTCTTCCGGTCATCTATACATCCAGCCCAATCAGCATCACTATAGGCATTCAAAGTGAAATCATTGTCCTTCAGATACCATAGCCCATAGTCTGGAGTTCCTTTAAGATATCTGAATATCCTCTTCACAACTTTAACACGTGCTTCCTTCCTTTGGTTCTTCTTGAAATCTTGAAATTAAACATATTGCATGCATAATGTCTGATCTAGTAGTAGTAAGATACAAAAGTCCACCAATCGTGGATTTGTACATGCTCTAATCAACTTTAGCAGATTCATCATCCTTACTTAACTTGCATCTAGTTACCATAGGGGTACATATCGGTTTGGAGTCATCCAACCCAAACTTCTTTAACAATTCCTTAACATACTTAGATTGTAAAATGAATATCCCTTTGTTAGTTTGATTAACTTGAAGCCCAAGGAAGAAATTTAGTTCACCAATCATAGACATTTCAAATTATTTTTGCATCTCTTCAACAAACTTTTTACACATACCTTCATTACCACCAAAAATGATGTCATCAACATAGACAACTATCAAAATCTCGTCTTTCTCAATTTTGAAGTAAAGATTGTTGTCTGCAAACCCCTTTGCTAGATACTTGTTTTGTCAAGTATTTATCCAATCTAGCATACCAAGCTTTGGGAGCTTGCTTTAGTCCATATAATGCTTTCTTTAACTTACAGACCATGTCCAATTTGTCTGACAATGAAAAACCTTTTGGTTGCTCCATATAGATTCCTTCCAATTCTCCATTCAGAAATGCAAATTTGGCATCCATCTAATATAATTTGAAGTCTTGATGAGCTGAAAATGCCAAGAACATTCGAATGGCTTCCATCCTTGCTACAGGTGCAAAAGTTTCTTCAAAATCTATTCCTTCAACCTGTGAATATCCTTTACATACAAGTCTTGCTTTATTTCTTAACACTTCACCATCTTCATTCAATTTGTTTCTAAATACCCATTTAGAACCAATTACATTCTTGTTTGCAGATCTAGGGACTAGTTCCCATGTCTCATTCTTCTCTATCTGTTGTAATTCCTCTTTCATTCCTCTAACCCAACTTTCGTCATCACATGCTTCATTCACAGTCTTAAGTTCTATTTTAGAAAGCAAACATAAGTTTACCTCAACCATTTTGCTTCTTGTCTTCATTCCTTCACTTTTGTCTCCAATTATCTGTTCCTCCGGATGATTTTTCTGAACATATTTAGGAGTCTTGGGTGCAAGTTCCGAATTTTCTTCTTCTTCTTCTTCAATTTTGTTCTTTCTCTTCCTTTTCTTCTTCTTGTATTTGCACACATATAGGCTCATCAGGTTCAACTTCAATTATCTCCACCGGTCTATACATAGCTTCATCAACCTTCACATTTGTACTTTCAATGATTTTTCTCAATCTCTTATTAAAACATTTGTAAGCTCTATTGTTATTTGAATATCCAAGGAAAATTCCTTAATCACTTCTAGTAATTAATTTTCCAAGATTTTCTTCATCTCTTCTAATGTAACATCTACTTCCAAATACCTTAAAGTATTTCACAGTAGGAATCTTACCAGTCCATAACTCATAAGGAGTCTTAGTGTTGTTACCTCTGACTTGAACTCTGTTAAGAATGTAAACAACACTGTGAATAGCTACTCTCCAATACATATCAAGAACATTTGCTTCTTTCATCATAGTTCAGGAAGCTTCTTGCACAGATTGGTTCTTCCTTTCTACAACTCCATTTTGTTGTGGGGTTCTAGGAGCAGAATAATGTCTTTTTATACCATGTTATTCATAGAATGCATTGAAGTCACTAGATGTAAACTCTCCACCTCTATCAAACCTCAAACATTTTATCCTCAGGTTTACTTCATTTTCTACTCTTGCCTTAAACACTTTGAATCTATCAAGAGCTTGACATTTTTCTCTAAGAAATGTAACCCATGTCATCCTAGAGTAATCATCAATTAAAAGCATAAAGTACTTGTCACCATTCAGGCTTCCTGTTTTTGTAGGACCACAGAAGTCTGTATGGATTAATTCTAGCATTTCAGTAGATGATTGATCTTTTGTTTTAAAATTGCTCCTTGTCTGTTTTCCCATCTAACAACTTCTGCAGATTGAATTTGAAAGCTTTATGATTCTAGGCAGATCTCTCACAACTTCTCTAAAACTCATCCTAATCAGATTATCAAAATTCACATGTCCCATCATCTAATGCCAAAGCCAACTTTCACTGATTTGAGAAACAAAACATTGACCATCACCACCTTTGAGTTGATAGATGTTTCCATGAGTTCTCCTTCCGACTGTAACCACAGTTCCAGATCCTTTTCTGATCTCACAAGTGTTATCCTGAAACACAAGCTTAAAACTTTTGCTGCACATTTGTCCAACACTTAAAAGATTATGCCTTAAACCCTTTACATAATAGACATCATCAATGTTATGGTTTCCATCAAAGCTAATTGTTCCTTTACCAACAATTTTAGCACCATAATCATCTCCAAACATGACTTCATATGATTTATTTCTCAAATTTAGTAAACTTACTCTTATCTCCAGTCATATGATTTGAACATCCGTTGTCAATTACCCAAAAGTCTTCATATGATTTGAATATCCATTGTCAATTACCCAAAAGTCTTCATCCTATCTGGCATGAAAAGCAGTTATTAGAGTACCTTCTGATTCATTCTTCTTAGACTTCGAACTAGGTTCTTTTGCACATTTATTTTCCAAGGCTAGAAACGAACATTCATTTTTGTCTTCCTCAAGGTTAGATTCATCATCAGAAATTCCTGCATCTTCCTTAACATAATACAACTTCTTGAACTTCCTATCTTTCTTATCCTTATAATTATTGTTATTATCCTTATTGTTACACCCCGATTGTATAGCTACTATTGCATAGGGCAATTGAGTGTAATGTTTGAATCTTTGTGATGAATAAAACATGTTTTTTTGAATAAGTTCTATTTAAATGTGTGCCTCATTTGGTTGATACTTTTATTGATGTTATGTTGCATGCATAGAATTAAATTATGAATATTCAAACTTAAGATGTTTTGTATACTGTTGATGTTATGAACAAGTAACTACCGAAATTGTATGTCTATGGATGCAGGAACAGGAACTATTCCTCCAGGTGGAGGGGAGACATCACTCGGGAGAGGGGCTTGGTCGGGTAACCGGTAAAATTGATCAAGTTGAGCATACACACACTTCACTGAGGGTTTTGGGAACTGAGTCAGATTGAGTTGGCTTAATAAGTCATCCTTAGGCTTAGGAGTTTTGGATTACTTCTTTATGCTTTATGAGTGGTGTTGTTGATTGACTTACTGTTCTATGAACCTTGAATGTGAAATATGAACTGATAAGTGTGGTATAGATAGGATGTATATGCGTATACATGTACCACTCATATGTACGTAACAACCTGTATGACATGTCGATACAGATGTATGATGGGCAATTATTATGCCATACACATTTGTCGACATGGCATACATACGGATACATATACATGGCTGGCACACCTATAAACATATGCACACTAGCTATAATGTTGTTATAACATTATATTGATGCCTGGAATTTACAGTTAAATGTATATATACATGTTTGTACAAATAGGTGTATTAAGGGTACGCTGACTGGCTTGTAATACACGTATTTGGATAATTAAATACAAATATGTATAGATATATTTATATGTAAATATTTGAATGTGTTTATATATATATTTAATATAAACATTATTATAGTTTTACCCAGAATAAAATATATAGATATATCTATAGTAATATTTAAATATTATATACATATATACATATATTTTAATATAGTAAATAAAACTATAATATGATATATATTTAATATAATGAAAAATTTAAATATAATATCTTGTTTATATTTTAAATAAAAATTATCTTGGAAAATAATTAAATTTGACTTGTATAGTCATTTGGCAAATAATATATATTTACCGTGAGTAAAATATATATATGACTTTTATAGTCTTTTGCTTGAAATTCGTATGAAGTTTATTCTTGAAAAATAAATGTAATTTTAAACATTGGACAATAAGCTTAGCGTATACTTTGTAATGATATTTCAATAAGCCGAGAAATTGCGGAAATATTCATACGCCAAAATATTGAAATGAAAAATCAAAATTTTGAAAGAGGAAACTCGCGCGACTGTAAGCTCATGGCGGAAGACTAGGTCGCGGCCATTCTTAAAACACCATTCCAAAAACGTGAGAAGGCTGAGAAAAAGGGCCAGATGGGACGCCATCTACCTTGGACTTTTTCTTTGCAAATTTCATCTGCCATTTTAGACGCCAGGCTGTAGGTGTCTTTCATTCTTATTTTGCCATGTGAAGTTTGAAAAGTTCTTCCTAGGAAAGGTCGAATCATCTCTAAATTTGCTGAGTAAGTATCAAATAGCCGCCACATTTCATTTTGAATTATTCAAAGGATAGTTCTGTCATTTTACATACCCTCAAAGGTGGAGTTTGTTGCAATTTCGGGTCTATAAATAGATGCCAGCCATTCTTTGTTTGGGATCACTTGTGAAATCTGAGTTTATCATTTTCATTGAGATCCATATCCATTTCTCCGTTCTGTTTGTATTTTTTGTTTTGCTGAGTTGAAAATACAGTTTTTTACCAGCAATTGCCATTAACAGTTAATATCCCATTTTAAGTTGTGAGTGAAGTCATTGTGAGCTATAGTTGAGTAAGAAATTACTAGTGGAATCATATTTGAGAGAAGAGACTTAGAAAGATCAATTTTAGAGTAAAATACTATCACAAGGAAGCCATTTTCAGTTGGAATTCTGGAAGCGTATGTGAAGGAGAGTCTAGAAGAGCAATTCTGGAAGGAGAAGCTTTAAAATCAGGCATGAATCCTTCTTAGTTTATAACTTTTATTGAAGTGTTGTTTCCTTTTTGGTCTTGTGATTGCTGTTTTCACTTAGCTCTAGTAGGAAAGAACTATTTTGATGAATATTTAAAGCAATGCATTGAAAGAGAAAATGTGTAAGGGATTCAATGATTAAGGGTTTGTGCAAAAGGGATTATATGAGTAAAGAGCTTAAGGGATTAGTTTACTTATCTTACATAAAAAGGGAAATAATGGAAAAAGATAAAAAGGGAAGAATTTATAAGCATTTTGAATGAATAATGCATTTTGTGTATGATCTCTGTATATGGAGAATACGTAGAAGTATTTATTATCTACTAGGATCGAAATGAAGACAGAACCAAGTATGGTCTTAAGCTTAAGTTATTAAGATAATTGAGGCAAGCTAAGCACTCCTAGGATAAAGATTTCCGAATTAGGAGTTATGTTACAAGACACTTGTAGATTGTTTCATTTCTAAGTAGATAGTTTGAAGTAGGATAGTCTGGGATGATTGACAATCCAGTGAAGGACTTAGCCTACGCGTAGTGTAAGATAGCCTTAAGTTAAATTGGCCCTGAGTAGTGTATATGATAGATGACTTTCATTCGAAGTACTGAATGTGAATACTTTGGCCAAAGTAGTGGAAGGTACGACATCCACTTAGTTGTGAGATAGTTGAGACTACACTATCAGTTCATTGTGATCCATCATGCTAGTTCGGGATTGTGAAATAGCAAGTTCTAGATGTATAGGACACAACACTATGCTTAGTTGGGTTGTCGCTGCCGGTTACTTTACCAATCTCTTCGTTCGAAGGGAGGGCCATCTATTGAATGATAGATGTGCGGGGGATCGTATTAACAGTCCGTGGTTGGCGGAAAAGCGCTTGAGTGATGTTTCTCCTCCACAGCAGGCGACAGATACACCAAGATTTGAAACGAAGAGAACCTAGACCATCTTACTACTATTTGTGCAAAAGCTTACGAGCTATGTATGTAATTGTTTTACTTTTGTACTCTGATTTATATTTGCAATGAAAATGGAATTCATGTGGAAATATATATTGTAACTTGCATATATTTAGCAATAAAGAAAGGAAGAATTTTATTGCAATATCTTTGTTACTTGTTACATTTATATGTTTGAAGTGAAATGTTAGAAATTTTTTGTTTACCCGATTTGGGGGTTGTTACACTTATTCTTCTTTTGTGTAGCTCTATTAGGACATCTTGATGTATAATGACCAATATTTCAATAACTGAAACACTTAAAGGGCAACTTACCTTTATATTTACCAATACCTTTCTTCAATCTCCTTGTGAAATTTGCTTCCAAATCTTCTGCATCTTCATCATCATCTTCATCTTCTATCTTCATGGCTTTAAAGGCTATTTCAATCTTCTCCTTATCTCTTGCAAATTTTCTCATCTCAAATGCAGTCAAGACACCAAATAAATATTCCTTAGTGAATGTCTTCGGATCATACTATTCTTCAAGTACATATACTTTGTCACTGTAATTGTCCGTTAAGGTCATCAAGGTCTTCTCAATTATATCTTCATCCTTCATGGTACCACCTTGATTCTTGACTTCAGTTACTATAGTTTCAACTCTTTGATAATGGCTTGCAATATCTTCCCCATCTCCCATTCTTAGATTCTCAAATTTTCGGTTGGCAGTTAGTTTCCTTGATAATTTCACTCTTTCATTCCCTTCATAAATGTCTTTCAATTTTGTCCCATTTCATTTGCAGTAGTTAAGGAAATAACTTTTGATCTTTCAGTTTTAGATAATACAATAAAGATAGCAAACCTTGCTCTTTCATTCTCTTCAAAGGCAGCAACCTCATCAAAAGAGGAAGGTCCGACTGCTGGAATCACACACTTTGTCTCCAAAGCTTTCCAAGTATTAAAACTAAGTGAAATCAGATAACTTTCACACACTTTGTCTTCACAGCTTTCCAGGTATTAAAACTGAGTGAAATTATATAACTTCTCATCTGCTCTTTCCAGTCACTATAATTAGCTCCAACAAACATAGGAAGCTGCAAATTGTGCGCCATCTAATCTACCTTGAGCGGTTAAGCTTTTCACCGAGGAACCAAAGCTTTGATACCAATTGTTGAATTGCACAAGACAACTGAGAGGAGGGGTGAATCAGTTGTATCAAATTCTTTACTCAACTTAATCAATTCCACTTTATCTTCAATCTATTATTAAGTATGAACATGAAAATGCAAATAACAGAAACACAACACCAAAGACATCAGATTTATGTGGAAAACCCAATGAGGGAAAAACCACAGTGAGGATTAACTCAAAGTATACTAGTAATGCAATACCAGATACAAAAGGCTCACTACCCAAATACAAAGGCTCACTACCCAGATCAAGGGCTCACTGCCTTAGGACTCACTATCCAGAAAGAGAGGCTCACTGCCTACAGAAAATACAAAGAAATAGATAATGATCCACCACTAGGAGTTTTACACACTTTGCAACTTGATTAGAAGATTATGAATACAGTGAAGTACTGTTGCCACAATTCGCTCTTCCACACTCTGTTTTCGCACTTGTTCGCACACTCTTCCCTTGTTTGGATCGAATGATGGATGGATATGAAATTCGCTACAACTTAACTTGTATTTATACCATCTTTAACCTCAAGAACATTCTCCAAGGTTGGCTATACAATTTCATTTTACAAATTCAAACTAGGTCGGCTACTCAACATTCCCGTGGTGGATAAGAATGTGAGGGGACCAAATACATATTTAATTTAGGACCCAAACAACATCTTGGATCATGCACACACTTCCTCAAGTCGATGCAAAAACCAAATGTAACGTGTAGACATGAGGTTTGCCAAACCTAATGAAAACAAAACTGAACTTTGAAGTACACGCATCACCAACAAGATAAACACACGTGGATTGCTCAACATGCTTCACCAGTCATTTTACCATCTCTGAGAACTTAGATACATCCGCAACAACTTCACCAAACTTCATTAGCAGAGAACACCTCACTAGTTCAACTAGGAGAACCAGCAAAACACAGAGACTCCGGAGTAGGTCTTCCAGAGTACCAAACCACAAGAAACTTTCTCAAAACACAAAAATAGTCAGAAAGAGTAATCTCCCGGATCCGGAAGATCTGAGGCTAGTTATCAGGAGACTGCAGAGCCAAAACATTTCTCCCAGTCAATAACCAGATAACTCTGACAAACCAGTTCACACACCGGTGAACATAACTTTTTCTCTCCATCAAACTAGAAACTAAAACTCAGAATATGTAATCCATTTAAGCTTATGAACACACCTATAAATCCTCATAAGCATTGGGTCAACATAGAACAAACACGGACCACAATACCGGAGCACGCTCAGAACACACTTCGACACAACTTTCATTATTTCTCAAATTTTCTCAAAAGCACTTGGCAAAAACCAACTTCCACAACCTGTATAGTGTTGACATCAATGACAACACCACCAAACACATCCATGCTTGCAACAATCTCAACAAAATACTAGGAACCTCCTCTTCAAGTACATCTACATTCACTTTGGGCTGCCAGAGACCATTAAGTAGAACAAAGACAAGAAGATTTTGGATATCATCTGGTCCATTATGTGGTCCAGTAGATACCAAATTGACTTAGTCATTTATGCTAAAAAGATCTGTACCAGTGGCAAAAATAAGAGAGATATTGAACTCGACAATAAAATTATAGATGTGTGAGGTGAAAATAGAAGAAAACAAGAACCATACAAAAATAGTAAAGGGCACTCCCTAACATTTGTAATGATGAGAAATTGTCCAAAGCCTTGTTCTACCCTCCTTCCAAACTTAGGAGAAATATGAGCAGTACAAAGATATGGGAGAGATGGTGAAAGCTAAATGAAGGAGTTGTGCTTGATGAGATGCAGGTTTGACAATTCTTTTGCACATTCATTTGAAGCTTGGAATTGCAAAGGTTAAGATTTTTGTATCATGGGATTCCAAAAGTAAGTCTACACTTGCTTTTAGACTGTGGCCTTTATTCTACATTTTGTATCTGGATTTGATCTGGAAGGAAGGAATGTAAAGCTTTAATAGATCTAATACTAAATCTTAATTGGGCCTTTGGAGTAACCTAGAAAATTACATGTTCGAGAAATGTCAAATGGACAGAAAATTGCATCTTCAAATCAGCTTCTTATTCGTTAGGAAAATTTACATTGAAACAAGTTCTTTGTTATTGTTAAAGGCTAAAATTTGCACCCTGTTAAACTATACAAGTTTAACAACCTTGCCTAACATGGGATTCATTTCTGCATGTGGGAAATGCGTAACCAGAAATGAAACCTCCGGATTCTAGGCTGGTTCCTAATGGATAATTACTGATAACTCCAAAAAACTAACCTGAACTTATGGGGAAAAAGATAGATGTTACTGAAGTGAACCTAAGATCTTAAAATCTAAACAAGAGAAACAGGTGATACACCAAATATGATATGAGAGCTCGAATACAGGTAACTAAGAAGGATTACTAAATTATCTGAGTGAATAAAACACTTCCTTTCTGTATAGGCTTGCATAAGTATTTTGCAATAAAGTCTGAAAAGTGAACCAAAATAAGAAGGAAAACAGATGCCTCTCCTATGAGCTTCACCCTTAAAGACATGAACTACAACCTGCAAACAAAAATACTTTTCTGCAACTAGGTGTTTGAGTGAGACAAAATAACATGGAATACTGATTATTCACTGATTACCTTTATCAAATCACCTGTAAATACACACAAAATTGCAGAAAGAAGAGAAGGCTCCAAAATAAATTCAGATAACATAAACTCAGCTGCTGTTACTTGTATTTGATCTTCCAAAAAGAGTTACAAAGTCTGCACCAAAATGCTAGGACACCAAAATGTCACATAAGCCTCCTCTGCATAATCAGAACTGGTTACAATGAATGAAGAACAAGACTTTATAGAAAAAGCCCTCTCAAAATTCGGAATTGGACTTTGGGCCCAAAAATCAAAGTGATGTCAAACTCTCCTCCAAACAAGGTAGACCAAAAAAAACTCCACTACTTGCATACCTTGAGCAAAACTTGCTTTTAATGCTGGATTTGACTACTTGGCACTAAGTCTCTGAAAGTCATTAAATGACTTCAACTTGTATTTTAAAACATTTATTAAACCTTGCAGCAAGTCTTTGAATGTCATTAAATGACATTAAATGTGACCTTGACTTGTATTTCAAAAATATCTGAATTTTTATCAAAATGATCAAAGTCTTTGAAAGTCATTAAATGACTTCAACTTGTATTTTAAACATTTATTAAAAAGTGATTCATAATTTATCACTTTAAAATAAAGTTTTACAATTTGACAGAAAATACAAGTGGAAAGACTTCTGATTCATCTAGAACATTTCATGTTTGCATTTTTAAAATATCTTTAATTAAAATGATTTATAATTCATCATTTTAATAAAGATTTACAATTTGCAAGTAATGAAACATTTCACTTGAAGTTCTAATTTTTTGCATTTGATATTATTTATTCAAAAATGATTTATAATAACATCATTTGAATAAATTTTACAATTCTGAAAAGAATGCAAAATGATAGAATACCTTACTTTGCATTTTTTTTTTTGTTAATATTTGATCTTTATCAAAATGATCTAATAAATCATTTTAAAAAAAAATATTAATAATTAAAAAAAATCAAAATGCAAAAATGAAATGTAAAGTCTAAGACCAGAATAAAAGACAAAAACATAAGTCTTTAGTTTTAATGAAAGACTTAACAAAACAAAAGCATTTGAAAAGCCACGCATGAAGAGAGAGGGCAAAAACTTAATAAAAAAAACCTTAAGGAAAAAATTGCCTTCTCCCTCCTTGGTCGAATTAGGGTATTAACCCTAAAATGAATGCAAAGACATTCATTTGCATTTTGTTCTCCTGCTGCTGGGCGCCGCCATCATGAACCCTAGCTGCGCCTGAGGAAGGAAGTCTGTGTGCTTTGGACGCCATTAAAATCTGCGTTTTTTCTTCTTGAGGCTTTGGCTGAAGCTTGCATGTGGTAAGGTTGATTTTTTTTTTTTGAATTGAAACTGGTTTTTCACTTGCATTTTCGAAGCTTTTAAAGCTTTTGCTGGGCGCGGCCAGGCTGTATCATGCGTTTTTTGACATATCCTTGTATTGTATCTCTGCTGTGTCATTGTATTGGCTGCGTTTTCTTCGTCATCTTCCTGCTCGGCCGCCATGGGAGAGTTCGACCCTGCATTTTGTGAGCTCATAAGAGCTGGGTGTGATTTCTCTTATTTTCCACGGGCATTACAAGGTAAGCCACTTCTTGCTACGTTTTTTCCTCAACATTTCATTCTCAGACAAGGAAACTTCGAGCTTTATTTCTGCAGAAATGTTGTCATTTTTTAGAAAAATATAGGCCTATTTGATTGGCCGCGCCATTAATGCTTGAGCTGAAGCTCATTTTTATGAAATTTCTGTGTATTCTCCTCATGGGTATCCTCTATTTGAAGCACAAACTGTATTTTCTGTCTGCTGAAAATCTCTTGCATGGTTAAAAACTGGAAAATAACAAGAATGTGCATTCTGTAGAAGATTTGAATCCGGTATTTGGAAACTTTGAAAGAATCTTTTCATTTCTGTATTTTGGTCAAAACCCAAAAGTGGCTGCAATCCATTTCTGAGCCTTGACTTATGAATATGTTCTGCAAATAACATGATGTTGCCTTTGTGATTATGATAAAAAGAAAAAACATCATCATGTTAGTTGTAGCTGATGCAAACAAAATGTATTGATTTTTTCTGCTCTTTCAGCAACTTAGCATTGTGACCTTCATCAGCTTGGCTGTAACGTAACATAGGGTATGAGTGGCAAAATATGTATTTGTTCCTATGTTTGTTGTTCTCTTTTATATATTTTTGATATCTTACAGCAAGTGGCATAATGTTGTTCTCATGAAAACTGAAAATGACGCATTCTGGAAATGAACTTAAAATGCAGCATTGCTGTCATTTACTTTTTTCATACCCTTTGTGGTGAAATTTGTAAGAAATTTGCATAATACAAAACAGATTTTATGATGTTCATATTGCACTTAAACATTTGATGAGTTGGGCTCAACCCTTGTGGGAGCCACGTTTAACCCCACTCATCACGAAACTGATAAAAAACAGCAATATTGTATTTCCTGTTTCTGCACATGACACAAAAAAGTTAGTAAAATATGACAGATTCAAAGGCTTCTTTTGATGTTCTGCTTTTCTTTTAATCGTTTGGTGAATGCATTATTGAATGAGATCACATCTCTGTTGGTAGCGTAGGGATAAGGTAGGAACTGATTTGTCATTGCTCTAACGCCATTCTTCACAATTTTGCAGATAAACCTTAAAGCTGGAGCTGGCTGCGACACCAAAGCTGGACGAGTTTCAACACACAACTTCAACAGTGATTCGTCATTCCAGGCAATGACGAATCACCCTCCTTCCTTATTTTTACGCTATTTTCAGCTATGTGTTCATTTCTTTTATGTACTCAGCATTTGATTTAAAAATCAAATCAGGTTACTCCCACGGCTTGTGTGGGACTTCAGCTTTTTAACATGAATAAAAATAACATTACTTTGCAAACAATGAGTCCTTTTTCTGTTTCAAACATTAGCAAAACAACACCTGAATTCATTTTCAGAATGTGATGAATACGTAGGCAGCAAAATGCTACAGTAGTGAAATTTGGATAACAGTTATATAATAAGATGCTATGGACTATAGAAGAAATTAATTATCGAAAAATGTTCAATCATTATATGTGAACATGGAAAATAGTTCAATCAAATGTTACAACAAATGTAATCATATATCTAGGTAAGAAAGCATTAGACAAATATCCTTTGGTGCTCCTTCAACTCTTGACATTGCTAAATTAGACTCAATGCTCACTGAGAAAATTGTAAACCACAACTTGCTTCAGTCTTCATCCTTTGCAATGCAGTGCCTGAATCTTTAGCTTTGCTGATCAAGGAGAGCTTTCCAACTTTTGGTTGTGTCCTTAGTGTTTTCTAAATCACCAATGCAAATGACCAAATGCAGATTTAGATTTTTTCTGAAACAAAACACATTCTTTAACACCAAAAGGAAAAACAACAATCTCTATGGAGACAAATCCATTTTACAGAGAAGGAATCAATGCTATTTCTTCACACTAGAAAGATGTTTTTATTTCACAAAAGCAAATTGAAACTAGATGAGCTGTAAAAGTTAACTAATTATTTTGTGCAAGATAAGTACCTGTGCTAAGCTGAAATAATGGAGTGAGCGAAAAAAAGCAGGAGGCGAAAACCTAAGTTTGATCCCCGCGAATGGCTGGTGAGTCCAGAGCATATCCCTGAGAATGGGCGCTTCTTGTGCCATAATGAAGTCGTGAATCCTGTGGAGATCGATGTTACCGATGAAGTCAAAGATGATTTGGAAGTCTTGGACGAACTGGCTTGTATTTACCGTTTTTCTGGGATCAAAGCAGATAGGGCTTTGGTCAAGAAGTGGATCAGCGAACATTGGAAGATTGAAGTGTTGCTCAGGTTCCTCCCTAAGCATTTCTTTGTGGTGGTATTCGCAGATGAGGCTGAAATGCGAAAGGTCACTGAGGGGGGTCTTTGGCACATGGATAGGCATCCTCTATAAATGCAACCTTGGAACCAAAACTTCGACGCTGCAAAAATGCAGCCTTATGACCACCCCATCTGGTTACGGATGTACAATCTCCCAATGGAATACTGGGCTGGCGATTGTTTGGAGAAGATAGGCCGCACCCTGGGAACCCTAATTGGCATTGACACCGAGATCATCGATGGCGATCTGTACAAGTATGCTAGGTTGAAAATTGCCACGATCAACACCATACCTCAAAGCATTCGCTTGGTAGTAAATGGAGAAAAATGGTTACAAGAGATCGAGATCGAAGAAGAGAGGAAGTTCTACGGAAAATGCGGCTCCTGCAACCACAACGAAGGTGAATGCCCAATTGGCCGAAGGTAGAATTGGATCTGGAGGAAGAAGGCCACACAGAACGACAAGGTCTTGGCCCTTTCATATCCAAACTCGGCTCCCGTGACTTCCCCAAATCCGCCATCGGATCCGGTGGCACTGTCCAATTCGGCCACGAAGGACGCCCTAATCCCGCTCGTCCTCCCGAATGTTGCCCCTAGGGAGTCTTCACAGGATAATGGTCCAGGAACAATGGTGACCGAAGCGAATGATGACCTAAACTTTGATATCGGCCATCGGACTCTGAAATGGAGGGAGCAGAGGACGAATTGGACATTGTGGACGAAAGGTGCATTTCACAATCGGTCGTAAAGGCCATGGGATTGGGAAAATCAGCTAACAACGACAAGACGCAAGGGAGGAAGTCTCTCCGATAGTTAAGAAATGAAGATGCCATAGCAAAGAAGTTAACAAGCATCACCAAATTTCTAAGTACCAAGGGAGGAAGCTCCTCCCTTGGGAAAGAATGAAGTTGACCACATGGAACGTCAAGGGTCTCAGGACCCCTGACAAGTGACACCTAGTCTGGCGTCAATTGTTGAGCAGTTCGAGTAGCTTATTCTTATTACAAGAAACCAAGCTTTCGGGCGAAGAAGGATGTGCATTTGCGAAGTACTATAGATTGTGGAGCGATCATTTTCAGGGCACTACTGGGACCATAGGAGGCATCGGGATCATGTGGAACGAGGCGGAAGTTTCAGTTGAGTTGATTTGTTCCTTTTCGAATTGGATGGCGGCCAAGGTGTATGACCTAAGTCTGAATTGTGATTATACAGTTGTAAACATCTACGGCCCTACAAGAACTGAGGACAAAGCCGGTCTATGGGGCTCAGTCCTAAGTTTCATTTACGGTAGAAAGGAAAACAGATTTATCGTTGCTAGAGACTTCAATGCCATTCTAGATCTATCTGAGAAGAGTGGCGGCATCAAGAACATCTCTCAAACCACAATTGATTTCAAAAATTTCGTTGCGGATTTCGGACTAGTAAATTGCCTCACCACAAATGGTTTGTATACTTGGACCAATAGGCGCAAGGACTTTACAACAATTGTTGAACGTTTGGACCGATTCCTGATCTCTCCTGATTGGTTTAAAGACAATATTCATGCCTCTGCCTGCATTCTACCAATCTCTACCTCGGACCACTTCCCCCTTGAACTTGATATCAATAATGGATCTAGTTCGTAGAAGTCATGTTTCAAGTTCTTAAATATGTGGTGGAGGGATGAGAAGCTCATTGGCCTTTTGGAGGATTGGTGGAAGGAGTACCAAGTCTAGGGCTCGATTAGCTATAGATTCACCAAGAAACTATAGTACTTGAAAGAAAAAACTAAAGGAGTGGAACAAGGATAAATTCATGAATATCTTTTTTGAGAAAGCCAGGGTTGAGGAGGAGTTGTGTGCGCTGAATGAAAAAGTCATTAGAGATGGGATGCGGGATGAAGAGTTCCAGAAAGAGATGGAGCTTAAATCCAAACTGTTAGAGTTGCTAAAGAGAGATGAGGTCTATTGGAGAGATAAGTCCAGGGAAGTGTGGCTTAGTAATGGTGACTCAAATTCCAAATTCTTCCATGCCTCAGTTTTGGCTCGAAGGCCTATCAATAAGATTGAGGAAATCCAAACTGCGGCTGGTGGTACGGCGAGGGGTTGCTCCAAGGTTGGCAAGGCTACGACTGCTTTCTTCGAAAATCTCTTGGGTGGCCAAAGTAAGTTTTGCAATGATGGGGGCATCCTGGACGCAATCCCAAAGAGAGTAAGTGAAGAGGACAACCGGATGCTATGCGAAAAAGTGACATTGGAAGAGGTCAAGTTGGCTCTTTTCCAGCTTCATCCTGACAAGGCGCCTGGTCTGGATGGATTCATGGCTAGATTTTTCCAGAACTGCTAGGGCTTCATGGGCAACAACATTTGGATGTTGGTGGAAGACTTTCATAAATCAAGAAGGTTCGTCAAAGATGTGAACAACTCTGTGATAGCCTTAATATCGAAGAAATCCGAGTGCAAGTCCTTCAACGACTACAGGCCCATCTCTCTTTGTAATACGATCTACAAAGTACTTGCAAAAGTCCTTGCAAACAGATTAAAAAAGATACTGGGGAAAATTATTTCCAAGGAGCAGAACAACTTCATTCCTGGCAGGGAAATCATAGTTTGTAAGCAAGTGTTAATAGGTGTCTCAAGTCATGAGGACACTTGTATCAATGCTATGAAGTGAGACAAAAGAAAAAGAAACCTAAGTAAACATAAGTTACCTATGTGAATAAGTCAATCCTAGAAAGGTGCTTAGCTAACTAGATATTCTAATGACTCTATTTACACTAGCAAAAATAGCATTACTTTTTTTTTGCCTATGAACAATCCCAAAAAATGTGTTTCAAGATTTCATTGTGCTAAGAAAAGGGGAACTTAACCAACTAAACTATCATACATCTTAACCTATCACCCATGGGAAGTTTGAAATTTATAACTTTCTATGCCAAAATTAAAGTACTTGCAAAAGTCCTTGCAAATAGATTAAAAAAGATAATGGGGAAAATTATTTCCAAGGAGCAGAACAACTTCATTCCTGGCAGGGAAATCATAGACAACATTCTCCTCACCAGTGAAGTTGCGCACACTCTTAAGGCAGAACACAGGAATGGAATGATTATCAAACTTGATGCGAGCAAGGCCTACGACAAAGTGGTTTGGGATTTTCTCCTGAAAGTAATGCAAAAATTGGGTTTCAATGATCACTGGAGAATGTTGATCAGTTACTGCATCTCCTCAGTGCGGTTCTCAATTGGGGCGCTTCATGGTTTCTTCTTGGCTGCAAACGGCTTGAGACAGGGGCCCCCCCTGTCCCCCTCTTTATTTACAATCATGGATGAGGCTCTTAGTTGCGCAATCTTGCACAGGAGGCAAAATTTAGAATGGAAAGGAATACAGGTGGCACCAAATATAGATCCCATCACACACTCTCAATTCGCTGACGACACTACCTTGTTTGGGGAGGCAAGTGTCAAGGAGGCCAGATGCATCAAGGACACAATAACCGAATATGAATCGCAGTCAGGGAAAAAGATGAATAGGGACAAATCCAGAATTTATTTTTTTTAAACAAAAGATGCCATCCAAATTTCCATTGCTTCCATTTTGGAATTCCAGGTAGAAAAGCTTCCACCCAAATTCCTTGGGGTTCAGATTTTTGACGGTTCTTGCAGGTCCAAGCATTGGAGCGATGTCATTGAAAAATGTAGAAATAAGGCAATGTCCTGGAAAAACAACTGGCTTTCTCTGGCGAGGCGCATCACCATGATCAAATCGGTTTTGTCTGCAATTCCAATTTATACTTTGTCATGCTACGATGCCCCAACCAAGGTGGAGGCCGGCATCAAGAGCATTCTCAGGAAATTTTTATGGGAAGGCTCCAAAAGTGAGAAGAAGATACCATTGATTGGGTGGGACACAGCATGCAAATCTAAGTTGGACGGTGGGGCTGGTTTGAGAAAAAATAGATTTCAGAACCTGGCTCTTGGGGCAAAGCTCAAATGGAAGATGTACAAATAGCCAGACAAGCTGTGGTGTCAAATTTTACAGAATAAACACTTGGACTGTGACTCGCCTTCTAGGATCCTCACCGCTGACAACTTAGTCATCTAACATGGAGAATTGGGAACGGTTGACAAGCTAATTTCTGGACTGACTCTTGGAACGGGTTCAAAAGTCTAACATAGCTATTTGACCTGGGCCAACATGTCGAGGCTCTGCAAGACTCGTTTGGTCTCAAGGTGGCCGATTATGTTTGGCGTGTGGATGACGGGGTTGGTGGACATGATGACTAGCGGGATGTGATTAATCATTAATCTCTCATTGCCTCATGAGCTAACAGTGGCTCTAAAGTTGGAACTAAGCAAGAGGGCGATTAGTTTAAACAACAACGAAAATACTATAATTTGGTGCGGGGCCAAGTCAGGAGATTATTCGGCCAAGCTGGGTTATCAAATCCAGGTGGTTCGAGGGGAGCTGATGGATTGGATGGCCACCTTGTGCTGGCACAATTCGGTGTTGCCCAAGGCCAGTGCATTCCTTTGGGTAGCTTTGCACTATCGTTGCTTGACAGCGGAAAGACTGAAAAGGATTGGCATTGTTGGGCCATCGAGGTGTGTTTTATGCGAACATGCTGAAGAAAGTGTAGACCATCTCTTTCTTTCATGTCGTGTTGCATCCTCATGTTGGGATTGGCTTCAGGCTACGTTCCAACTATCTGGTCCAAGACAAGACATGTTGAGGGACTTTCTGTGTGGTTGGATGATAACAAACAAGTTTGGTTATTGGCACGGATTGTGGATTTTTGCACCCTCCCTTCTAATCTGGCACATCTGGAAAGAGCGAAACAGGAGAAGTTTTAAGGGTGTGTCTCTAAGTTGTGATGCGCTAATCAGGAAAATTCAAGGTGCAATCATCGAAGTAGCAAATAATAAGACTTACCATCAGCACAAAAGCAAAATTCACAAGATGGGATAAAGTGATACAGAACACGTGGAAAGAACTGAGGTGTCCAATGGCCAAGATTTCGACAAAGATGAAGGTCAAAAGGGATACGGTGCGATGGAAAACATCGGGGACTTGCGATTGGAAGTTAAATTTTAATGGCTCTGCCAAAGGAAATCCCGGCCCGACTGGCACAGGATGCCTAATTAGGAACAAAGAGGGGCATTGTGTATGGGCAACTTCTAAGAGATTAGGTGAGTGCACAAACAATGTGGCTGAAATGGAGGCCTTTGCGCTTGGACTCAAATTATGTATCAATAAAGGCATTACCTTGGTGGAAATTGAGGGAGATTCAATAATTTGCATAGGGCAATCTCCTCTGGTAAAGCGTCAAGTTGAATATTGGACCAGTGGTCATACACGATTAAGGACCTTCTAAATAAGCTGGACTACTACACACTAGCACACGCTTACAGGGAGGCCAACATGGCCGCGGACTGCTTGGCTAATCGGGGTGTTCTACAAGAGGAAACTATTATAATTGATCACAATGTAGATCGTTGGATGGGCTTGAAGGACTTCACAGAAAAGGACAGAACCAGTTCTCTTTGACCAAGGCTGGTACATTTGGTTCATTCTGTATGCATTCCTCACTGGTTGGCAACATGGCATGCTCATGTTTGGCGGAACTTGGCTTGTTTTGCATCGTTTAGCAATGGTGTGTTGGCGGCAACCTTTTTTGGTCCCATTGTTGTTGCTGGCCATAAGGTATTGTGTGGAGGTGTTCGTCGGGTCTGTGTGCATTGCAGTGCTTTCGGTTGTTTTGATGTTGCTCGTTGGGACTCTTTGTCCCTGTTCTCTCTCTTCGCCAAGTACTTGTTTGAAGTGGCTTTCGGCTGTTGCTTGCCTTGTTCGGTTGTTGTCTGCTTGGTACCTGGATCCTGCCTTTAATCATTCGTTTGCTCTCCAATACCCTGGGCCTTGTCAAGGGCACAGTTCTGTAGTCCTATCGTGATGATAATTAGTCTATACTCGAGCACTATCCCCTTTGATAGCACTTACCAAGAAAAAAAATTAAAAAAAAAAAAAGAAAAAAGAAAAAAGTACCTGTGCTAAGCTGCAAATGGCTTTTTAGCTGGGTGGAGGTGTGACGACATTGTCTTGTTTGACAATTGCTATGATGCAATTATCCATTACGAGTGTAAATGTTCCTTGTATTGTGTTTGATTCATTTGCCTGCTTGATTTCTTTCAATGCAACTACATCAACATCTCAAGCACTTAAGAAACGAGCATGGTTTTTGTCTATATCAGCAAATAAAAGTAATTTTCAATCTCACAAAATTAGAAGAATCAACATATTCTTTGTTGCACTATTGTTCTTGTATAATAAAGAAGATTTACATATTGAGAGTAAACTAAAAAGGGTATAAAAGCTGATATATGGCCATTTTAGGCATATGTGAGCATGTTCACGATGGCATAATGGATATTAAATGTGGACGGAAGCCCTAGAGCCATAATTTCATAGCCTTGGATTGTTGTTTAGGTAGCATACAAAACTATGTGTAAGCATGCAAGGAATGGAAGAACTGATTTAATGAACTATTTATTTGAACTTCCAAGGAAATTAGAGATCAATATACACCAGAGAAACCCAATGTGGGAATATCCCAACACAAAAATGAATTGTGGATTCTTATCTCATCTTAAATTAGCAAAATTACAAACAGATTGCTCTCATGAAGCCTAGAAGAATACTGTACAATTAATACATGGATCTACCATCCTCTCATAAGCTTGTTCTAGTCCAAAAACTCACTCATAACAGCTTCACACTTATCTAGAATGCATAGAACATTTCCAGAAATAACTCTACATGAAGATCTACTAGCACTGGATTGTCATTGTCATAGACCAACGATGAAATGAACCAGCCAATTTTTTTTCAATTTTTTTTAATGAGCAACTCAATACAACAAGCACTCGTTAAGGTTAGCTCAAATCCAAATCAACTGCTGGAAAGTAACCCTACACCAAGAATGTACACCAGGATCCCAATGTTGGGCAAGGTGTGAGCATATAACGCCGGGGATTGTTAGTCTTCAATCAAGAAAGTACAATGCTGGAAGTAAATGCATGCAACTCGACTACGTATTTCAGCGGGAGCAAGATGACGGCTTAGCCTATCAACAATATGATGATTACAATGCAACTACAATAAGTAAATGGGCGGCTTGCCAACCCCTTCCAGTTTTCAGCGGGCAATACAAAAATAGAAGTGCAATAAAAAAAGACTGGAACAAGACCAATCTCTTCCACAATCGTGGGAATATGATTTTGCAAATGAGTCAAATAGGTGGTGTGACCAGCCTCTCCCACTATGAGTGGGGATTACGATGCAACTTAACAAGAAATGAAAGATAGTTGAACAATACTATTGTAACAACCTTACAATGAGGTAGAGTTCCTACAAGTAACACTGAATTAGAGATGTCCCAATGTTGCAAATATGATGTCTTTGGGTGCTACCACAATAGTGGTTTACACTTTTTGGGAGATCTTGATTTTTGCTGAAATCACATATTTTAAGAAAACATAATGATTTAAGCCTTGAAAAATTCCATTTAAACGATTCCAATTGAAGAGGCTTTGATCAAACCACATTAGACCAAGCCCCCTTGGATAGAACCTCGCTAGTTTTAAACCATACCTATAAAAGAGTCTCTTTTACACCTATCAAAATGTTGATAAAAAACCACTTTTGATTTACCTTTTGGGGGATCAAATGAATTCATTTAAAATTTATTTTTTGTAAGTATGTAATCCTTATTATAAGCTTCCAAAAAAGTATAATTTTAATTAAATTAAATTTGATTATTATATTTACTTTTTATTTCTTGTGAATGAAGGTTTTTCACTGAAAATCAAGCTCTTTGTTCTGCACATGTGAAAAAATAGTATATTATCAAAATAAAATTTTGAAAAATATGTTTAGAGGTATTGATGTCTTTGATCCATTAAATCTTTTTTTGAATTTTGATACATACAGAAAATGTTTTGTATACAGTCTGCCTATGTCTGATGGTTTAGCTGCTATAAAAGCCCGAAAGTGAAGCCTATCCATGAAAGTTTCAACAACAATGGAGCATGGAACAATAGTCGTATTCAAATCCAACTTCCGAGATAGACTAGAATGAGCTGAAGCATCTCTCAACCCAAGGGATGGATTGTCAAGAATGCAATCAACATGTTTTGGTCCTTCTTCCTCCCATTCTTCATGAGTAACTAGTTTGAAATCTTCACTCCTTGCTGCTGTAATGGAACCTTGAGCAGCTACCAAACTATGTTTGGACCACATCTTGATGCCAAGGTTGTAGAACTTATTCTGATTCAACACTTCCCATGTGGAGACTTCATCCTCCAACCTACTTATGCACTTACCATCAAGTAGCCTCAGGAGATTACTAATCACAAAGTCTGGCACAACCTCATGGTGTGATATCAAAACATCCATAGACTGGAAACTGTACTTATTCCCATGCTTGGTTACTTCACATGTTTTATCTTCAATCACAAAGAGAGGGTTATCATAAGTTTCCTTTGCACCCACTTCAAAGAGAGGATTGTCAAAAACTTGGAAGTCATTCTTTTCAACTTGCTGCTCCAAATCTGCACATACAACCTCTGATTTTCTTGAGCTGCTTTCAAGATCAAACTCCTCCTGAAGACTATCAAGCTCTCCAATCACTTGCTCGATCTCTTCGGCTCGTTGTGCAACCTCTTGCTCCTTGAAATGTTTGAAGTCAGCAAACTGCTCTTCAACCTCTGTTAGAGCAAATTCAGTTCCTTTCAACATGTCCCTTGTTGATTCGAGTTCCATAGTGAGCTCACCAACCTTTCTCTCACTTCCTTGGAAAGCACCAATGTTATCCTTTGCAACTTCAACGGCACGATCTCGATCTTCAATCACGTGCATGTACTCGGATTTCAAGGTCTCCAAAGAGTTTTTGATAAGTTGCAAATTGGAAAGAGCAACTCCATTTTTCACTCCGCTTCATCTTTCTTCAAGTTGAGCCTCCCAGTAGAGTCCTTCAATCCCATGGTGTGTGCGATCAAATTGTGATAGAACCCGCACTTCTCTTTCAAAGGATCCTTTGACCTTATCTACCTTCTCAAGACTATGCAAGGATGGTGAATTGTTGATTGGCTGATCTTCAAAATCAGAACTTTGTTTTGTGTCTTCATGATCAATGGTTATGGCAGCCCCTTCATAGCTTGCCAAACAATCAGAATTTTGAGCTTCATCTGGATGAAAGGGAAAATCATCCCACACAGTTTCTTTGTTATCACTAAATTCCTTCACTCCTGGATCCCACGTGCTAGGGGATTGACTGTTTTGATCAGCAAAGAAGTGTTCTTCGTACGTTTCTTGGAGTGTTGACTCTTTGAATGGGTCACCACCCAACTCACTTAAGCTGATATCTTCATAAATACCTCCCTCCAAGGGCTTAGTTTGATGGTCCATTCCAAGACCACCCTCATTGTACTGAAAATAAGAGTTATCAAAGCTGGTTGCTTTGATTACTTTATCATTTTTACCTTCAACAACCCCATAATGAATAGGTATGTTACTGATTTCTCCATTAGCAGCTCAAGGAATACCAAAGAGGTCTTCTTGGCTACTTGTCATAAATTTGTCTTGTGAAAACTCTTGAGAAGTTTGGATAGCAACCAAAGTAGAATCATTCATCACCGATTCTTCAACATAATCTTGCACGAAATCATTGGAATCATCACCAACATCATCACTATGGTAACAATCATAAGTTGGTTCAATGTTACCACTAGTGTTCCCTTCAACTTGCTCTTTCTTCTTCAAAAGTGGCTTCAATTTCTCCTCACATTGATCAAACAATTCCTTAATCAGCATAGCAGCAATAGGAGAATCCTTTTCTTTACGTTCGTATGCGTCCAAGAGAAGAGTTTGGACACTTGGTGGAACTTCATCAGCCTCCTTAATAGTGAGAATAAGAATTTTCTTCACAGCTGCAACGACATTCTCTTCTTGTTCGCTCCAAGTGGACATAAAGAGGTAGTGGAACAATTGATAAATCTAGTCATGCATCTCGAAGTCTAATAGCAAGTTACTTGTCCTGAGATCTGAAAATGTCTTTAAGATAGTAACCTTTCTAGGAAATTGACTGCTACCAGTTTCATCAAGGTCTTGGAAACTTTCCACAATCCTATGTAGAATCTTCTTCATAGTTTTATGTTCATAAGGCTTCAAAGGTGCAACAATCCTCATAAGCTCACTAAGGCATGAAGTCACTAACAAGCTGATTTCTTCATCAGGATGCCCAATCCAATAAGGATGCATCAAATGTGTCATTGCAAGAGATAATGCCTTACTCAACAAGTCAACAGATGATTGTTGGACTTGGCTCAAAAAACTTTCCAACTCTGATAATAAACTCACTTCTTCACCCCTTGACTGACATTCTTCTTTGAGTCTCGTTCCTGCAACAGAAAGGGACCTTGCCAAACTTCTTTCTTCTTCAGAAGCCATAACCGAAGCTAAACTCTCACGGTGCCTAGTCCTCAGAAAACGCAGCATATTCGAAACTTCTGGGAGCTACTCTGAACTTAGGTGAAGAATCTAATTTCTCTGTCACTCATCTGTCCACTGTTCTTTGTCTTTTCCACAGGATGGCAGGATATTAGCTCTGATACCACTGAAATATCCCAGCCAATTTTTTCATTTTCTTACACAGCTCAATTCACCCATTAGCATTAGTGTAAATATAAATCAGCTGAATGTAACCCTCTCCTCTGATCAACCCAGATCCCAATATGGGCAAGGTTGAGAGAATACTCGAAAGAGGATCATTAGCATAATTGAAACTGCTGGAAAGTAATAGAAAGAAGTTGCAATCACTCTACCACTTATTCAGTGGGAGGACTGGAATTAGAAAGTACAATGCTGAAAGTAAAATGCAACTCGACCACTTTTTAGCAGGAGTAGATTGACGACTCAGCCAATCAGCAAGATGAGATAATGCAATTACACAAAGTAACAGGTGGCAAGCCAGCCTCTTCCACTTTTCAGCGGGTGATACAAGGAATTGAAACTTACTAAGACTGAAACATGCCAATCTCTTCCACAGTCGTGGGAATTAGCTTGTAACTGAGAATGCTGGCAGTACTACTGCTCAGCTTACAATTTGATAGAACTTCATGTCATTCAGGCAAGTATAGAATGCTGTAATAAAATAGGAGAGTTCCCTATTCCTATTCTGACCTCACGAACTCAAACCCATCTCACAAAACCCATTTTTTACCAATCTAATTATGACAGACCTGCACTGAAATTGCAGGACCAGCAACACAGAAATTCACTTAATTAATGATAACTCGCTCAAATCACACTCAAATCCCATGAAACGAAGTGCAAACATTAACAATGTTGTAGGCGCCTAAGAAGGAACCAAGAAACCACCCCAAACATGGCATATTTATTTTGCACGCATTCCAATGCAACCCCAAATGGTACGGCCCTCAAGAAGGGGCGAATTTGTCATAATAAAATAAATACTAAATATTAAAATCTGCAATTTGGTGGAAAGGGGCGCCTCAACCAACCAAGCATAAGCCTCGAACACCCATAAGCAAATAAAAATCACACAACTACTTATGATTGAAAAACCAGTTCAGCCACAACTAAAACAGCAACTGTGAAATGGACTGAAAATACCAAACACTAACTCAGAACACAAAATAACTCAATAAGAAACGAACTCTTAACTAGTTGCTATATTTCAAGCAAGAAGCCAAGCCAGCTAGGAGGTATGCATCCCTCGAAGCAATACTAAACCATTCCGACAGCATAACTTTGCATAAAATTCAAGATGATGAATGAAGACCCCAAGCCTCCTTTTTATAACTTTTGCCAAACCCTCTAGAACCTTCCAGAAGGTGCGCTCCATTCAAGAAACCCTAATTCCATTTGACCTTTTGACTTCTCAAAATGGTGTCCCTTTTTCCAAGGAATAAACTTCATCTTTTTAAAAGTTAAACATTTCCTCATGTTGGCGTCCCATTCTTCTCTCCAAGTCGACTTTAGGAAAATGATAAATATTTCACTTAACTTAATATTTTCATCAAATATTGACTTTGACAAAATAAACACCTCAAATGTTGGGGACCGGCTGAATATACTGCCCTTCCTGAAATAGCCACTAAGTCGAACTTCAGAGACCTTGCTAAAAATAGCACTGTCAAAAATAGAACTTACTAAAAATAGCATATTGCTAAAATTAGTAAGTTGTTCCCAACTCATTTTAACCACAAACCGAGCAGCTGTCATACTTACTAAAAATAGTAAGTCCAGAAAAGTCCTCTGATTCAGTTGCATGTCATGCTGTCACGAAGCTCTCCGAAAACCAGGAATCCCGCGACCAAACTGCGAAACTCCAACATGCAAACCCCTGAATCCTCAAGAAAAACCTCCAAGCAATAGGAAACCCTAATTCTGCCTCTGACTAGCCTACAAGCATCAGGGAATAGGCTAACCGTCACTGGAAAGTGTAGTGCTAAAAATGGGGACATTACAAAATGACAAAACTCAACAATCTGGAATGACGGACCAACAACTAGGCAAACCACTAAAATGCTCATAAAATCCACATAACACCCCCAAATAGATTGAAATAAGATGCAAAAGCATTTAGCAATGATGGCACCCACAATCTAATGACACAACCTAAAAAAAAGACCAGATATAAATTTGTACAATTCCCAAGACAACCTCTAGGAAAGTACGACCCTCTAGGAAGGGCGATTTCATGCCAAAAATCCAATGTTTGATATTAAAATCTGCAAATCACCAAGAATGGTTGCCCCTAGCAAAGAAACACAATTATCAAATACCCAGAATAAAATAAAATCTATTCTGACTTATGAGCAAAATCGACTGTCAAGACATAACCAACAAACTCAAAAACTATCAAAAACTTCATAAAACTCCATTGAAGCTCAATCTAACTTCCCTGAATGAGAAGTAGCCTCTAACCAGCTAGGTTTTATCTTTCAAACGCAAAGACTGATTCTTGCTAGGAGGTATGCATTCCTCAAAGCACTTTGCCTAGAATCATTCCTGCAACATAACGATACAGTAGACATCAAATGATGAAATGAAGAATAGAAGCCTCCTTTTATAAACTCTAAAAAGAATCTCCAACAACTTCTAGAAGGTATGCCCATCCTCCAAAGACTTAGGTTTATAACTTGACTTTGACTCCTTCCTCCTTAGGCGTCCATTTTCACAAGACAATAAAAATTGATTAAATAAAATATTTCCTTCCTCAAAGTAGCGTCCAAACTCCTCAAGGCAATTTTGAGTTTAGAAATATTAAATCACCTCCAAATGAGGCGTCCACCCATGAAGTCCCTCTTTTAAAAACAACATTAAGTTATATCACTAGGCCAAGGGGCCAAACTCAAAATATAATATTTATATCATAAAATAACTTATTTCTCCAAGAATTTCACAACAAAGCCAAAATCAACATTACCCACTGCATTGCCAGAAGAGGAAGGCTCACTGTGCTAATGCCAACATGACCACTGCCAAAAATAGAATTTACTAAAAATAGTAAATTCAAAAAGTTGCTCAGAACAAGGTGCATGCAATACTATTGCGAAGCTCTTTGAAAACCCAAAAAGAATCCAAAATCCCAAACTCCAAGTGTACAGCTCAAAAAAATGCAGAAACATCCTCCTAGAAAATAGGAAACCCTAATTTCAACTTCCGACTAGCCTACGGGCCTCCGAAACAGGCTAACGATCATCAGTACTAATCATTGTTGAGAAGGGGACATTACAAATGGACATATTTGTGAATACATTAAGTCAATAAATGATGCATAAGAACCCAAAAAAACAAATCACCTCAATAGTTAGAGGAGAAGTATTTAATCTTCCAATATTGGTTGTCTATTAGTTTAACTGTCATAGATGGATGATTTTGAAATGCAAGGTTGATGCCTAGGTAATGCGTTCATGTTGACTAGAATGTATCACATTATAGTCTTAGCATAGTGTCATTTTGTCTGATGCAAATATATCATAAGTGTTTGACTAATGAATTTGGCTAGGATTTACATTCAAAGAGGCAAGAAACCATCATTGCTGCATAGGAGACAGGTTTGACTTACAATTTTCATTTTTCATCTTTTTACAAGAATTGGAAATATATTGAAGAGATCTAACATTTGACCGAAGTTGTGTCAGTTTTGACCAAAGTTTCAAGTCCCAAAAGTACCGACCATAATTGACCATAACCTAAATTATGGCATGTGAATAATCAATTAGGTGTGCTTGCAATCATACAAACCATATGCCTTAAATTTAACTGATCAATATCTGCTCTCTAGATGATGCATAGCAGGGTGGAGTATGTGGATACAATCACAATTGAACTCTTCGAGTTTCAAAACCCTAACTATGGTGGTTTCTCACAAAACCTCTCATTTCTCCTTGTAGGTCCCCAAACCTAGTTTCTTGAGCATATCTTTTAGAGGCCTCAAACCCACTTACCAAACACCATTCCGGATACCCATTAGGCCCCTTTTCAACATATTTGATTTGGGACTAGGGTTACTTTGGAACAAAGACCCCAATTTTTTACTATCCTATTGCAATTAGGTCAAATTAGGCCATTTTTTTCCAAAACAAGTATGTGAGATTCAAACACCAACCTTCTAATCTTCACTCCACAGTTCTAACACATCATATAGGGATGATGTTACACAAGATTTCGTCTTTATACCCCCCAATGTTAAACTCAACCCATGTTCGTTCATTGACCAAGACTTGTTGACCCTTATTTAGCCAAGAAACCTTATACGGCGTGGGGTGTGGAATCCTTTTCATTTTTAACTTTTCAACCATCTCCAAAGAAACTAAATTATCAATTGAACCAGAATCTACAACAATCTTAAATACCTTGCCTTGTGATTTGCAAGTTGTTCTAAACAATGATTTCCTTTGTGGAGGCTCTTTGACTGTTGGCACCTTAATGAGTATCCTTCTCATCATCAAAGACTCACTTATCTCTGGAGCAACATGATGAGATGGTGAATTGACACTTTCAATGCCTTCTTCTTGTACCACTTGAGATCTCCTTTCATCTCCATGTGAACTCAAAGCTTGCTTGTCCTGGCACTTCCATGTTGGATGACCAAATTGGTTGCACTGATAGCATTTGCCTAAGAAGGTATTTGACCCTCTCCCTTGTCCACCAAATCTACCTCTGCCATTAGGTCTTCCACCTCTGAAATTACCTCTTGATTCACCACTTTTCTCTTGTTGGCTACTTGACTCTCCTTATTGCTTTTGTGACTGTCCTCTTCCACCAAAGTTGCCTCTACCTTTGAAATTCTTTCCTTTGCCTCTTCCTTGCTGCTCGTCTCCTTTTTATCCTTTCCTCAACCTTGATAGCCATTTGAAAACATTCTTCAACTGTCTTGGGTGTTGTGAGGTTGATCTCATCTTGGATGTTGTACCTTAAGCCATTTAGGTACCTTGCTACCTTTTCTCTTTCATTCTCTACATGTCTTGCTCTAATGCTTAACTTATGGAACTCCTCAGTGTATGCCATGACATCCAACTCTTTTTGTTTTAGACTCTGCAGCTTCCTAAATGTGTGAATTTCATAATTTGCAGGTAGAAATGGTCCTTTCACTTTAGCTACGATTCTATCCCATGAGCTTATCTTTTTTTGCCCCTCATTGCTCTCTCCTCTTGCACGTAGTTCCACCATGTTAGGGCAAGGCCTTTCAACTTGGTCTTTGCAAGTTTCACCTTCTTGTCATCTTCTACCTCCTCATACTCAAAGTAATTGTCAAGAGCATCTATCCAACCCAACACTTCTTCACTATCCATCTTCAACTTAGGAGTATCCCCATTGACAACTTTCAACATCCTAACCATTCTTGCTTCCTCAGGGTCCAATTCCTCTTCACTATCTTAGGCTCCTATTTGAGGGTTTTCACTCTCACCCTCTTCCTCTTGGTCACTTTGGTCTCCACTGACCACCTCTCCTTTGATTGGATTCCAGTGCTACAATTGTAGCAAGCGCAGCTTCACGAGACTCCTTGACTTGTCTCAACTCCTTGGCATGTTGTTCTTGCAGTTCTCTTACTTCTTTGGCCGTATGATTACTCTTAGGGGGCATCTTACTTATTCAAACCTTCAACCTCTTTTCCACATCTTAATCAGAACCTATGCTCTGATACCACTTGATGCAAAGTAAGGTGGAGTATGTGGATACAATCACAATTGAACAATTCTTCAACTTTCAAAACCGTAACTATGGTGGTTTCTCACACAACCTCTCATTTCTCCTAGTAAGTCTCCAAACCTATTTTCTTGAGCATATATTTTAGAGAAGGCCTCAAACCCACTTACCAAACACCATTCCGAATACCCATTAGGCCCCTTTTCAACATATCCGATTTGGGACTTGGGTTACTTTGGAACAAAGACCCCAATTTTTGACTGTCTTGTTAGAATTGGGCCAAATTAGGCCACTTTTCCAAAGCAAGTATGTGAGATTTAAACACCAACCTTCTAATCTTCACTCCAAGTGTTCTAACACATCATATAAGGTCCCCTTATGCAGTTTTCATCACCACAATTCATCACAAATTTGCTTTCTCACAAAATCTCTAACCTACCTAGTCTCCTAAGCCTAACACATGATGATGTTAGGCTAGGGCTGGCTCAAATCTTCTCCAAACTCCATCTCCTGCTCTAACAAACCCCAAAATCTCTAAGAGCACACTAAACCCCTCCATTCCACCGAGTTTGGCCAATTTTCAATGGTGGAATGGGCTGCAAAACATTATTTTTGTCTTCAAACCCTCACCCTTAGGGTTTACAAGCTGTTTTCAGAAAACAACTTCAAACTACCCTAAATCTCAATGAAAATAAACACAACCAAAACCAAATTACAGTGGATTCATTGCTTTAACCATTTACATGTATTTCATGTCATAAATCAGCAGTACGGAGCCATACTACACTAAAAAAAAACAGAAAACACCGGAAACTAACAAAAACCAGAGCTTGTTATATTGCTTGTCCACTAATAACCACTCTAGAAGATTGTCTCGAAGTTTGTGATGCATATTTAAACATATTCCAACAGAAAACAATGGTCCCTAACCACCATTCGAACCAATGACTGTTCAACTTGATGCAGAGTAGGGTGGAGTATGTGGATACAATCACAATTGAACAACTCTCCACATTTCAAAACCCTAACTATGGTGATTTCACGAAATGAGCAAAGAGTTAGAGGGCTACAAGGAGTAGTTGGTGAGGTCGGCGGCTACTCTATTTTTTGCAAAAAGCGGTTTCTACTCTATTTCTTGGGTCCCATAGATTGCCTGGTCTCATGAACGTAATTAAAAGCATTCATTCATTCATTCTCACACAACCTCTCATTTGTCCTTGTAGGTCTCCAAACCTAGTTTCTTGAGCACATGTTTTGGAGAAGGCCTCAACCCCACTTACCAAACATCATTCTAGATACTCATTAGGCCCCTTTTCAACATATCTAATTTGGGACTAGGGTTACTTTGGAACAAAGACCCCAATTTTTGACTGTCTTGTTGCAATTAGGCCAAATTAGACCACGTTTCCAAAGCAAGTATGTGAGATTCAAACACCAACCTTCTAATCTTCACTCCAACTGTTCTAACACATCATATAGGGTCCCATTATGCAATTTTCATCACCACAATTCATCAAAAAAAATTTGTCTCACAAAATCTCTAACCTACCTAGTTTCCTAATCCTAACACGTGATGATGTTAGGCTAGGGCTAGCTCAAATCCGCCCGAAACTCCATCTCTTGCTCTAGCAAACCCCAAAATCTCCAAGAGCACACTAAACCCCTCCATTCCACCCAGTTTGGCCAATTTTCAATGGTGGAATGGGCTGCAAAACATTATTTTTTGTCAATCACTTCAATCACAATTCAATCATCTTTGAATAATTTTTCCACTTTGAAACCCTAACTTGATCTCTATCTCACAATTCCTTCATATTTCCTTGTAGCATACCAAACAAGGTTTTTCAAGCATAATTTCCAAACCCCATCTCATACCCAAAAACAAATTACAAATTTCAGTTCCCATTATCCTCTTTTAAAACATCCTTCAATTGCAAGTGGGGTTACTTTGGAACACAAGGCTCAAAAAATTGCTGCTACACTTGAAACTAGGCCTAATTAGACTTATTTCACTAGGTCAAAATGAGGTTTTCACACTCCAAACCTCAAACTTTCATGCCACTAGCCTAGACTTGTCACAAATAGTTTTCCCAATCATTTCCAACCACTACAAACCAATTCCCAAGAGCTTTTTATCAAATCCTATCACCTAATCAAATTCTTTGCCCAAAACATGTAGTTTTCAGCCTAGGGCATCACCCAAACTTGCTCACAACGCCTTCCCCTGCTCCTGCAACATTGTGGACACCTAAAGCACCCTAACACCATCCATTCCACCAAGTTTCATGAGATTTCATCAGTGGAATGCTAGGTTTTTACATTTTCTTGCTTTCAAGGCAATTAAACAAGGGTTTCAACCCTATTTTAGAAAAAATGTTGAAAAATGCTCAAAACGTGATGAAAAATGATGACCAAATCCAAATGAAAGCTAGTTCACTTCTCCATCAATCCCAATGCATAAATTATCACTCCCAGTCCGTACCAAAATGTACAAGTTGTTGTAGCAGCAAAATTCAATGAAAAACACAGTAAAAGTATAGTGTTTGATAATCAATTTCAAAATTAAAAACTCCAAAACAAACCTCTAGGTTTCAATCCATACACCACCTCAAGTGGGATTTTCCCAATGCATCTGTTGATTGATTCGTTGTAGGCACATTCAGCTTGTGGAAGAACCAAGTCCCATTGTTGTCCATGTTCCTTTGTGAGGCATCTCAAGAGATTTCCAAGTGATCTATTGACAACTTCAGTTTTCCCATCCGTTTTGGATCATAGGTAGTACTAAAGGTCAAATTTGTACCCAACTTTTTCCAAAGGGTCCTCCAAAAGTGACCTAAAAACTTTGAATCCCTATTTGAAACTATAGTCAATAGTAGCCCATGAATTCTGACCACCTCCTTGAAAAACAATCCTGCAATATGTGAGGCATCATTGGTGCTCCTACATGTTATGAAATGTGCCATCTTACTAAACCAATCCACCACAACAAACAAACTGTCATAACCCCTCTGAGTTTTTGGAAAACCTAACACAAAATCTATACTTAGAGACTCCCATGGCCTATTAGGTATTGGTAAGGGCTGATAAAGACTTGCATTTGAACTAGAACCCTTGACTCTTTGGAAAATTACACAACTTTCCAAAAAAATTTTGACATCAACTTCCACTTGCATCTTTAGACAAGAATAAAATATCCTTACCTGATCCAATGTTTTATCCACACCAAAATGTCCTCCTAAACTACTACAATGCTTCTCTTTTATCAGGTTAGTTCTCATCGAGCAGTTTGGAATACACAATTGAGCACCTTTAAACAACAATCCATCTTGCAGCAAAAAATCAGAATATTCATCATGAAAAACCCCCTTAAACTGATCACAAACAGCATATATCTCTTTGAAGTCCTCATCTCCTTCATACATACCTTTCAATGCATCTATTCCCACACTTTGAAGTTGAATTTCTTGCACTAACATTGACCTTCGGCTTAAAGCATTTGCTACCTTGTTGGACTGCCCTTTTTTGTGTTTGATTGTGAAGGTATAGCTCTGTAGGTACACTACCCACTTCACATGTCTATGGCTCAACTTGTCCTAGCTGTTTAAGAAACTCAAAGCATGATTGTCAGTGAAAATAACAAATTCTTTTGGAAGGAGATAGTGTCTCCATTTTTTGAGTGTTTGGACCATCGCATACAATTCTAGGTCATATGAGTAGTACTTCTTTTTGGCCACATTAAGCTTTTCACTAAAGAAAGCCATCGATCTGCCCTCTTGACTCAAAACTGCACCTATTGCAAACCCACTTGCATCACATTCTATAGTGAAAACTTTGTTGAAATCAGGTAAGGCTAGGATGGGTTGTTGTGCCACTCTGTTTTTCAAGTATTGAAAGCTTCTTTTTTCCTCATCAGCCCATTGGAACCTCTTTCTTTTGTCCCCCTTGATGGTGTCAATAATTGGAGAGCAGATATGATTGAAGTTCTTTATAAATTTCCTATAGAAACTACCAAGACAATGAAAGCTTCTTACCTCCCCTATTGATTTTGGAGTTGAGCAACTGAGAATTGCTTCTACTTTGGTGGGATCCATCTTCAATGAACCTTTAGAGATCACAAAGCCAAGATACACTATATCCTCTTTCATGAATTCACATTTCTTGAGGTTTATCAGCAACTTCTCTTCATTTAACTTCTGCAAAACCATGTCAAACTGCTGCAACTGTTCTTCTTGGGTGTTTACTAAACACAAGTATGTCATCCAAATACACAACAACAAATTTCCCTATGAAAGGCTTCAAACTCTCATTCACTAAACTCATAAAAGTGCTTGGAGCATTTGACAATCCAAATGGCATTACCATCCACTCATACAACCCCTCATTGGTTTTAAAGGTAGTTTTCCACTCATCTCCCTCTCTGATCCTAATCTGATGATAGCCACTTTTCAAGTCAATCTTTGAAAAATAACATGCACCTCCCAAGCAGCCCATCAAATCCTCCATTCTAGGTATTGGAAACCTATATCTAATGGTGATTTTGTTGATTGCCCTTGAGTTTGTACACATCATCCAATCTCCATCCTTATTGGGTGCTAAAACAGTAGGGTCAGTAAATGGACTCAAACTTTCCCTTATCAGGCCCTTATCTAACAATTCTTGGATCTATCTTCTTATCTCCTCATTTTGTTTAGGAGTCATCTTGTATGCAACCTTATTTGGTCAATTTGCACAAGGTATAAGGTCTATGTGATGGCTTACATCTCTCATGGGTGGCAAAGAGTTAGGTAACTCATCAACTACAATATCCTTGTATTTGTTCAACAAAGTCTGAACCTCACTTGGTATACCCTCAACCTTAGTTGCTGCTAAAATAGATTTGGGTCTGATCACTAAAGCATACCCTTGTCCACCTTCTTCCTTCAATGTTTTCAAGAATTCTTTCTCCCCAACTACCATAATATTAGACCCAACTTGTCTATCTAAGCCCTCATCTTGTAGTGGTGTCAATGTGAATGAAACTCCATCTTTTTCTATCACATAGATGTTTTCTCCCCATCATGTTTTTTTTTTCTGTCATACTGCCAGGGTCTTCCTAGCAGCAAGTGACAAAACATCCATGGAGATGATGTCACACAAGATTGTCTTTATAACCCCCCAATGTTTAAACTCAACCCATGTTTTTTCGTTGACAAAGACATGTTGACCCTTATTGAGCCAAGAAATCTTATAAGGAGTGGGGTGTGGAATCCTTTTCATTTTTTACTTTTCTACCATCTCTAAAGAAACTAAATTATTAGTTGAACCGGAATCTACAACAACCTTACATACCTTGCCTGGTTCTTTGCAAGTTGTTCTAAACAATGATTTCCTTATTGGAGGCTCTTTGACTGTTGGCACCTTAATGAGTGTCCTCATCATCAAAGACTCACCTATCTCTGGAGCAGCATGTTGAGATGGTGAATTGACACTTTCAATGTCTTCTTCTTGCACCACTTGAGATCTCCTTTCACCTCCAAGTGAACTTGAAGCTTGCTTGTCTAAGCACTTCCATGTTGGATGACCAAATTGATTGCACTAATAGCATTTGCCTAAGAATGTATTTAACCCTCTCCCTTGTCCACCAAATCTACCTCTGCCATTAGGTCATCTACCTCTGAAATTGTCTCTTCATTCACCACCTTTCTCTTGTTGGCTGCTTAACTCTCCTTGTTTCTTTTGTGACTGTCCTCTTCCACCAAAATTTGCCTCTTACCTCTTAAATTATTTCCCCTGCCTCTTCCTTGCTGCTCCTGTCTCCTTTTTATCCTTTCCTCTACCTTCACAGCCATTTGAAAACATTATTCAACTATCTCGAGTGTTGTGAGGCTGATCTCATCTTGGATGTTGTACCTTAGGCCATTTAGGTACCTTGCTACCTTTTCTCTTTCATTCTCTACATGTTCTGCTCTAATGCTTAACTTATGGAACTCCTCAGTGTATGCCATGACATCCAACTCTTTTATTTTTAGACTCTACAACATCCTAAATGTCTGAATTTCATAGTTTGCGGGTAGAAATTGTCCTTTCACCTTAGCTACCATTCTATCCCATGAGCTTATCTCTGTTTTTCCCTTCTTTGCTCTCTCCTCTTGCTAAAATGTGCCCCTTAATTTTTTCCAAGATTTCCACAACACAAACCAGCTCTACGCCAATTGATTACCATTACCTTCCAAAAGATAATCAAACTAAATGTACTCTACGCCAAGAATGTTCACCAAGATCATTTAGAACGCGAGGTGATAGCATATGGCGGAGGAAACTAAGCTACAATTGAAAATTGAATTATAATTGAATGCAAGTAGGCGGTGATCTAACCATAAGAGTTTCCACACTACCACTTATTCAGTGGGGGGAAAACATTACAATTTCAAACAGTTCATTCGCTTAGCGGACATCCACTCCATAGTGGGGATTCACCACTTCAACAGTGGGTGAATGATGAAGATACAATGTCAATTTTCTCCTCATTGGCACTAAACCATCCAAGGGTTAAAGTGTTTGTATTAAAAATTCACAAGTAAATGCAACAATAATAATGACTGGATTAGTACTACTAATTCACAGCCTTACAATGAAATAAATTTGCAATTTACTAGTGTTAAAATAATAAAATCAATGCAAATACTTGAAGGATGATTCTTCCAACTTCTGAACCTCTCAGATAAAGAATTACAACCCAAAATCTCAATTATTAGAAATCTAATATCAAAGCCAGCAAATTGAGATTTCTTACCAGCTACTAACCATCATGAAATTGTTCACTTCTTCACACCAAATGATCCTATCTCCTCCAAATGGAATGCACATGAAGCTACCAGCATAAATGCCCAAGAAATATTGCATAACATGGCAAGAGCTAGGTCTGATATAAATTAGCAAACTGTAATTTTCTCAACCAACAACTAATCAAACACCCAAATATTCATAACTCCCATAATTTTTCACCAAATCACCTAAAATTGGAAGCAATTATTCACAAGAGACTGGGTGACCAGCACACATGAGAAAGACCTTGTAAAGCAGCCATCAAATGGAGGGCACAAATCCCAATGATAGCTTATTGAAATGGTACGGCCCTAGAAGAGGGCAACTTCATTAGATAAAAATGGAGACTTCAAATTAAAATCTGAAACTTGGCATAAAGGGTTTCCATTAACTTAGAAAGAAAAAGAGACAATTTCCATAAGCAAATAAAAATCATACGAAGAGTTGTACCTAAAAACCTCCTTCAGCCATGAAATAACCAGCAAACACAAATTGGAAATTATTACCAAATTCTTCAACGTTGATGCACAATATGCACTTCTGAATGAAGCACGCTCCTAATCCACCATCTAGAGAACCATATTTTCAGGCCCGAAGAATGGAGTAGAATTGCTAAGCTTCCCCTTAGCTAGGTTATGAATTCAATCTAGTAGCATTTCAATGTAATTTTCCAAAGATGAGAAATGAATAAGCAATGGCATGCTTTTATAGAATTGGAGATGACTGTTGGCTTTCCCTCTTCCTCCAAAAGGGATGCTCATTTTACTTTTGCAATAATTTAATTTTTATAACATTTGATTCAGCTTTTTCTCCTCTTCATTTTGGCATCCAAGTTTCCTTAGGGAAATATTAAACATTTAAATGTTTAATTTGTTTAATTCCTTCATGAGGCGTCCTCCCTTAATGGCCCCCTTTTAAAACAACATTAAGTCATTAATCTAGGCCATGTTGCCTAAAATGAATTTTAAAACATTAATGACTTAAAATAAATCATTTCACCAAAATGAGCCTCAAATAACTGAAAGCAAATATCCTCCAAACTGCACTGCCCGAAATGGAAACTGAGCTGACTGTTGATGCTACTGCCCAAGATGGCACTGCCAGAAATAAAACTTACAAAAAATAGTAAATTCTGAAAAGTTGTCCAACGCCTTTGCATGTCATACCACTGCGAAGCTCTTTGAAAACCTAAAAAGAATCCGCAATCCAAATCTCGAAACTCCAATGTGTTGGCTAAAAATAGCAAGTTCCGAGAAAGATTGTAAAGCTTTCCAAAAACCGAAAAAACTTCACCAAACATGCATCAAAAACTCTTACATTGAAACCTTCAAAATTGCTTCAGAACCCCAATAAAATAGGAAACACTAATTTTACCTTTGATGAGCCTACAAGATTTCAGAAATAGGCTATTAGTCACCGAAGAGCGAATGGCTAAAATGGGGACATTACACTTGCACATAGTTCCACCATGTTAGGGCGGGGCCTTTCAACTTGGTCCTTGCAAGTTTCACCTTCTTGTCATCATCTACCCCCTCATACTAAAAGAAATTGTCAAGAGCATCTATCCAACCCAACACTTCTTCACTATCCATCTTCCCACCATACATAGGCAATTCCATCTTCAGCTTAGGAGTATCCCCCTTGACAACTTTCAGCATCCTAACCATTATTGCTTCCTCAAGGTCCAATTCCTCTTCACTATCTTGGACTCCTCTTTGAGGGTTTTCACTCTCACCCTTTTCTTGTTGGTCACTTTGGTCTCCACTGACCACACCTCTCCTTTGGTTAGATTCTAGTGTTGCAATTCTAGCAAGGGTAGCTTCATGAGACTCCTTGACTTGTCTCAACTCCTTGGCATGTCGTTCTTTCAGTTCTCTTACTTCTCTAGCCGTATGATTGCTCTTAGATGGCATCTTGCTTATTTAAACCTTCAACCTCTTTTCCACTTCTCAATCAGAATCTATGCTTTGATACCACTTGATGCAGAGCAAGGTGGAGTATGTGGATACAATCACAATTGAACAACTCTTCAAGTTTCAAAACCCTAACTATGGTGATTTCTCACACAATCTCTCATTTCTCCTTGTAGATCTCCAAACCTAGTTTCTTGAGCATATATTTTAGAGAAGGCCTCAAACCCACTTACCAAACACCATTATGAATACCCATTAGGCCCCTTTTCAACATATCCGATTTGGGACTTGGGTTACTTTGGAACAAAGACCCCAATTTTCGACTGTCTTGTTAGAATTGGGCCAAATTAGGCCACTTTTCCAAAGCAAGTATGTGAGATTTAAACACCAACCTTCTAATCTTCACTCCAAGTGTTCTAACACATCATATAAGGTCCCCTTATGCAGTTTTCATCACCACAATTCATCACAAATTTGCTTTCTCACAAAATCTCCAACCTACCTAGTCTGCTAAGCCTAACACATGATGATGTTAGGCTAGGGCTGGCTCAAATCTACTCCAAACTCCATCTCCTGCTCTAACAAACCCCAAAATCTCTAAGAGCACACTAAACCCCTCCATTCCACCGAGTTTGGCCAATTTTCAACGGTGGAATGGGCTGCAAAACATTATTTTTGTCTTCAAACCCTCACCTTTAGGGTTTACAAGCTGTTTTCAGAAAACAACTTCAAACTACCCTAAATCTCAATGAAAATCAACACAACCAAAACCAAATTACAGTGGATTCATTGCTTTAACCATTCACATGTATTTCATGTCATAAATCAGCAATACAGAGCTGTACTACACTCAGAATTAACAGAAAACACTGGAAATTAACAAAAAACAGAGCTTGTTCTATTGCTTGTCCACCAATAACCACTCCAAAAGATTGCCTTGAAGTTTGTGAGGCATATTTAAACATATTCCAACAAAAATCAACAGTCCCTAACCACCATTCGAACCAATGACTGTTCAACTTCCCAAAAATGATAAAATTGCAAAGTTGCACAAGCAACTTTTGCAATATGTTTGCAAAATTGACAAAACTTGACAATATGACCCTATATGACATGAAAACACCAAGAATGGTCTCAATTAGACATCAATTTGACAAAATTGACTAGGTGCTCCTACACTACTAGAGACCAATTTATCCTTAAGGGCATTATATCATCTTATCTCAATCAATGGGAAAAAAAATCAAGTGGACCTCAAAACAAATAGATAAGTCTTTGAGAAAGGAAACTTAGCCCAACCTAGTAAAGGAGTTTGAGGTGAGATGCATGAGTAACGGTCATGTATCTTGAAATTATTTCTCCTTTTGAACATTAAACAAAAAAAGGTGATCAGGGCAACTCAGTTATTAAGATAAGACTCTCTCAAGTGCTAGTGTTTCCCTTTAGTAGGCCTACAAGAAGCCCCAGATTCCTGTTTCAATGTGTGGATTCTCAACTTTTGGCAATGGAGAAAATGCAATTGCTGATAATGCTAATAAATTTCAATTAATTAAGTTTCCATTAGCAAGTCTTGATTCTTATGATATGATATAGGTGGACAGCACAAAATATGTGGAACAATTCACTAAAATCAAAGATAACAACACCAACATAAGTGTCCACAAAGTTATAACTGAGTTGTGTAGAGGTAAAACAATTTAGTTTCTTAAAGTGATGTAGAATAATATATATATCCCTTAGCTAATTTGAATTGCTATCACTTGGTCATAAAAGCAAGTGTGTTCAAGAAAATAACATTCCTACTATTTACTGATTCCATACGAGAGGAATAGAATATAAAACGGACTTGCTTTTCATATTTGATTAGATTTCACATAGCCCCAATGCTTGCTACAAAATTTTGGATTATCTGCAACTATCTTTTGGTTTTTGATGGACCTAGAAGGATGTTTGGTTTTGAAGATATTGTGCAACAATAATAGAAAAAAACAATTGAGCACAAGCCTTGGTTAATTAGGCCAATTAATAACAGACATTTATATGCCCTGATTTGGTGCTTCAATTTTATTTATTTTTTAAAAGCAAGGCTTCGAGCTCCAACATTGGCCCATGCTTATTAAATGGTTGATTTTGCAACCAGCACCAAGAAATTCCCAATAGGAGATGGAAAATCCCTATGACCCGAGGATTAGAACTTATCACAAGAAGAATCTTTCAAGCCATGTGTGCTTAATAAAATCCCAATAGTCTTGTTGTGACCTTTTTCACACATCACCCCATCCCAGATGGGGACCCCCTAATTTTTGCTCCATTTTGGTCTTTTGGCTTTGGTTAGTGCGTCTCTCTCTCTATCTCTGGTCCTTCCGGGGATGTCCCGTTGTTTGACCTAGGGTTGAAGTATTGTTCAAATCTGTGAAATTAGGGTTTTCATTAGTCAGGCCTATTAAAGGTCAAACTGAGTTATAAAATTGAAATTCGAGCTTAGTACAGCAGTCAGAAGACTTCCAGCAGGGTCCCACTAAATTTTCACTGTATTCCGACAACTTACTATTTTTAGTAAGTATTCAATTTGAGACTATTTTATCGAGATTTTGTAATTCTGTCAGTTCCACCATAGTCAGGCAGCTTCAGAATGCCTACGCGCGAAATTTGAATGGATTCTGACAATTGGCTATTTTTAGCAGTTAAGCCTTCAGAGGCTATTTTCAGGATTTAGACGAGCAATTCTCCGGTGAGTGACAGGGGAATTGATCTGGGTTTTCCAAGACCTTCGTGATGATGTAACATGCAAACCGAGATGGTGACTTTCAGAGTTCAGCCTCCCGAGACTATTTTTAGGGTTTGCATGAAGGAATTTTCAGTGCATGTCCAGATATTCCATGTCGGTTTTGCGAGATCTTCGCAATGATATGACATGCAAATGGATCGGGTCAATTTTCGAGGACTTACTATTTTTAGCCAGTGCCAAAACTTTGACTAGTTTTCTGGGTTTTTCTGGGTTTTTTGAGATCCCGCGAGCACTGTGACATGCAAACTCGCCCGACATCCGGATGACCACTTTCCAGACACTTACTATAAATAGCAGTATCATCCCAACAGCTACCCACCACTCCAGTCCAGCGATCAGGTGTGATCAGGCACGATCAAGGACAGTCAGGAACAAATCATAGCACATGCAAGTCGGATTAGGGTTTCCCCTACCACGTCTAAAAATAAATGAAGCAAAATGCAGAAATGGCAGAACGAAGCATGCCACCAGAATCAGCATCCTTCAGGCTACCTACTGGTAAAATTTGTACACGATCTGAATACTTACTATTTTTAGCAAGTCACCTCATGGCTAAAAATAGCACGTCCTCGTCAAGGAAAAGGTGTGAGCGAGTCTCTTGCAGCATCAAAGGCAACCGGAGCAAATTCCAAAACAAACAGAGATACGAAATTGTTCAATTCTAGGGTTTGCTAAAAAAAGCAAATGGCTAAAAATAGCATGTATTGTGCCAGATAAGATGTGAACAAGATGACAGCACCAGATGGAGGCACAATCACACCAGTTCCAGTTCAGAACGGGGTGAAAATCAATGAAACCCTAATTTCTCCGAATTTGCTAAAAATAGAAAGCCAGAATAGGGTTGGGGCGTTGAAAATTTTACAAATATAGCTGACAGGCACACACCTTCATATACGCCCAGGAGGAATGAAAGCTTCAAAATTCTATAAGTATGAGATTTCCTTGAGCAAGGATGAAATGCGCCCAGGGAAGGTGAAAGGCCACCAAAAATGCATCAAAATTTCCTGAGGCATCCTCAAATGCGCCTAAAATGGAAGTCTGTAGGGCTAAATGCGCCAAGAGGAGGAGAAAGGTCAAAGCTTGGGCGTGGATTTTCCATCCCACATAGCAAATGCGCCTTCAAGAGGCATAGAAATTCACTAAGGTAGTGAGATTTTCCTCATCACAAGCCAATGTGCGCCTAAGGCAAAGAAATTTCCTCCTAGCACTAGCAAGTGCGCCCAAAGGAGCTGAAAGGTCACCAAAAATGTGAAAAATTCACTAAGGAAAAGAAGTTTCCCCCTCACACTATGAAATGCGCTCAAGAAAGGAAGTCAACACCCCCATATGCGCCAAAAGGAGGTGAAAGGCCACTAGCTAGGCGTGGGAATTCCCTCTAACACATGAAATGCGCTCAAGGAAAATGGAAGTCCTCTAGCCTAAATGCGCCAAGAGGAGGTGAAAGGTCACCACATGAAATGCGCCTAAGGTAACATGGTAACAAGGTAAGGGTAAAGACGTTGAAGGTGAAAGGGAAAAGCGCCAAGGGTAAAGGAAGTTTTCCATCTCACATGAGGAAATGCGCTCAAGGATGAAATAGAAGTCTACTAGCCCATATGCGCCTGAGGGAGATGAAAGGTCAAGTCAAGGCGTGGGAATTCCCTCTCATACTATGAAATGCGCTCAAGGAAAGGAAAGCCCTCTATGAAGAATGTGCTAGAAGGATAAGGGTCACCTTGTAAAAACATGCCTAGAAGGAAATAATACTAGGAGGGGCGTAATTTTATTTTATTCTTTTCCTCTTTACTATGTGAGCTGCGCTTGAAGGTGGGAATTTATTGTATGAAAGGCGCCTATGGAGTTGAAAAATGAAATAAAAAATTGCTAAGCATGAAAATTGCTAAGAAATGTCTAGGCGTGGAATTGCCTAAGGAATAAAATGAAGTTCATGACATGTTCAAATGCGCCCACTAGAGATAAAATTTAAAATTTAAAATTCCTAAGGCATTTTCTTAAGGGAAAATGAAGAATACGCCTAGAGGATGGTGCCAAATTTCCAAAGTTATAAAAATCTTCAGAGGAAAATTCTTCAGGAAAAATCAAGATAATTTGCCAAGGCCAAGAAGATTGAAATTGCAGGAGTGAAAGACATCTGGAGGACAAGATTGAAAACATTAGCCTTTTTTATTATTTTTTAAAAATAATAAAAATTAAACGTACCCCTTCGTCCGGATACACATGAAGACAATGGATTCCGGGAAGATTTTTCTTCTGGGTATTAAACGTTTGCAATTCGGAATGATTCAGAGTTACTCCACGCCTCACTCACGTTGTTTCGATGGATATTTTGCCCAGTACCTATTTTAATAAAATTCCTAAGGCAAAATTGAGAAATTTCTCTAAGGCAAACGAATAAAATGGATGAGAAATTTCGCTAAAGAGTTTGAACTTGATAATTTTGCCAGAATGCCTTAGCCAAACTTTTTGAAATGGTTTAAAGAAGTAAACGATTTAATATTTTAAAAAATCAAACGCAACGAGGCAGGCCTGTGCAGAGGTGATGAATTCATAATTCTAGAAGTTTGAGATTCCGATGCTTCAGACGACAAGTGTTGCGACTAGAAAAGAGAGAAAATGAATTCGAAATATTTGCTAAGTTTAGCCTCTGCAAGAATTCGACCAGGCTATAAGTTTTAAAGTCCTCTTCATTTTTTCTCTCACAAGTTGCTGAAGAGCTGAAAGTAAGAAGTTCAAATTTGTGAGAAGAGCTGGAGGTTGAGGATTTCGATTTTTTTTGGAGAAGTACGAGTTTCTAAATTGCTACAATTGTGAGGAGATTCGAATTTGTCAAAAGTGAAGTTGCTGAATGCTGAGGTGTGACTTGGGAAGAAAGTTTTAAGTTGCTGAAAGTTGCTAAGTTAAAAGGAAAAGTGCGAACTTCAAAGAGGAGGTTTCAAATTTGTTAAAATTAAATTGCTGCAGGCAAACATTTCCAAGTATTGGGCATTGTGTTGCTGCAACCCAAAGGAAACTTCTAAGAACGTTGAAGTAAACAGGCAATAGTTGAGGTTTGCAGTTGAAAACATCAAGAAGTGTTGCAGCCTTTGTCAATTAAAAGAAAAATCTGCTGACACCCTCAATGATGGTTATTATTTTATTTTAAAAATCTTGTTTGCTGACTATCTTACCCTTTTTGCAGAATGGCCGAGTCAAGCAGAAGAGCTGCAGGCAAGAACGTCCACACTGAGTCCAGACAGGCAGTAATCAAGAAATTAAGCAAGTCTTTCTTGCCAGAATCAAAATTCACATCAAAGTTGGGCAGGCTGGCAGACACAAACTTGGGCTCGTTTAACCTGGAGGCGTTCAAAAGAAGGATAATGGGGACTGGAGGCCATCGCCCATCAGTGACTTCACATAGCATTGTCAGAAGTGGGTTATATGCAGCTGCAAATTTTCCACCAGCTATCCGATGCCCGGAACTCATTATGGAATGCTCTCACCACTATGATTCAGAGAAGAGGACGGTCATTGTGCCAGATGGCAAGGTGCTAGCTAACCTGACACCACAAGCAATCGGAGAGGCATTCGGGATCCCTGCCCATGAGAAAATGATTTACAAAACGAAGGACAGGGCTGACAGAATGTATTCATCCAAAACAGACCGGTGTGTTGATGTGATAAACACTAGGTGGATGGTCAAGCCCAAACCAACTCGCACGAAGTTGCCCAAACAAATAATCTCCGAAGACTTGAGGCAAGAGTCTGGCGACCTGATTATGATGTTGAGTAGAGTTGGAGGGTGTGCCCAAGCGTTCGTCTTCGAACTGTGGATGTTTTACTTTATCAACTTGGTATTGGAGGGCAAGGATTTCATGGATTGGGCACTGTTAATCAGTGATGGTCTACTTGAGCAGCTCCGCAATGTGAGGAGGACTAAAACATTTTATATGGGCTCTTACCTCGTCTATATGCTGGCTCGCATGACGAGATATAGGGGGATCTCTTACAAAGAACCAATTGGTTGCGGTTCTCAGCAATTCAAAATATTCGAGGTTTGTCCGCAGTTGCATTTGACAAGCACTACTAATTACAAAAGAGTCAACGATGCCTTTACTATGCACATCATGAGGACCTTGCAGCAAAGGACCCATCACAGAATATCGAGGGAAGCACAAGAAATGATTGAGAAATTTGGATGTTGGTTTATCCAATTCCCAAAATTCACTTACATAAGGCTGCAGGGATTCTCTTCCTACCCATACAGGTTGCCCCGATATCCCACGAACAGGGTAGTGATGCTGGAAGTTTCTAGGCAACTGATTGCCTACGATAAGATTCAAAAGAAGAAGAAGAAGGGCGGACTTGGGTTCCCGATTGCTATGGGAAATTCAGACGAAGTATGCCCATCACTGCAGGCAGCAAGGGAGGCAGAGGCGGAGCTCCAGTTCTTTCATCTTTCTTACCATTCCAGCAAACACTACTACGATCCTCATAGAAATATCAGGTGGATATTGACAGAGGAGTTTAGACACAAGGCACAAATAGAAGATTTTTGGGCAAGTGCAGTGGATGAGGTCGAAGTCAGAAAGAGGATGTTTTCCCGGGTACCGTTGGCAATGATCAGAGATTGCGAGATTATTCCTGTACCAGATCAGATTGAGGAGGACATAAACGTTGTACAGGCTGATTACGATACAGTAAGAAACACGCCCTTGCCACTCCCAGATTGGTCAGAGCCAGAGATCACCGACTTGGATACACTTTGTATCCCAGTCCTGACATTTACACGGAGTTGGATAGAGAGACATGTCAGCCGACTAAAGGGAAGGTCTATTCCCCTTACCTACAATTTGATGAGAGACAGCAGATTGCAGACAACTGATCTGAGGAGACGGAGTAATCCAACTCCAGAGCCTAGGGGAAAGGAGCCAGTTCGACCGGAGCCTGTGATAGTTGAGGAATCCTTGCACATGCCGACTCGAACACATTCTCCGAGCATACAGGAAGTGTCCCTATTTGTTGATCAGAGGGAGAGGTTGTAGGCAGAACAGGTAGAACAGGCAGTACAAATAGAGAGCCAACCACTTCGTAGGGAGTCCGTGGGCCAGAGCATCAACGTGCCCCGAGAGGATAATCAACAGGAGAACCGGCAGGAGACCGATGAAGGCACTGCCATAGATACTCAGTTTCAACATGAGATTGAGGTAGCTCTCGAGGATGATGCTGCTTCCGATCAAGATGCCCAGAGCTCAGGAGACACTGAGCCCATAGATGATGATGAGCCTCGTCGGAACGAGGGCCATGAAGTAGAGGCCGAGGTAGAGCAGCCTTTCATCATAGCAGACACACGACAGGAGGTGCCAGACTGGCTGAGGGATAGGATGAGGCGTGATCCTGTGGATGAGACTGATCCTGCAGTCAAAATGGAGGAATTGCTGCAAAGGATCAATGCACCTCACATGAAGAAGAAGGCTAGGAAGTTTTCCAGAATATCCACAGATGAGGATGGATCCCGAACCTTGCATATGGAAATTCCACCAGAGGAATGTGATAGAGACAAGGCCGTTCCTGAGAACTATATTGTGACAACCATGGAACTAGGCCGCCCTACTGGGGCACAGGTGGTAGAGGAGTGCGATAATTCCTATCGGGCACTCAAGGACAGATTGTCCCATGTTGAGGGCAAGTACAAAAGGTTGAAGGTAGAGCGTCGGACACTGATTGGCTACATGCAGCACTTGTCCCGTCCTTGTGAGCAAGAAAATCCTGCAATCGAGCTCCCAGCTGAGTTTTCCAGGGAGTCAATCAGTGGATTAGAAGATTTAAGGAGAATGGCACAGCAGGCAGACACATGGGTTGCTAGTGTGCATACAGAGACAAGAAAGTTCATGGAAGATCTTGCACATGCCTATGGGCAAGCTTCCGATATTATGGCTAGAGTGGAGGCAGTTAACCACGCTTGGGGTGAGGCTCGCATATATCAGACGAGAGTTGTTCTCCGTCTAGGGGCTTTGATGAGCATACCTCAACACACTTTGGTTGAGGGAGGTGTTATCCAGCAGGGAGATAGATACAACTTCGCCAGATGGTATTCCTCAGTAGTCACGGGTCGGGGATTCTATGATGCATCACAAGCAGATTCGGTCAGGGTCAGGAAGGCCATGACGAACATCTTGGATGGAGTTCTCAACACATTGGAGGCAATCTTTGCCAGGAGGTTGACTTCTGAAGAGATAACTGCAGATGGACTAAAGGACAGATTGACGCCATTCTTCTCCGAGGTGAAAACCTTCACTCAGGATGATTTCGAGAACACTGCCACGTTCTCCAGTATCATACAGAACACCCAGGATGCCCTTGTTGCCTGGAAGAAATCATGTGCCTGGCATGGGCAAACAGTTGCAGTTTTAGAGTTTCAGTTGGATCACATTCCTCCTATCTCCGATCAGGAAGTTGAGGAAGTATTAGCCAGGTTCACCAGATTTGCAGCTAGCGAGAAGGAGAAAGGAAACACTCTTCTGGATGACGATCTGCTGCAAGAGGACGATGTGCATTGATTGCAAGTAGTGGATCTGCAGAGGAGTGGAGAATATTCTGCACATTCATTGCCCCACTCCTCTCAGTGGCGGTTTTTAAGGCATAAACCCTAATTAGGGCATGGGTGGCTCAATCTGAGCCCTTTATTGTAATCAGATCTGAACCGTCCACTGGACTGGGTTTATTATAAAAGGGGTATCCCCCCTCATTTGTAATCGATTAAAAATTAGAACTAGAATTGAATCAGAGATAGAGTTGAGCTAGAGAATAGAAGGCATATAGCATTTAGCTTAGAAGTTAGCTTAGATTGAGGAGGAAAGGAAGTTTTCCCATTGAGGACTTTGTAAGAAGTTGTTGTGAACACTCTCATAATATAAAGATTTATCATTGTTTGGTGGTTCTATCTTCTATTGTGAGTAGCTAGCAAGGCTTGTTCGTCTTTCCAATTCAAGTAGATAGAGTAAAATAAACTTTCAATTCATGCGAGTAGTGTTAATTGTGGAATGCAACATTGGTTTGAACATATCTCCCTATATCCATACCACTAGCGGGCTTGCTGACGGTAAGTCTACCCTGCGTGGTCAACTGGAATTTCAGCACTTAACTTCGGTTGTGATTCGCGTGTCCACTTGCTTCGTGGTGAAGGGGTGTGCATGTTGAATCTCGATTTGAATATCTACCTATCCTTTGAAGATTGCATCGGCTTTGTCAGAGTTGTCCGAAGGGGAGACGATACAAAGTTTGGTTTGGAGATTGTTAAAGTTAGTTTTGCCTTCCATTCTTAGAGATAGATTGTAGGATTCCTATCCCTTTCCCTTTAATTCAGTATTTCCCGATCAACTCAGACATCAGAACAATATCGTCAAAATCATTCATTTGCTTCACTATGATTGAACAACTACGTAAGTCCCCTTGAAATAACCAGCATATACACATCAACCAACTGAGTCTATTCGCGATAAAAGGAACCTTGGAGTTGAACGCATGAACTTTCACGCAATCTTAGCATGCGGAATACTTTGATCAAGAGAGCATAGAGTGACCGTTGGACATTTTATTATGTGCTGGCGTCGTCATAAAAAGCACGTCAACAAGTCTTACCCGTTTACACCCAATTTGACATTGGCAAATATTGTTGTGTGGCCTTCACATGAATGCTATTTATGCATGAACATTATCAAAATTGGTGGCAAAGAGCTTTGATAGCTAGCAGCAAGGCCTTTAATGGGCATAAAAGAAAAAACAAAATCTAGGTGAGTGACAAAAAAATGGAAAAAATTGAATGACTTCATCTAAATATTCTATATCTACCTATTTGTGTTCCTCAAATTTGAGCATAACCAGTATTAGAAAAGAAAAGTAGATTTCCAATGTGTTTCACATCCTCGTGCACTCTACAACAAAGTTCTTTTTCCTTTTCAAGAACATACAACTAGTATGCTAGGCAGCGTGCTATAATGCAAAGTAAAGCACCCAGGGAAAAAAAAGAATTGAATAATGGTTGCAATAGAAAGACGAAACCATAAAAACCAAAAAATAGTGAACCTATCTAGAAAGACGAACTGCAAATTCATTCAATTCAAATAAGCAGTTTGTGTGGCTACTGCATAAATCGAAAGCCCTAAATTTGAAAGGGAAACATGAGATTTTTGCAGAAAAACAATTCTATATGTCGAATATCACCAGAAAAGAATATCACCAAGACCACATTTACTTGAGACATTTTCCCAAAAAGTTCATTGCTTTGTCTATGCTACCACATTTTTCATACATCTCTTCCAAAGCATTTTATCAAACATTTCAACGCCTTGCTACCAAGGCCAAAAGCCTACAACAAATGCTTTTGAACAAGCTATGGATGCTTTAAATAGCATAGATAAGGCAGTAAAATGTTTGGGAAAATGCATCAACGAAATCTACTCTCATGGCTTTGGTCGTTCTGTTACTTCCATTAACTGAGACAATACAATAAAACAGTTGCAAAAGAACTGTGAACAGAAAGAAAAGAATGTAATCTTTTACCATCAAATTCTCACTACCTTAGAGAAGAAGACCGAAACTTGCTTCAAAACCCTAGTTGCAAGTCCAAGCCGAGGCACACAAATGCAAGACAATGGTTCCTAGTGTTGGTGTGGAGGCTTTAGAGTGAGGTTTCGTGCAAGCGTAGGCTGAATGAAGCAAGGAAGATAGTGGGCGTACTTGCCATAAAGAATGCCACCTAACCCTGATCACATTGTAAATTCATTGCACAAACAAGACATATGACTGCTTCCAACAACGCCACCTACTCACAGGTATACCACAACAAGACACGTCGACAGAAGAAAAACTTTACAAATTGATGCAAATTTCTCCCTCCCTCCATTTCTGATTCGTTGGGCTCACAATTTCAAAATTTTCTATAAAAAACTATAGGCAAAAAAACCTCAAGCCAATCAAAAATTCGCAAAAACCACCAAAAAATTCCACCTGTATAAAAAAAATGACACGGACCATAGGTTAACAATTATATCATCACCTGACGGGAGTTCTGAAATGGCTTAATGCTCAAAATTAGGCACTCAAAAACATTAGCCTCCGCCTAAAAGGTAGGAACTAAAAATTGTTTGAAAAAATGCATCACAGAGATATGAACTTGTGGAATGCAATTGTTGCAGGCTACACCCAAAGCATGTATGCAGACTAAACAATGAAAGCATTTAGCCAAACATAGTTGACTAGCAATATTAAAGCTGAATTCATGACCATTACCAATTACCTCCCAACTAGTGTCAAAGTTGGAATTTCTTCAAACAAAGATGAAATTGATGAGACCATCTTAGGCCAAGTCCGAAAGTTCAAGCTTAGAATAGTTTCCTTAATGTTTTCTTTGCAAATGTGTTGGTATATCAACATGATTTTAAACCAAAATGCACCTTTGTGGCAGCCATGTCAACATAAAAATGTTGGAAGTCACAATTAATTCAAATTCTAACTTGATGATAAGGAGCAATGAACGAACTCACTAGAAGAGCATATGGATGTAGCATGGAGTCAACTAAGACATCTAAGGGTGGACAAGACAAAAAATTGCAAGCAATTTCATTGCCAAACAAACTTGTTGAAGAACTAACTAAAAGTAATTATAATTATTAATGAGAAAGGAGTTCTAAGCACAAGGTTAGAAAATGAGCTTTTTGGTGGATATGCTTCTCAAACTTTAGGTGAACAGGATCTTAGTGCTCTTGGAAGATTGGAAGTTACCATTAACAACCCACAACAAAAGGAGACATTTGGAATGCATTGAAGGCAAATGCGTCTATAGGTTTTGCCAGTGAAATGTTCAACAAAATGCTTCCAGATGTACTCATGAAATCCTAGTAAATGTCAAATTTACACATCAAATTTATGCTAGAACACAACATTTAATTATAAAGGCATTTTGTAAAGTTTGCATTTGTAATTTTCTATAAAACTAAAAGTGTACAAACCGAACATACAATAATCTTTCACATCATAATCTTACTACTTTCATGTAAATGTATATTTATACACGTTTGTTTAAACTGAATCATCTAACCGAACATAACTGTTTCATAACATAAAACTAATCAATATTTATTATCCAACATTAATCTTACTACTTTCATGTAAATGTATATTTATACACGTTTGTTTAAACTGAATCATCTAACCGAACATAACTGTTTCATAACATAAAACTAATCAATATTTATTATCCAACATTCTCCCCCATAATGAACATTTTGAAGAGAAAAAAAATGCTCCAAAAAACGTGTTTCAGCACTCTAGCCATCTCCAAGCAACAATGCATTCACTCTACAATTTCAATCCAAGGATCCATCATGCAATCCAACCATAAACCTACAACTTTGCTAATGCCTTAGAAGATAACATCTGTCACTATTCACAAACTGCCAAACTTCGCTTGGTTACTCACATTTTTGACAAACAAATATTGATGTGTGTACAACCTTTTCAACATACCTGTAATATTTTCCCAACCTGATCCAATACTCCATCCACAGTTCATGCATACGCATTCTGCATTTGTCTACTCTTTATGCCAACATAACTTTTCAGAACGACTTGTTAAACCACAAATGCAACAAGGATGTAAATCCCAACACTTATTCATTGTATGTTTGTTTCTGTAACAATGAACACACTACACACATTGCATTTTTTGAATTAATTTGTTAGAATCTATAACACCATTTGCTTTTCCTAAGACATAACCCAAACCTTCATACTTTGGCCTCCTAATTGGTTCAATTGGCTCTGTGATTCCTTGTGCATGTTTACCTAATCCTTGACCTATATAGCCCATTCTTTGCATAATTTTGAAACCAATATTTTTTTAAGTACAACTAACAGGGTTTCCACATTCAAACATATTATCATGTTCATCTTCACACTATTCATCAGAAATAACTTGAACTATATTACACAAACCAACCAATTTATCAAAACACAAATCTTTTGTGCTACATGAAACATCACAAACTAGTGGTTTTGACTTCAAACATTCATTTTGCACCTTCAACTTAGATATCTCATTAGTTTGTAATCTATTTTTCTCTACTAACTCTTCCAACTGTTTTTCCAATTCAACATTCTTATTTTGAATTTCCTCAAACAATTTCAATTTATTCTCTAATTCATCATTTTTGTTGTGATACCCTCCAATTCATCTCTAAGATTAATGAGTTCACACAAATGTTCATATTTTTCTTTTGAACTTCCTTAATACCTACTAGCAACCCATTCTTCCTTTGCACTAGCTTCTGTAAAATCTATTTATCATCTAAAGGTGTTTCGTTGTGTTGCTTATGTGCATATTCCTAAAAAAAAAAGGAACAAAATTGGATATGGTTCTGAAAATAAAGCTTACAGATTATATGATTCTGTTACAAAGAAGTTAATCATAAGTAGAAATGTCATATTTAATGAAAGATCACACTATATTCCTGATGAAAAGGTTCAAAATATTGAGATTGATTTGAAGAACTCTAATCCTCCTATGAATGATGTAGGTGAAGAGGAGTCTCATGTACATGTGTGATGAATCGTAAGTCATTGATAATGCAGAAACTTCATCCTCCATCCTCCACTATATAGAGTAGGAAGTATCAAAAATACCAACAAAGAACTGAGAAAAATCATCCCCCATCACTCATGTTAGATACTAATTTTGATCAAATGACTAGAAGATCTCATAGACAAGTTAATTATGCTCTCAAGATTCATGTTATGCAGAATGATGAACCAACAGATTTTACGGAAGCTAGTGCAAAGGAAGAATGGGTTGCAGCTATGCAAAGTGAAATGGCATCCATTGAGCGAAATAACACTTGGGAGTTGGTTGAATTGCCCCTTCGTAAGGATGTTGTTGGTACAAAGTGGGTTCATAAAACTAAATATAATTATGATGGGACTATTCACAAATATAAGGCTAGATTGGTTGATAAAGGATACTCTCAACAGGGAGGTATTGACTATACTGAAATTTTTACTCTTGTAGCCAGGGTGGATACTGTTAGATTAGTCTTATCCTTAGCTGCTCACAATGGATGGAATGTTTATCAAATGGATATTAAAAGTGCTTTTTTGAATGGTTATATTGATGAGGAAGTTTATGTATCTCAGACTCAAGGTTTTGAAGTTCCTTCCAAAGAACATCTTGTTTACAGGTTGAAGAAAGCATTATATGGTCTCAAACAGACACCTCAAGCATGGTACTCTAGAATCGATTCTTATCTTCAACAAAAAGGTTTTGTAAATAGTCAATTGATCATAATCTTTATATTTGACATCATGGTGAGGATATTTTGTTTGTTGTTCTTTATGTGGATGATCTCATATACACTGGGAATAATTCATCTTTGTTTCTTGAATTTAAAACAACTATAGTTTTAGAATTTGAAATGACTGATCTAGGACAAATGCACTATTTTCTTGGTCTTGAAGTTTGGCAACATAGAGATGGTATTTTTTGTCTCAACAAACGTAAGTTTCAGATCTTCTTCAACTGTTCCATATGAAGGATTGCAATCCTATGGATACACCTACGGAGGTTGGTGTTAAGTTGTCTAATTCGGATGATTCCCCTTTTACAAATTCCACTCTCTATAGATAGTTAGTTGGAAGTTTGATTTATTTGACCACTACCAGACCAGATATTACATATGTCGTTAGCTTGATGTCTAGGTTCATGTCCACACCAAAGGAGACACATTGGGGGGCAGCTAAAAAGATTCTCAGGTATCTTCGAGGAACAATGCATTATGGTATCTAATTTCAGCACTCCAAAGAGAGTATGTTGGTTGGCTATACTGGTAATGATTGGGCAGGTTCCATAGATGATCGGAAGTCTACCTCTGGTTATACATTTAGTCTTGGTTTTGCTGTCATTTCTAGGTCATCTAAGAAACAACCTACTGTATCTCTTTCCACTACAGAGGCTAAATACAAGGCTATTACTTCTGCTGCTTGTCAGGTTGTTTGGTTGAGACAGATGTTACAGGATCTTCAACATCTTCAAGATGGTCCCACAGTGATATATTGTGACAATCAGAGTACTATTCAAATGAGTAAAAATATGGTGTTCCATGGTAGGACAAGCATATTGACATCCAACACCACTACATTCGTGAGTTGGTCCAACAAGGCATGGTTGAACTTATCTATTGCCCCATTGCAGCCCAAATTGCTGTTATATTCACAAAGCCCCTTGCTTGTGATCGTTTTCAAACTCTTCGACATTCACTTGGTATTCTTCCCAATGTTCATTATGGGGGAGACTTGGGATAACTAATGAACATTTTTTTTGTATGTTTATTATGGGGGAGAATGTTAGAATAATAAACATACGGTAATCATTTGACAGTTATGTGTTTAGTTAGTAGACAGTTTTGTCTGATTAGGTAGTCAGTTTCTTTATTTCAAGTTAAATATTTCTTGCCTACTTTTGATCAATACAAGCTTTTCGTTTTGTTGTCTCTCACATTCGTTGGATAGATGATCTATAGATATCATTCGTTTTTTTATTGTTTGCATTGTAATTTGTTGATACTTTCATTTGGTATCAGAGCGTCAAGAAGGAGAACTGTATGCAGAGAGGAAGTTTTGTCAAAAGAAGTAGTAATTTGTTTGTTGAGAAGAGAACACAAATTTGTGTTGTGGATGGATTGCAACAATTTGAGTGTGTAATGCAGTTGTTAATAAATTTCCAAAGGATTCTTTGATCGCTACAAAGAAGAGATTAACAAAAGGAATTGCTGCTAGAGAGAAGATTGCAGAAATTTGAGAGATAGCCAAAGTCGGAGAGAAGAATCATTGCGAGTTTTGTAAGGCTATTTTTTTTCTGAGAAATCTATTTTCTTTTAATTGTATTTACAAGGGAGTATATTGTTGAATATTTTGCAAGAAGATTCTCAAATTTTTTTAGGAGGATTACATTGCAAATATAATTTGTTGAGATGGCTAATACTGCGGGTTCGTCGGGACTGTTAATTCCTATTTTTGATGGGGAGAAATTTGCTTATTGGAATACTTGAATGCAAACTTTGTTAAAATCTAAAGGCTTATGGAATATTGTTACCAGAGGGTATGAAGTACCTAAAGATGTTGATGCACTAACTAATCAACAAAAACAAGAATTACAAAGAAATGAACAAAAAGACAATGAAGCTTTATTTTTAATTCAAGGCGCAATAAGTCATTCAATCTATCCTAGGATTTGTGGTGTTACACATTCAAAACAGGCTTGGAATATTCTTGTAAATGCATATCTTGGTGCTCACACAACAAAACTGCAAACATTAAGGAAAAGTTTTGAAAACATTAAAATGAGTCAAAATGAATCCATTAATGAATTTCTTACTAAAGTTGAAGGCACGATAAACCAGATGAGAATTTTAGGAGATGATGTAAGTAATCAGCGTGTGATTGAGAAAATTTTAAGAAATTTGCCTTCTAAATTTGACAATGTTGTTTCTACTATAGAAATTTCAAAAGATCTTGCATCCATGGAAATTGATGAATTAAGTGGCATCTTATTAACATCAGAAAAAAGAATGAAAAGTAGTGAAAAATCTTTAGAACAAGCATTTGCATCTAAGGAAAACATAAAGAGGAAAAGACATAAGTTTTATAACTGAAATGACTATCATTCCAAAACTGAGCATAGAGGTGAATCTAGTAATAATTACAAGGGCAGGGGCTATGATCATGGACAAGGTTCTAGTTTTTCAGGAAGAAGTACCAATTTCAAAGGTAGAACCGTAGAAGCAAAGGTAGAAGCAGGGATACTGGTAAAGACAAAAGGCATGTTCAATGTTTCCATTGTAACAAATTTGGTCATTATGAGTCTGAATGTTGGCACAAGCAATTTCCTCATAATATAATAGAAGATAAACAAAATTTGTTTCTTTCATGTTTGAATACAAGTTCTAACGAAGAAACTTTATGGTATATTGACTCTGGTTGTTGTAATGTCCCTTACCCCGACTTCCCTAGAATACGCTTGTTGATTAGGTTTAGGGTTTCTTCTTTTCAAATAAATGTTCTCTTTAATGAAATGATCTCGGATTGAAATCTGCATTCACCAATTTACTAACATTTCCACATACACATATAACTGTTAGCAATAATATCTAGATATCCAAAATAGAAATATAATCATAAAAGAAATCATGAAGACATATGAGGAGTGTCATAGGTGGATCCACCCTGAAGCCCTCATGCTAGGCACGGGAGGTTGTTCACCACAATCCTCCTTTCCCAATGGCTTAGTACTTGCATTCTCCACTCATGGCAAGACCTTGAAAGACACTCGCCCTATTAGGAGAAAAGAAACATAAGCTCGAAAGTGGCCTCAAGCCCTACCACCCCTCCATGGCCGCAACGAAATCATAACTGGGGTTTTTAGGCACCACTCGCCCATGGTTCACCCTCCCTAATAGAGTACAAGCACGAAGAAGACAATCTAAAATACATGTGCATTTATTACTGATTCTTTAAGTCAATATCAACATCATTATCATCATGATAATATTAAAGGGAGCATTACACCAATATTCAGATTAGCAATATCTATTTCTTATATTCAAAATATGCTAAATATTATTGCTAAGTGAGTACATCACCTGAGTTGTTGTATCTCTCCACATTTTCTAATTCCTTACTTGCCTCCTTCAACCTTATATTGGATTGATCATAGGATGAGGACAATTCATAAAGATACATAATCTACTTATGTCTATGTTAAAGTGTCATCACTACTTATACGGCTTAATAATTGTTGCAAGTATCATTATTGTATATTCATATTATCTATATCTCCCTATACATATATATCTATAACTAATTACCTTTACATATACATATATCCCATATATATATATATATACTTATTTCTGTGATAATAATCTATTAAAATATTTGCTGCTATACTCAGAAATATTTACTTTATTTCTGCCCTCATCTTCTATTCATTTTTCTGCTTGTATATCTCCTTTTACTCATATATTTCAGATCTATTTATTTTTCTCATTGTATTTTTTTCCTAAATTCTTCCCTTCCCTCTTCGATGCCTTTGTTGTGGATCTGTCTTCTCTTTTATACTTGCTTTACCAACAGTCCCAACCTTTCATTTGCCAAGGGGTATGCCCTTTGGCGTCTAACGCACTGTTTAGTTTGGCGGCTATTCATTAATCGTTGCTTATAATACGGTGATTGCTGTTGTGTTTAAAGACAGTTATAATATGGTGATTGCTGTGTTTAAAGACATAGTTAGTATGCCTTCTAATCGATGCTTGCCCTTTTTAGATTTATTGATTTGTTTACTAAGGCCTAGTCACCTTAGGAACCGATGCCTAGTTTCTTGTGAACATTTGTTTTATTACTATGATATTTATAACTTAATAATATTAATTTGCATTATAATTATATCCTTGTGAATGGTTCTCTGTTTTTTAAGAGGTTGCTTTAGGAATTGGTATCTTTTATACTTGCTTATTTTATTTGTTATTTATTTATTATATTTTATATTTTATGTTTGTTTATTTAGTTATTATATTTATGATTTTATATTTATATTATATCATATTTATGATATGGATTATAATATCTGTTATTCTATGATGAGAATAATGGTTAAATGGTGATTATATTTATAGTCATAATATTATAATAAACTTGCTACTAAACTATATATATATATATATATAGTTGTATTTCAATATTTGGTTATTTCTATGTTCTATTTCGGGGACATGACAGTTGTTCCTCTCACATGACATCTAATGAAAATTTATTTATTAATTTTGATGAAAAGCATAATAGTAATGTTGTTTAGGGGGACAATCAATCACATGGAACTAAAAGAAAGGGAACAAATGAAGTAGCAAATGAAAATGGTAAAATTAAGCATATTTCTGATACTTCGCTAGTTCCTGCTCTAAAAAAGAATATGTTATCAGTTGGTCAGATGCTTGAACAAACTTATCAAGTTGTTATTGATAAAAATGAATGTGTTAATAAATATAAATCACAAAAATATGTAGTGGTTGCACGAGCATGTATGACACGTGATCATATATTTTCTCTTCATTTTTCTTCAAGCAAGTAGGTTATGAGTACTATAGAGGTGCATGATAGTCAGTTGTGGCATCAAAAGTATGTACATCTCAATTTTGGTGGTTTATTTTTGCTTAAAAAGAAACATATCATTGAAGGATTGTCATTTCTTAAGAATACACAAGACATATGTGAAGAATGTTTGTTTGGAAAACAACATAGAAATACGTTTTTTATTGGTTTGTCAAGAAGGGCAAGAAAACCACTTGAAGCCATTCATACTCATTTGTGTGGTCCTACGGAATCTCTCTCACTAAATAAATCCAAGTATTTTCTAACTTTCATAGATTATTTTTCTCTTAAAACATGGATTTATTGTTTGGCTGATAAATCAGAAGTTTTTAATAAGTTTGTTGAGTTTAAACAACTAGTTGAAAAACAAAGTGGTGAATTCATTAAGGTCATCAGATCAAAAAATGGGAGGAAGAGAAGGTGATTGCTAAGCGCAGCCAGAAAGGAAAGGTCGCTGCAAACTATTATGGAGAAAGCAGTCCAAGTAAGGAGCAAAATATCAAACAAAAAGATCAAAAGGATCGCTATTAAGTAGATCGTGGGTTTTAGACACAGTGAATCTGTTAAAACAAAGGAGATCGAAAGGCATTGCATTTTCTAGTGAGGACATTGGTTATAGTGAAGCAGTTATGATGGTGGTTTTGGCTGCAACCCCCAAGCACAAAGAATAAGATTAGCCACCATTGTGTTGAGGAGTCGGCTATTGGAGATCATCATTTTTTTTTTAGCTGCTGCTTTTTTACATAACAGTTTTGATCAAAGACAAATTCTTATTTTTTCTTTTTTCTTTTTCAAAGTATAAATTAAATATTGTTGGGAAGTGAAGATTGTTACATATTGTGATACTTTTTTAAGAAAATGAGATTGTTGATAATGGATAAGTTCGTTCTTTTTTAAGTTGAGTCTTTGAGTAGAGCTATTACTGGATATAAGGGTTGATATGTCTATTTGATATGCCCGTTGATGCAATTTCTGGTGGAGCCATGTAAGGGAATGTGGAGGCATTTGCAAACATTTCTAAAGATTTTTCAGTGCAACAATTTTCTCCTATTTTCAGACTTTTCAATACTTGTGCCCAACTATATTTTACATTTGTTGTGACTTGCTGATCTCTGCAGAGGAAACATGGAAGGCAAAAGGTGACTTGATTTCTATAAAGGAAGATGTGAATGCATTCTGTAGGGGTTGAAGAATATTGCTGTGTAGTTTGTATAGTTGGTTCAACCAAGAGTACATTGGATATTGCAAGACCCACAAGCAATGGTAAATTTTATGTTTAACATGAAAGTTTGATGTATGGTGTTGGTCAATTTGTTTTGTGTGAAGGGTTGGTTATAAAGATCATAACAACAAATTTCAGATATGGGGGGTTACAGCTTGTGCTATTTGATTTTGGAATAGAAGAGGAGAATAAGACTTCAGATTTGATTTGACTGTATCTTAAAGATTGAAGACATATATGCAAAATGGGAAAAAATGGTAAAAGAATTAAGAAAGAAAATTTTGTTTTAGAAGAACTATTGGAAGTTAAAAACTCTAATTCTGTTTTAGAAGAACTCTGGAGGTTAAACAATCTAATTCTCAATTGATAGCAGGTATTAAGGAAGTTCAAAAGAAAAAATATAAACATTTGTGTGAACTCATTAATCTTAGAGATAAATTGGAAGATACCACAACAAAAAATGATGAATTAGTGAATAAATTGAAATTGTTTGAGGAAATTCAAACTAAGAATGTTGAATTGGAAAAACAGTTAAAGGAGTTAACAGAGCAAAATAGATAACAAACTGATGAGATATCTAAGTTGAAGTTGCAAAATGAATGTTTGAAGTCGAAACCACTAGTTTGTGATGTTTCATGTAGCACAACAAATTTGTGTTTTGATAAATTGACTGATTTGTGTAATATAACTCAAATTGTTTCTGATGAAAAGGCTGAATATGAACATGATCATATGTTTGAATGTGGAAATCCTATTAGTCGTACTAAAGAAATATTGGATTCAAAATTATGCAAAGAATGGGCTATACAAGTCAAGGATTAAGTAAACATGCACAAGGAATCACAAAACCAATTGAACCAATTTGGAGGCCAAAGTATGAAGGTTTGGGTTATGTCTCAAGAAAAGGAAATGGTGTTATAAATTCTAACAAATTGGTTCAAAAAATGCAATGTATATAGTGTGTTCATTGTCACAAGAATAGACATTCAATGCATAGGTGTTCATATTTACATCCTTGTCACATTTGTGGTTTAACAAGTCATTTTGAAAAGTTGTGTTGGCATAAAAAGCAGACAAATGTCAGAATGCATACACATGAACTGTGGATGAAGTATTGGATCAAGTTGGAAAAGTATTAAAAGTATGTTTAAAAGGTTGTACACACATCAATATTCATTTGTCAAAAATGAGAGTAATCAAGCAAAGTTTGGTAGTTCGTGAAGAGTGACAGATGTCTTGTAAGACATCACCAAAATTGCAGATTTATGGTTGGATTGTGTGACAGGTCCTTGGATTGAAATTGCAGAGTAAATGCATTGTTGCTTGGAGATGGCTAGAGTGTTGCAGCACATTTTTTGGAGATTTTTTTTCTCTTCAAAATGTTCATTATGGGGGAGAGACTATGAAATAATGACCATTTTTTCTCCAATGTTTATTATGGGGGAGAATGTTGGATAATAAACATTCATTAGTTTTATGTTATGAAACAATTATTATTGGTAAGATGATTCAGTTTAAACAAGCTTGTATAAATATATGTGAAAGTAGTAAGATTATGATATGAAAGATTATTGTATGTTCTGTTTTGTATACACCACAGAAAATAATATTGAACACCACAAACTTGCAAATCTTTCATTCATGTATTTGCGTATTTGTACAAGTTTATATAAAATTGAATTACTGCCATAACCGAACAACTACCTCTTAACAAAAAACTAATTTCTAACAATTTTTATTATCCAACATTCTCTCCCATAATAAACATTGGAAAAAACAAATGGTCATTACAATATTTTTCTCCCCCATGATGAATATTTGGAAGAATAAAAATTCCAAAACACATGCTGCAGCACTCTACGATCTCCAATCAACAACGCATTCACTCTGGAATCTCACTCTACAATCTCAATCTTGGGACCTGTCACACAATCCAACCACAAACTTGCAACTTTCCTGATGTCTTACAAGACAATATCAGCCACTCTTCACAAACTGCCAAACCTTTCTTGATTACTCTCATCTTTGACAAACGAATATTGATGTGTGTACAACCTTTTCAATATACTTGCAATTTTTTCCCAAGCTGATCTAATACTCCATCCACAGTTCATGTGTATGCATTCTGTATTTGACTATCTATGCCAACACAACTTTACAGAATGATTTGTTAAACCAAAAATACAACAAGGATGTATATTCCAACACCTCTCCATTGTATGTCCTTTCCTGTGACAATTAAAACATTGCACACATTGCATTTTTTGAACAAATTTGTTAGAATCTATAACACCATTCCCTTTTCTTGAGACATAGCCCAAACCTTCATACTTTGACCTCCTACTTGATTCAATTGGCTTTGGGATTCCTTGTGCATGTTCACCTAATCCTTGACCTGTATAGCCCATTCTTTGCATAATTTTGAAACCAATATTTTCTTTAGCACAACTAACAAGATTTCCACATTCAAGCATATGATCATGTTCATCTTCACACTTTTCATCAAAAACAACTTAGAGTTATATTACACAAACCAGCCAATTTATCAAAACGCAAATCTTTTGTGCTACATGAAACATCACAAACTAGTGGTTTTGACTTCAAACATTTATTTTATGTCATCAACTTAAATATCTCATCAGTTTGTAATCTATTTTTCTTTGCTAACTCTTGTTTACTCATGGGATGAACTTCAACGTATGCAATGAGTAAACGGAAAAAATTGACAGAACATAACAACGTTCTAGAATGTCAAGCATAAAATCATCCATGTTCTCTTTTTTTATTAAACACATGCCAATACAAGTATCTCATGACAATCATCACAGCAGTAACTTATCTAAACTACATGACTCCGATACATATAGCGCGCGAAGGTGGTTGAGTACCAACCGTCACGTCGCTTCATTACATTAATTATTCTTTCGAGAACTAATTCTCGAACTACCAACTAACAAGACAAAACACTTACATTAATTGCCAACTAACTAAGTCTTATTATTTTTATTCTTGGCTGACTAATTACATTATGGCCAACTACATCATCCCCCCAATAAGTAGTCGTCTTTCAGACGACTTAAAATGAAAACTCGAATAGAAACAAAATTAATGTTGAGCTAGCTTCACTATCTTGACTGCTTTGGCAAGTTTGGCTTGAGCCGCTGCCAACTCGTCTTTTGTACCCACCAAGTCCTTGTCCTTCTTTGCCAAATGTCCGTCCTTCTCTGTCAACTGATTATCCCTCTCTGCCAACTGCCTCTCCTTTTCAGCCAACTCTTCCTCTGCCATTGCCAAGGCTCGTACCCTCTCGGCGATTACTTGAGCCAATTGCTCTTGTGACTTGCAGATTTGCTCTGCCAACCTTGTCCCGATCCCCTTTAGTCACACTGATAAAGAGAGATTGTTGGTGCAATCGCCAGTAGGCATCTCTGTAGCATTGCTCCATGCCGTGGAGCGCAATGAGAACTCTGCCATGTCTTCCTATCGTTGTCGATCGACTTGGCTGCCATGCAACCGTCATCTCCCCTAGCTTTTCTTTTGTCGGCACATTCGGCCAACCTCATGCTGTGAAGCACTGGAAGAACTCCTTATCGCATCCCTTTTGCATGAACGCCAAAATGCGCTTTGCCTCCTATGCTACCAAGGGATTGAGTCTTGTGATGAGTTGTTGACTTACATCATCGATCTCCTGCATATGCCGACCCATAGCACTCAACTCCTGTATTTGCCTACCCATGGCACTCAATTCTTTGATGTACCTATGCAAGGTGCCAATAGGGTCCTGAGGATTTGTTGGTGTCATCCCCACCATCCGCAATGGTCCTGTCGATTCATCCCCGCTTGAAGCTGCCTCTCTAGGCTGCCCCCGTCTCCATTGCCTCAAGCATGTGGGTGAAGCAGCTGCACGGCTTGAAGGAGGAGTGGTCCATACTACTACTGGTGGTTCTTGTGAGGCGACTACCACTACTTGGCCAAATAAGTTGCCTCCATCTAGCTGCGTGCTGAGCGTAGTGGCTACAAGTTGTTGTGCATCTAGAGTGCTCAGGGGTGGTTGTTCACCTGGCAATTCTGCACTCTCCTGTGTGCTTGTCGGCTAGGTGGTTGGCTGCACACTCGACTCTCTCTGGGCACTCTCTTGAGTGCTCAACTGCGTGGTGTCCTGTATAGAAATGTGTGTTGGCTCCTTGGCCACGCCTGGCGATGTTGGAGGAGTCTTTGCCTATTCACCCATCCCATCCAACCATGCATCCACCACTTCATCACCCTCCTTCATTTCTTCCTCGCGAGCGACCACTTCTACTGGCATCCCTTGTACTACTGTCGACGGGGAAACTACTGGAATGGCCTGCTAGGGTACGTCGGCAATGATTGCCTCCTCTACCTCCTGAAACCCGACATCCCCTACTACAAAGACTGCATTTGTGCTCATGTCCTTGTCCTCGTCTGAGGACATATCAATGGTTGCCTCCTTTGTGGTGTCGCCCTCTCCTATGTGTTCTTCCTCCTACTCGTCCTCCTCCTCTCCGCTTGGTCTAGCTATTTGTCGTCTCCTTTTTGCCAAGGGTCTTGCTTGCTATGACTCATCTCTAGTACTCTGAATGTCTAGATTGGCCCAGTAGAATATAGTAGGCCACCTATTGTCAATCTTTGCCAACAGTTGTAGTGTACCCCAACGGCTAGCCGATACCTGCCGACGGATTGCATCCAGATGTAGTCCTATAGCATGCTACGTCATGTAACATGCTTTGTGCTGAAGGCTCATGAAGTCTCTCATCTACTCTGAAAGCCCACTCGCCCAATTCTATACATTGATACAACAATATTTGATGCCTTGCTTGCTCCTGTAACCCTCCTTTTGATCAAATCTAGTACGTACTTCCACTCGACATTCCCGAGGAAGTTCTTCCTTAGCCCTCTATTTCCAGTGCCCTAGATGGTATCCTTTTCTTCCCGCGTGAGATCGGACCTGCAAACCCTGGCAACAAGAGCCTCCTTTTTCAGCCTCGACATCTTGCTTAGTGGTTTTGTTGGCACCAACCCTTGGGAAGGGATTCCAAAAACCCTTGTAAATTCAAGGGCGCCATACCATACTGCCACCTCGTAATCTCTGAATTTGATTATGGATCGGTGGCTATGTCTATCATAGCCGACTACCAACTGGCATAGGTAGGGCTCAAAGTCTCTGGCATTAAAAAATGGCACCTAAGCTGCTTTATCAACCTATGCTTTTCTAATGCTTTCTTCAATATGTGGGAGTCAGACGTTGCAACCCACCATGACCAACATTTCGCACCACTGAGACTCTCCCAAGTGATTGTCTCCAGAGTGACTGCATCGTCGCTGCCTCTGGCCATTGTTATGTTTCCTATAACCTATGGCCGAACAATACTCAATTTCTTGGCTTTCTTGGAACTGGCTGCCATTTTTCTTTCTCTGTGATATTTGTTTTCCAAATAGCACCAATGTGCTCCTATTTTCCCACACCTATCTGCTAGATTTGAATTGCCTGAATTAACTGCCAAAATTGAATCGCTTGATTTAAATGGTAGTTGTCGACGGTTGCAATAACAGTCACCCTCGGTACAATTCTTCGCAATTTGTCTTTTGGTGAATGCTACGGCCTTTTCCACTCTGGCAATTTGTCTCAACTTCAAATTTAAAAATCGTACAATATGCTTTAATTTGGTTTTATGTATGGCAAACCTGAACTTGGTGTTTTGGACGGCAAGGGTTCGTATGGCTTTTTTAATCTAGGAAGTTTGCACACCCCTCATCTCCTGGATTCGTACGGACTTCTTAGTTTTCTTTTCTTGTGCCTCCATTTGGCATATGACCTCCCCTCCTTTCTCAACTCATACAGGCTTCTTTAGGTCGCGATTTCCTCTAGCAACCTTTAAAAGTATTATCCGTATGACAAAAGTTATCTTTGGATTTCGTACGACATACTCCTTCCTGTCTTTTCGTACGGCCATTGGACTCCTCCCTTGTGCAGCTCTTGGCAACTCTACTCGTCCAGACTTCTTCCTCCCAACCCCTCCTACAACATTCTTTGATGTCACTTTGCTCAATAATGCTCGTACGCCATGTAATATTACTCCTCGTACAACCTTTTTTTGACTTCGTATGATCTTTATCTTCTTGGCATTTTCTACCTTCTTCTTTTTTGCCTTGCTTCTAGCTCTTTGCCAATTCGTACAGGCTTTCTCTGTGAATTTTCTTTCTTCTTGACAACTCGTACGAACATCTTATTAACTTGTGCGATTTTTGGTTGTCTAATATGGCGTATAATTTTCCCTTTTATGTTTATGAGAGCTTTGGCTATTCTAATATTTTTCATAGTCGTATTTCTCAATTCTTTAATCTCCTTTCTTTTTAATTTTTAATTTGTTCCTCTTTGTTCTCTTTCTCTCTCTGTCTTTTTTCTCTCCTCCGTCACTTTTCTCTTCTTTGGCTTTATTTCCTCTCTTCTCCGTCTCTTTTATCTCTCCTCTGGCACTTTTCTCTTCTTCGTCTTTGTTTTCTCTCTCCTTTGTCTTTTTTCTCTCCTCTGTCACTTTTCTTTTCTCCGTCTTTATCCTTCTCTTTCCTCCGACTCTTTTTCCCCTCTATCTTCACTTTCTCTCTTCTTTGTCTTTTTGCTCTCTCCTCTGTCACTTTTCTTTTCTTCGTCACTATTTTCTCTCTCCTCTGTCTTCTTTCTCTTTATCTCCTATTTTTGTTTTTTTCTATTATCTATTCCTTGTTCATTATTTCCTCTTTTCCTACCTCTCTTTTCACCGCCTTCCCGAACCTTCAACTCCGAAGCGTAATGCCATTTGCAAGTGTGTGGAGGCCTCTTGTAGCATTCCTCTTCGCAACATGTCCACATTGTAAGTCGTTATCGTCTTTAGCGTAGTCGGTCGTAGTGTAGTCGGTCGTAGCATAGTTGGTCGTAGTGTAGTCGATCGTAGTGTAGTCGATCATAGCATACTCGACCGTAGCGTAGTCGATCAGTTGCTTATGATAATAAAACCATAGTTGTAGCGGGAATAAGTATAATTAATGGCATGTAACTAAGTCTTGATTAGTGATCAGTTGTGCTTATGAAACATCACGATGATTGGTTACTCAACCACCGTCGAGTGTTATATGTATTGAATCTTTGTAGTCGAGAGATGTTATGTGATGATTGATAATATTGTGACAGCCATATTATTGTACATGTTGACATTTACTGCAAATGAATAGAAGCATTCCATATTTCAAGCATCTTGTGTTCTCGAATATGTAGTTTTGTTATATGTTCTATGTATACTCTAGTTTATTTCTGTAGTACGTTGAATTATACTCAGTGAAGTAAACATTTGGCGTCGTTGCCTACGCGGACCAAGGAATCATTTGTCATTATGATGGTAGTGTAATGGGTCAACCAGAAAAGGAGCCCATAGAAACTAATGAAGAAAGAGAGGACGACTTGACACGAGATTTGGTAAATCTATGGAATATATCCCTAAGAGATCATGTACGAAGGGGAAGCCCTCAGGCAAGAAATCCCTAAGGTAGTTATCTGAGATAGACTGGAAGTGAATGACGAGGTTGATCACCTTCTCAACCGTCTGCCAAGATTGTTGGCCTGCCACTTCATCATCCTATAGGACCTTCGGGCGGAGGAGGATCAAGAACCCCGAAGGCATAAAATATTGCAGCGGTACGAAGAACGAGCCAAACGAGAAGAGGAGGAATGAGACACTAGCCAGATACATACTCCTAGCAACTAACAATGATCGTGTGAACGACCTGTAATGCTTGAACGACCAAACAAAGACAAGAACTGAATACCATTCGGGCACGAAGCAGAGGAGGAAAGGGTTCGGTGATCACTGAGAGTACATGAGCAAGAAAACTGGCGACGAAGATTAAGGCAAGATGATAAAGAATTGAATGAAGATCTAATTGAAATAAACCAAAGTATAAAAAAAGCAAATCCTACTCTCGAGGAAATAGACCTATCCATCAGTAGAGCACATCAGAATTTTGTGGAAGAGACAGACGAAAGACCCTTCATCACCACGTACGTAGAAAGATATAAAATACGGGATAATGAAAATGAATTAAGTGGAGAACTTGATAACAGCATCCGACGCATTCAGGAGTTGTCCATATCGAACGACGACGAAGGGTTGAGGATTGAAAGATCTGAGCCCAAGACCCCTTGGCAGAGGGAATACCGAAATGGAACCCAAGAGACTCAAGGTGTCGAGGACACTGACGAAAGACATCGGAGTGACTAGTACGTGGCCGAGAGTGCAAGTGACGCACCGAAAGGTACTGGGGAAACTGATCTAGTCAGGCCCAATACACAAGGAGGACAACAACGAAAGATGGTGACTCCCGAGTGGCAGAAACTGTCGAAGTTTACGAGGAATTGGTCAAACGATCTATAGTATGACATTGCAAAACATGTGAAACAATCTAGATACCAAATGGATAGGATGATCCAAATCACTGGTTGAAAGCATTTCCGGCGACACTCAGAGATAGTGCCATCGATTGGTGTTTAGAGTTGGACCAAGCAAACAAAGCTACATAGAGATTATTGAAGCAAGCATTTCAAGATGAATTCAGACTCCTGAAGGATGATAGCAAGACTGTAGCAGAGATCTATAATAGTAAGCAAGGGAAGCACAATAGTGTGCGGACCTGCAATCGAAAAGTAAAAGATCTGTTGGGGAAACTTGAGTCACAGCCAGCGGATGGCCTAAAGAAAAGGTGGTTTATTGAGGGTCTACTTCACTCGCTATGGAAGAAAATGAAGGTGGTACCTCCATCCTCGTACACTGAAGCATATAACCGTGTGATGGACATCGAAAGCGAGAACAAGACATCCTCCAGAGGGAAGAAGAAAGATGACGAAGAAAGTACAGGGGACACCGAGGATGAATCAAAAATTGTACAAGCTCTCTATCGTGACATGTTGAGAATGATGAAAGAATTGAAAGCCGACAAAGAAGGGTCCAAGGAAGCGAACGAACTATGGTGTACCAAAAGCAAGATAGAACTTAAAAACACGGGGTTCGCAAGTCTTCTTCACACAAGGGGAATAGTCAACCCCTCTGACCACACCACCAAAACCCCATAACAACAACGCATCCCCTAGTCGCTACTGCAACAATCGGAGAAATAATACGCCAAGAAGCAAAATTCAGTACGACAGCAAAGGTAGACCCATCATGCAGTGCTGGAAATGTAATGAATGGGGTCACCTTGCCAGGGAATGCCAGTGCGGTCAAGGTGTTGGGGGAAAGTTGTGCAAATGGTGTGGTCCTGGCGACCACGAAGACACCGACTCCCCGAAGCAGAAAGGCATCAACATGTTGGAGGTAGCCGATGAAGAAGTCCTGGCACTTACAAGGGCGCAGACAAAGAAGGCCAATTATCTGGACCCTCGTACAGAGAAAGAGAGACTCCAAGAAGCCAGGGCAAAAGTGGAAGAGGGAATGGAAAATGAATGAAGAACTTCTAAAACGGCTAGTACGTCATTGTAGTCGGAGTCCGAGAAGAACATAGTATGGTAGGTGGTTCACACAACCGTACCAATCGAGGTAATAGACCTCTTGCAAACAATGCCTCAACTAAGAGTAGCACTCACGAACGTCATGGTAAACAATACTCAGAGGAGTCCGAACGAAAATAAGACAGAGCCGACAGGAGAGGCCACGGACCCAATGCTACTCGCAGTAAGCGTCAAGAGGAAACCAGCTGTCGTACAGATGGAAATCCTAGGGATGAAACTCTCCAACACCATCGTTGATGAGGGATCTGGGGTGAATGTCCTGCCAGAGGAGACATGGAAGTACTTGGGTAAGCCAATTGTCATCCCACTAGAGAAAAAGGCGTACGATGCACTATTGGGAAGAGGATGGTTGATTGTCGCCAAGGCAAACCATAATTGGAAGAGGAACGCACTCTCGATCGAGAGCCACAGGAAGTACACTATTCATTTGAAAAATCAAGCGGTCAGTGAAGAACTGGCGTATGCAAGATCAGAATCAGACGAAGCATCAGATGTTGATGAAGAAGGGAAGATAATGGAGCCAAACAAGGAAGGTCTACTAGAAATTAGAAGTTGCTCGAAGGATGAGACCAATTCACTGAACGAGTTATTTCACTGGCAAATGGAGGATTAGGAAGCTTTCCACCCTGATTGCAACATGTTACATATTAGGGAAGGGGGAGAGGAGAAAGAAAAGGGCTCGACCAGTGAGACATTCCTACCAGAGTACAGTGAGTATAAGGAAGGTACAGCAGAATTGGACGAGACGCCAGCGTATGAGCTCGAACGAGACAAACTCATCAAGTACGAGGAACAGACACTAAAGAAGGTGAACCTTGGTGAACAAGACAAGCCTAAGGAGATCCTCATCGGTGATGACTAGGACCCCGTACTAAAGGCGGTAGCATTTAAAATCTTCATGGAATACAAGGATACCTTAGCCTGGACGTACAAGGACTTGAAGGGCATACCATCAGAGTTGTGTGTGCATAGCATCCCTCTCATACGGGGAGCCCAGCCCGTACGAAAGAGACCCTAGAGGATGAACAAAAACTATGCCGCAAAGGTACAAGAGGAAATCGAGAAGATGTTGGAAGCAGGCATCATTTTCAAAGTGGAAATTAGCGAGTGGGTGTCACCAATTTTCATCTCCTTGAAGAAAGAATCGAGGTGGATCCAAATATGTGTCGACTTTCGATGTTTGAACATAGTGACTATCAAAGACCCATTCCCAATCCCCTTCACCAACACAATCCTGGAAAAGGTCGTCGAGCATGAGATGTACTCGTTCTTGGATGGGTTTTTGGGATACAACCAAATCTGTATTGTGGAAGAAGACAAGTTGAAGACAACTTTTGTGGTCGAGGATGGGTTGTACGCATACAAGTGAATGCCATTCGAGTTGTGTAACGCACCGGCCACGTTCCAGAGAATAACTTTGCACATCTTCGACAAGATGTCAGTGGTAAACTTCAAGGCATTCCTAGACGACTGGTCCATCTACAATGACAACAAGAAACATCTGAAGGCTCTCGGAGAATGTATGGAGAGGTGCAGAGCAGCCCGCCTCACACAACCCAAAGAAATGCAGCTTCACGGTGCCACAAGGGAAATTACTAGGGCACATTGTGTGCAAATTCAAACTAAAGACCGATCCAAACAATGTAAGCATCATTATACGAATGGAGGCCTTGGAGAATATCATTTTCAGTGTAGCCGGACTGGAACAAAGAGTTTCAGGTACATGTGGATGCCTCCAATTTCTCCATCAGAGCAACACTGGAACAAGTAGGAGCACATGGGTTGGACCACCCAATATTTTTCGTGAGTCGGCTACTTTCAAGAGTGGAGAGAAACTATAGTACGACCGAACGCGAATCACTGGGTATGGTTTACTCTATGTAGAAATTTAGGCATTATATGCTAGCCATGTCGTTCACCTTTTATGTGGACCATCAAGCCCTAATGTATTTAGTGAATAAGCCTATAATTCAAGGGAGAGTGAATAGATGGCTACTATTGCTCCAAGAATTCACATTTACTATCATTGTACGGTCGAGGAAGAGCCATGTGATAACCTACCAATTGTTAAGGATACGGTAGGGTGAACCTGCAAAAGGAGTGAACGAAGACTTTCTGAATGCACACTTGTTTCAGATTGTAGTGTTCCCTTCATGGTATGAAAAGATCGGAGAATACTTGTCTACATCTACATTCCCGAAGGAAATGGCACTAGCAGAGAGAAGGAAGCTCGTATTGAAGACATCTACATTCCCGAAGGAAATGGCACTAGCAGAGAGAAGGAAGCTCGTATTGAAGAGTAAGACATTTCAATTGATTAATGGTTTGTTGTACAAGATGGGGTCCGACCAGATCCTCTGAAGATGTGTCATAGAAGAGGAGATACCGGGTATACTGAAGGAAGCACATGAGGGTCTGGCTGGCAAGCACATCGGCCCGAATGCTAGGGCCAGAAAAATCATTCTGGTGGGGCTATGGTGGCTGACGATGCACACAGACACACGGGAGTGGGTGTTAGGCTCTGACACCTGCCAGAGGGTAGGTAAACCATTGAAGCGTGATTTTATGCCATTGTATCCATCCCAACCACAGGAGTTGTTCGAACGATGGGGATTGGATTTTATTGGGCCATGGAAGGTGAGTCAATTATATCAGTGTTGATACATTGTGGTAGCCACATAATATCTCATGAAGTGAGCCAAAGCACGAGCATTGCCAGATAACACAGCACGAAGTACGACAAGATTCATTTACGAATAGATAGTGACGTGGTACGAGATTTCGATCCAAATTACGAGTGATCGTGGGGGGCACTTTGTCAACCACGTCATCCGACTGATGACGACGGAGTTTCGGATCTTCCACAACCTATCAAGTTTGTACTATCCACGAGCCAATGGTCAAGCAAAGTCCACAAATAAGGTGTTAGTATCAATTATTCATAAGTCATGTGGCGTGGAGGAAGCTGATTGGGAGGAGTGACTACTAGTCGTCCAATGGGCATATCGTACAACGTACAAGGTGACAACAAAGCACATGCCTTTTCAATTGATTTATGGCCAGGAAGCAGTCGTACCAATGGAATACATGGTACCCAGCCTAACAATAGCTATAGAGAACCGGTTGGGCGATACAGAAAGTCTAAAAGAACGATTGTACCAACTCAACAAGTTGGATGAATAGAGAGTAATGGCACAATGTCTAACGAAGAATATGCAACGGAGAAGAAAGTACTAGCACGACAAACTCCTCCGACGAATGAATTTCCGCCTAAGGCAGTAAGTTTTGAAATATAACGGTCGTAATGAAATTAAGTTGGGGAAGTTCAAAGTTCGTTGGTTGGGATCATTCAAAATCAGAGAGGTATGCGGCAATGGCTCTATAAAGCTTGAGAACTGGGATGGGTCACTGCTATTAGAAGCAATCAACGGATCAAAGTTGAAATTAGACCAGGAGACAAAGGAGAAGAAACATACAATAACAATCAATATGCTTGGCTATGCTACCAAGGAGGACTGACCTGCGTAGGAGGAAGCTCCGAGAAAGCAAGAATGGGGCTTGGGAGGCCCTGAGTATGCAGCAAAGGGAGTTTGGGTGGAATCAGGCGGAGGCCAAATTATTGAAGAAAGATTGGTAGAAAAGAAAGTAGAAGGGATTGCAATGCCTCGGGTACACAAGCACCTAACTAATGCAGTGTTTGGGACACCCGTGCTCTGGCGACGAATGAGTGGAAATTGGAGTTATGTCACCCCGTACGAAGGCATAAAGAAGGGGTACCTAGCAAAAGAATTGGATGAGGAGGCTCAAAAGGAAAAGGAAGAACAAGTAGGCAAAAACGGAGTGAGCACCAACCTAAGGATACTAATGAAGGAGAGGATGAATGGGACGATGAAGAATAGGGGGCTTACTTCGAAAAGACGGCTCCTTGTTTGAAGACGATGATAATGACAAAGGACACATTCATGTCGCACGTGGATGGATACACAAAAGAGTTACTCAAGCAAATGAGAAGAGAGATAAGGAAAGTCCCGAGGGTAAGGAGGATAGAAATGAAGGATGGACTCTGGAAAGTGATACCCAATCCAACCGGACCCCCAACAATGGAAGGACAAGACGTTACATGGTACCAGTAATACAGAGGGAGGTATGTCGATGATAATTACAAAGGTATTGACCCTACCCCTTTGCTCGATAAGTGGTTTGATGTACAATACATGGGGATGTGTTAAGAAGAGGAATGTAATAAAAGATTTCCACACACATGTAAATGGCATTATGCGTCTCGGTTAAAAATTAAGGAAGGTCGTGAATTAAGAGGAACGAAGAGAAAAATGAAAGAAGAGAGAAGAGGAGAGAGAAGATGGTAAAGGAAAAAAAATATTAAAAAATAAAGGAGAGAAAATAATAAAAAGCAAAAAATGAAGAGAGAGGAGAGAAAAGAAAGACAAAGAAAAAGCGGTAGGAAAAAAGGTAAGCGTACTACATGAAAGGGAAATTATTAAAAAGAGAATTGGAATAATAGAATTGATCACGAGAAGAGAAATAAAAGTAAAGAATATTAAAATATTAAACTTGGAAAAGGGTGTACGACCTAAACCTAGAGAGAAGGTTTAATATTTACCGTAGACCACATCATTGTTTACCACTCAGAGAATATTAAGAAGACTGTAGGAGAAAATACAAAGAGCAGGGAGGGCCAGGAAAGAGGAAAAAATCGCACAAGGCAAGAAGAGGAAGGTTGTACGACTAGAGACCATATAGACTTTCCATCTGAGAAGTGAAGGCTCGAACAAGGAGTTCGTACGTTGTGAGCCAGGAGCCATACGACTAGAGGAGGGAAAGTCAATACGCCAGGATCTCACCGTATGTGGTTTGAAAGAGAAGCCCACCAAAAAGCCACAAGGTTGTACGGTGGCAAGAGACAAGTCTATAGGATCCATACGAAAGGTAATTGAACAGGCCATCTCCACAAACCAAGAAAAGGCCGTACAAGTTGCTAAGGTCGTACACTTGAAGCTGAAGGAGGTCGTACACCCAAAATTGAAGGAGGTCGTACGCCCAAAACAGAAGGAATCTGTATGCTTGAAGCACGAGGTCGTATGCCCATACCAGAAGGAAGCCATACGCTTGCATCAAAGGAAGGTCATACGCCCAAATCAGAAGGTCATAGACTCAAAGCAAGAGGAGGTCGTATGCTCAAGACAGGAGAGAGAGGTTGTACCATTCATCGACTCCCCAACCGTACGCATCAACAAGGAGGATGTACCATCGACCAAAGCAAGAAAGGAGAAGGTTGTACCATACACTCAGCAACATCAATTAACTGTCGTACCAAAAGGCATTTGGAGCAATCAGCAACAAGAATTAACTGTCGTACCAAAAAGCGTTTCAAGCTTCAAAATATTCAAAAAAGTCATTCTCAAGCATTGTCGCTTTCACAGGTGGAGAAGAATGGATGCCAACACAAGTGCTAAAGGAAAGAAAATAATACTCAGACCCAAGGTGGTTGGAAGCAACACAGATAAAGCAAAAGCTGACAACGTGACTGCAAACTCGCTGACATGGGAGAGTCTCACAGGGACAAAATGCAAAACCTCGTGGCAAGATGTAATGTTCCCCTTTTGGCAGTAACCCTGTCAATAGCTCATCAGCCTATTCCAAAATCCTGTAGGCTCGTTGAGGTGTTTCAAAGGGTTCCAGTTTTGGAGGTTTTGTGATCTTTCCTCATTATTTACTATTTATAGTAAATACTATTTCTGGCAGTGAGCAGTTGTCAGTCTTCAGTTCATCACCTCATTGGAAGCAGTATTCAGTACTAAGCCATGACCGTTTAAAAATATTGTTTTAATGAATCTTTGCATTAAAAGGCAAATTATTCTAATTTGCAGTTGACCCCTTGGCCTAAGGCATTAACTTAAAGTTATTTTAAAAAGGGGACTTTAAGGGTGGCGCCTCATGAAGGGAATTAAAGTATTTTTAATTAATTCTTCCTTGTCTCAAGTGGGACGCACTTTTGAAGAATTATATCTCTTTTTGGAAAATGAAAAGGTGAAGGCTTTTGGCGTACCTTCTTGGAGGATTTGAACAGTCTCCTCTCTTCCTTTAAAATTGAGGCTTGGCTCTAGTAGTTGTTATCCATGATTTTGCTAAACTTATGTTGTCGAAATGATTTATCATTTTATGCTTCGAGGAATGCTGACCTCCTAGTTCCTTCTTCAATTTCGTGTTTGCAAGATAACACCTAATTGAATTATTGTTGCTTCTCATCCAGATTAGCAGATTGTGTTCAAGGTAAAATTTTGATATATGTTCCAGTTTTACAGTTGTTGTTTGCATACAGCTGAATGTTGTTTTTGTTCATGGTTGAATGTACGAATTTTATATTGTTCTGGGCATTTGCTAATAAGATTCCTAAGGTCTAGGCGGCCATCTCCAAGCAATTTCAGATTTTATTTTGGAGTGTGGATTTTTATATTGACAAATCGCCCTTCTCAAGGGTCGTACCTTTCAGCATGCATTGGGAAATGTGCCATTAAATATTGCAGGACTTTTGGAGCTGTTTTTGTGTCTTAACAGGGATGCCTATCTCCCAATTGATCTATGCATTTGACTTCACGCCATTCAGAGGTATTTTGATCGAGTTATGAGCATTTTATATAATTCTATAGTTACTGATTTCCATTTCCAGAATTACAGTTTCCTGAGATAAAGCAATTTCATTCGCTATTCCCATATTCTATCTTCTCTCCTCTCATTCTCTAACTCGGAAAACATTGTATAAAAGTGGTGCTTAGAAATTGGTGTTGAACATTGTAATTTGCAGCTTTTCACTTTGTATGAACTGTTAACAGTAGTACTGTTTCAGTTTTAGCTTTGCTGCATTAATTAATTAACTTCACATTAAGCACCCTTGAATGGTATACCGCCAGTGTGGATAATTTTGTTTTGTAATATCTTCCATGCCCACTTCAAGTGGTGAATCCCCACTCATCAGTGGATGCTTGCCGCAGCAGAAGAAGTATTAATTTGTAATATGTTTCCCCCCACTATTTGGTGGTAGCGTGGAAAGCTATTTGGCTAGTTATCTGCCTTGTTCTTTTGAATTCAGTAGTAGTACTCCACCATATGTTAGCACCTCGCCTACAAAGGGATCTTGAGTGCACATTTTTGGTGTTGAGTTTAATAGTTCTCTTTCAGTATAATCTCGTACTTGTTGATTCGGTAGATCCTAGGGATCCTCTGACCATATGCTCGCCCCTCCTCCTTAAGTGGTTTTAGGGAGCATTCTTGGTTAGAGTTCTTTCATGTACATTTTGGTTATACTAACCTTAACGGGTGATTGATTCTATTGTAAATGTTTGGTTTAAAAATTAAAAAAATTGAGAGAGAATATTTCACAAGAGACCGCATCGGATCACCCGATGAAGCAAGCACTAGCGGCAACACAAGTTCACAAGGTAGCGCAGTGCTTATTTTTCAATGCCAAGGATTTCAAAGAATACTTGAGAGATATTGTTGCCAATTACAATCAACCTGGCCATAGGAGCATAATCGAATATGAAGGGTTTCCAATCACGGTGGCCTTATATCCAACACACTTCAAAAGAGTTTTTGGCATACCTGCATCCGGCAAGGTAGTTGCCAAACCAACTACGAAGATGACGATGCAACAAAAATAAATGATCATCAAACGAATTTGCAAGCTTGATATCACGACAAAGGAAAAGGAAATGATTTGGAGTTCAGGGGCTGAGAAAACATATGCTGGTGAGTGCTGACTAGAAATGCATTATGGACCTCATCAAGTGCAAATTAACAGGTGCCAACCGCCCCTCGGATATAGCAACTTGGATGGTTGACTACATGTTCAGATTGAGTGTGGGACGAGTCTACAACTGGGCACTATACTATCAGAAAGGGCTAGGGAATTTTTAGAATGCAAACACAAGGCATTCTACATGACCCAACATCACATAGCACTATTCCTGGATGTCATCTACAAACAGGTATCGAAGGAAAAGCTAGGGAGATTACAGTCGGTGAAGGATTATGACCATTCCTAGCTAACAGTTTCAGGTGGACAACTTTGGAGGCAAGAGGTACAACAAAAGAACTGAAGACAATAAGGAAGAAGAGGAAGCAACTAGGCAACGAAGACTATGAATAGCTAACGCTTTCCTCATTAGTCGACAGCACCACACCAATTGGCATTTATTTGGTAGACGTCAATCCCCGAGTGATGGCACCAACCGAGCAGGAGTCAATAGAGGTCAGCGAGGGGGGAGCAGTTGAAGGTGAACCAACACTGGAACAACAGGAGATGCATGCAAAAGAAGTAGCACCCATAGGCGGAATGGATGAGGACATAGCACTGGTTGGAGTAGAGGCAGCTAAGGGAGGAGTGGCAGAGAACACAACACTGGATAGCACAGTGGGCAAGATTGTATCACGAGGAGGGATACTTCATGTAGTCAGATGGTTGAGGCAGATGGGGACCCCTATTCGAGAAGAGGACATTTCCCCCATACGCTCGCCCAGCTTGATGGAGATGGAGGGAGTACCAACCAAGAGCACCCAACCAATGGGGACAATAGAGAGTACACAACCGGCGATACACATGCCAGCCGCCAAGCAGGTAGGTACGGAGCAACCAATAAAAGGGGGAGAGATGGCACAACAGGTGATACACATCATGTCAAATGGAGAGCCTCATATCGCACATCAACCAACCGTACCTACAGCCACAAGCAGCGATGGGGAGTCTAGTGAGGCTGATACATCTAAGGGGATTGTTGTGATGATCCCCGAGCTTGGTCGAGAGGATCCAATAGGCATGATTGAGAGGTACATCCACAGCCTAGAGCCTATTGTGCAAAGAAGTGTCATACATTGCAAAGACACTGAACCAAAAATATTCAGCAATAGAGAAGCGTGAGGCTACGTGGATCATCCAGTTCATGAACTCAGAGAGGCAAAGAGTTCAATAGCATATTCACAGGTGATTGGCTAGGCAGGAAGACATCAAAGATCATGGCAACTTGCTTTCCCAAGAGGCCATCCTTTCATGGGAAAGATGATAAGCTGGTGGCACAACTTTTTGGAATGGAGACAACATACAAGACATTGTTCTTAGCATGTAGGGAGTATGAGCTATATTTGAACAAAATGACTAAGAAAGTAGAGCAAGCCATCACTCTTTCTCGCAGTATTCAAGCCAGGGCAGAATCTTTTGAGAAACAACTACAGGAGCTTTCTCGCCTCTTGCAGAAGACCATGAAGGTAACCTCCTGGGATGCAATCATATTGGATATGGAGAGGACGATGAAGGCACGGGAGGAAGTGATGGCCAGGCAGTTGGCAATGAAGGATGAAGAATTGGAGAAGGCCAACAAGAACCTAAAGGAGGTTGTGCATCTGGTAAAGACCACACGAGAGAAGGAACTAAAGGCCACTCGTCACTTGCAACAACGTACTGAGGTGTAGCAACTACGACAGCTCACCACTCCAACAGCCACTTCATCAGTCCCCCTACCACCAGGGACATCCTCTCAACCCTCCTCTCACTAAACTTGTTTTATAAAAGGTTTCCCAATTTTAGTGTTAGTTGTTTGGGAAGCCGACTTCTTTTGTGGGGGGGGATGATGTAAGTCATCATAGTCTTTAGCGTAGTCAGTCGTAGTGTAGTTGGTCATAGCGTAGTTGGCAATAGTGTAGTCGATCGTAGCGTAGTCAATCAGTTGCTTATGATAATAAAACCATAGTTGTAGCAGGAATAAGTAAGTATAATTAATGGCATGTAACTAAGTCCTGATTAGTGATCAGTTGTGGTTATCAAACGTCATGACGATTGGTTACTCAACCACTGCCGAGCGTTATATGTGATGAGTCTCTATAGTCGGGAGATGTTATGTGATGATTGATAATACTGTGACAACCATATTATTGTACATGTTGACATTTACTATATATGAATAGAAGCATTCCATATTTCAAGCATCTTGTGTTCTCGAATATGTAGTTCTTTTATATGTTCTATGTATACTCTAGTTTACTTTTGTAGGACATTGAATTATACTGAGTGAAGTAAACACCCATGTATTGTACATCAAACCACTTATCAAGCAAAGGGGAAGGACCAGTACCTTTGAAACTGTCGTCGATGTACCTCCCTCTGTATTTGTTGGTACCACGTAACATCTTCTCCTTCCACTGTTGGGGACCCGGCTTGGTTGGGTATAACTCTCTAGAGTCCATTCTTTGTTGCTATCATCCTCACCCTCGGCACTTTCCTTCTCTCTCTTCTCATTTGCTTGAGTACTTCTTTAGTGTATCCATCCACATGCAACACAAACGTCTCCTCCGTCATTACTACCATCTTCAAACAAGGAGTCGTCTTCTTGAAGTAAGCCCCCCATTCTTCATCGTCCCATACATCCTCTTCTTCGTCAGTATCCTTAGGTTGGTGCTCACTTCGTTCTTTGGCTGATTGTTCTTCCTTTTCCTTCTAAGCCTCCTTGTCCAACTCTTTTTCCAAGGAACCCTTCTTTATGCCTTCGTACGGGGCGACATAACTCCAATGTCCACCCATTTTTTGCCAAAGCGCAGGTGTCCTGAACACTACATTAGTCAAGTGCTTGTGCATCCGAAGCACTGCAATCCCTTCTACTTTCTTTTCTACCAATCTCTCTTCAATAATCTGGCCTATGCCTGATTCCGCCCTGACTCCCTCTACTACATACCCAGGGATTCCCAAGCCCCATTCTTGCTTTCTCGGAGCCTCCCCTTGCATAGGCCAATCCTCCTTGGTAGCATAGTCAAACATATTGATGCCTATTGTATGTTTCTTCTCGTTTCTTTCCTGGCATAACTTCAACTTTGATATGTTGATAGCTTCTAATAGTAGTGACCCATCCAAGTTTTCAAGCTTTATAGAGCCATTGTCGCATACCTCTCTAATTTTGAATAGTCCTAGCCAACGAACTTTGAACTTCCCCGGCTTGATATCGTTATGGCCGTTATATTTTAAAACTAACTACTCTGGTCGAAAATTCATTCGTCGAAGATATTTTTCGTGCCAATATTTTCTTCTTCGTTGCACATTCATTGTTGCCCATTGTGCCATTGTTTTTCGTTCGTCCAATTTGTTAATTTGGTACAAACATTCTTCAAAATTTCCATATCGCCCAATCGGTTCTCCACAGCTATCCTTAGGCTAGGTACTATGTATTCCATCAGTACCACTACTTCATAACTATACATCAATTGGAAGGGTGTGTGCCCCGTTGTCACCTTGTACGTTGTAAGGTACGCCCACAGGACGGTTGGTAGACGCTCTTCCCAAACAACTTCCTCTACGCCACACAACTTGTGAATAATTGATACAACAACACCTTATTTGTAGACTTTGCTTGGCCATTGGCTCGTGGGTAGTACAGACTTGATAAGTTGTGGAAGATCCGAAACTCTGTCGTCATCAGTCAGATGACGTGGTTGACAAAGTGTCCCCCACGATCACTCGTAATGTGGATCGGAATCCCATAGTGTGTCACTATCTACTCATAAATGAATCTTGTCGTAATTTGTATTGTGTTATCTAATAATGCTCGTGCCTCAGCCCACTCCGTGAGGTATTCTATAGCAACCATAATGTATCGGCACCGATGTAATTGACTCACCTTCAATCACCCAATAAAATCCAATCCCCATCGTTTGAATAGCTCCTATGGTTGGGACGGATACAATGGCATAAAATTTTGCTTCAACAATTTCCCTACCCTCTACAGATGTCACATCCTAACACCCACTCTCGTACATTTGTGTGCATCGTCGACCACCATAGGCCCGCCAAGAGAATTTTTTTGGCCGTAGCATCTGGGCCCATATGACTGCCAGCCAGACCCTCATGTGCTTCCTTTAGTACACCTGGTATCTCCTCTTCTATGACACATCTTCAGAGGATCTGGTCAAACCCCATTTTGTACAACAAACAATTAATCAGATAATATGTATTACTCTTTAAGACGAGCTTCCTTCTCTCTACTAGTGGCATCTCCTTCGGAAATGTGGATGTAGACAAGTACTCTCCAATCTTTTCTTACCATGGAGGGAGTACTCCAATTTGAAATAGGTGTGCATCCGAAAAATCTTCGTTCACTCCCCCTTCGACAAATTCGCCCGACTGGATCCTTGACAACTGATTGGCAATCACATCGCTCCTCTCTATACATATGATAATAGTAAATGTGAACTCTTCAAGTAATAGTAGCCACCTGCTCACTCTCCCCTGAATTATCGGCTTATTCACCAAATACATTAGGGCTTGGTGGTCCACATAAAAGGTGAACGACATGGCTAGCAAATAATGCCTAAATTTTTGCACGGGGTAAACCATCCTCAACGCTTCGCGTTTAGTTGTACTATAGTTTTCCTCTGCTCTTAACAGTAGCCGACTCACAAAGAATACTGGGTGGTCCAACCTGTGTGCTCGCACTTGTGCTAGTGTTGCTCCGATGGCGAAATTGGAGGCATCCACATGTACGTGGAACTCCTTGTTCCAATCCGAGTACGCCAGTATGGGTGAACTAAGCAATCAATCTTTCAATTCAATGAATGATTTTTCTTGTTCTTTAGCCCATATAAATGGTTGTACCTTGCTTATCAGTAGGTCGAGAGGGTACGACACTTGTGTGAAGTTTTTGATAAACCTCCGATAGTACCCTACATGGCCGAGGAAGGACTTTACGCCAATGACGTTAATCGGAGCCTCAATCTCTACAATGACTCTTACTTTGTCTAGGTCAGTCTTTAGTCTGCCTTTGCACACAATGTGCCCCAGTAATTTCCCTTGTTGCACCATGAACCTACATTTCTTTGGGTTCAATGCGAGGCGGGTTGCTCTGCACCTCTCCATGCACTCTCCGAGAGCCTTCAGATGTTTCTCCTTGTCACTATAGATGGACCAGTTGTCGAGAAATGTCTCACTGGTCGAGCCCTTATCTTCTTCCTCTCCCACTTTTCTGATCTGTAAAATGTTGCAATGAAGGTGGAAAACTTCATAATCCTCCATCTGCCAGTGAAATAACTCATTCAATGAACTGGTCTCGTCCTCCAAGCAACTTCCAATTTCTAGTACGCCTTCCTCGTTCGGCTCCATTATCTTCCTTTCTTTATCAACATCCGATCCTCTGTCCGATTTTGATCCTGAAGATGCTAGTTCTAAACTGATCGCCTAGTTCTTCAAAACAATAGTGTACTTCCCATGGATCTCGATCGAGAGTGTGTTTCTCTTCCAATTATGGTCCGCCTTGGCGAAAATCAACCATCCTTGTCCCAACAGTGCATCATACACCTTTTTCTCTAGTGGGATGACAACAAAATTCAACAAGAATTGTTGCGTGCCGATAAACACTTTTTGTTCCATTAAAATACCGAGAGGTTTGATGCTGTGTTGGTCTGCCCCTACCAGGTGGAATGTCGAGGGCCAAAGAGTTGGCTTACCCAAGCAGTTCCATGTCTCCTCCGACAAGAAGTTCACCCCAGAGCCTCCGTCGACAATGTTGTTGGAGAGTTTCATCCCCAGGATTTCCATCTGTACGATGGCCGGTTTCCTCCTGACACTTACAGTGAGTAGCATTGGGTATGTGGCCTCTCCTGCCAGCTCTGTCATTCTTTCGTTTGGACCCCTTTGAGTATTGTCTGCAATGACGTTTGTGAGTGCTACTCTTAGTTGAGGCATTGTTTGCAGAATGTGTGTTTCCTTGATTGGTATGGTCGTGTGAAGCACCTGTCGTACTATGTTCTTCTTGAACTCCGACTACAACGATGTACTAGCCACTTTGGGAGTTCTTCATTCATTTGCAATTGCTCTTCCACTTTTGCCCTGGCTTCTCAGAGTCTTTCTTTCTCTATACAAGGGTCCAAATAATTGACCTTCTACGTCTATGCCCTTGTAAGTACCAGAACTTCTTTGTTGCCTACCTCCAACATGTTGATGCCTTTCTACTTCGAGCAGTTGGTGTCTATGTGATCGTCGGGACCACACCATTTGCACAACTTTCCTCCGGCACCTTGACTTCTCTGGCAATCCCTGGAAAAGTGAGCCCATTCATTACATTTTCGACACTGGATCATGGGTCTACCTTTGTTGTCATACTGAATTTTGCTTCTCGGCGTATTATTTCTCTGATTGTTATGGTAGCCGCTAGGAGATGCGTTGTTGTTCTGGGATTTCGATGGTGTGGTTGGAGGGGTTGATTGTTCCCCTTGTGTGAAGAACACTTGCAAACTTCATGTTTTTAAGTTGTACGGGCACTCCTTGACGAAGTGTCCCATAACTTGGTAAATGTCACAAAAAAATTTCTTTGGACTGTTCACCTTTGTATGACCTATTTGCATTTGGTACACCATTTTCCATTTGCATCCTTGGACCCTTCTTTGTTGGCTTTCAGTTCTTTCATCATTCTCAACATGTCACAACAAAGAGCTTGTACGGTTTTTGATTCATCCTTGCTCTCCCCCGTACTTTCTTCGGCATCTTTCTTCTTCCCTCTAGAGGATGTCTTGTTCTCATTTTCGATGTCCATCACACGGTTATATTCTTCAGTGTACAAGGATGCAGGTATCACCTTCATTTTTTTTTGTAGCGAGGGAAGGAGACCCTCAATAAACCACATCTTCTTTAGGCCATCCGCTGGCTGTGACTCAAGTTTCCCCAGCAGATCTTTCAGTTTTCGGTTGTAGGTCCACACACTCTCGTGCTTCCCTTGTTTGTGTAGTATTCAAAGCTCGTAATAGGCTAAATGCAATATATACAAATGAGGATCATGACACCTTCCATTATAGCTTTTGCCAATGAGAATATTTTGCTGACATATTCTATGCACACATAAATGAACAAACTATCTAGGCCCCACCACATGCTAACTCAACAACAAGCAAACCAATAACCAATAGGAAAGTTTTCTTCAAAGAATAGTGATATCACTACCAAGCACTTTTGGAAACAATTGGATCAAAATATATCCAACAATCCTTGAATCCTATAGGAACATATTAACTCTCACACCCTTGGAAATTCTTAGGGTCGTCGATCTCAATGTTGTCAAACGGTTCATAAACCTACCCTGTTGTGCTAAGTTTTGCTATATTATATATATACTGCAATCTTGGCTTCATAGTATATAAAAATCATTTATCATTCTTGTGGGGTCACTTTCCAAAATTAACACAACTTGCGAGCCTACTTAAAATTGACAACCTATTGCTAAGCACAAATTTTACCTTGCTAACCGTTTCTAATGAGATTTGCCCTATTATACAAGTACAATATACATATTAGAGTGCATATGGCATAAACATAAAAATAAAGAGCCTATCCATTAACTCCAATGCTTTGAGGTCCTATCCCACACCTATATGATAAATTTCAACATGTATGCATAGAATAAAAGTAATCCTTTTATGTACGACTGAAACAAGGCATTAAAGGATACTATTAGGTGCACAAGGAACCATATGAAAGGACATTTGGTCTCCTTGATCAAATCAAAGAGAATTATTATTTTCTATTGTTCAATTATCTGTATTTAGATTATTTTATGACATGGAGAACAATTTTTAATATATTTGAATGATTTAGTTTGAATTTGATACTTTTTGTTTGGATGCAAGACTACGACTAAATCAAATCTGATTTGTTTCAACCTAGGCATTTACTCTAGGTAGTTGATGGATTTTGTGAGGCCAGTTGAGAGAGCACTATGATGACAAACAAAGACACTTGTGGTTGCAAAAATTTTAAAAAAAAGCTTTTTTGCTGAAGTGTGGTCTCTCTCAGCACTAAATTAAAAAAATATAACTGTAATTACTGAGATAGACAGATCCAATTTGTCAAAGGTTCTTTCGAGAATGGACAACAGGAAATTGAAAGGCAAAAAAAGAGAAATGCCAAGATTATGGTGATTGGCTGTAGATAGTGATTTGGCAAGGAGAGGCCCACTGCCTTCGAACCTGCAAAGCTATTTGGGGAAGCATTAAGGTAGCATCACGGACACTTGCACAAAATGTTAACTGAGATTAAGGAAACAATCAAAGAAGCATTCCTAATCAAGATGATCAACAAAACAATAGCAATGTGGACTTCAAGTGTGTTGGATATATATGGCTTCTAAATGCCTGACATAAACAAAAGCAAAAAAGCTACATTCTTGGAAACTTTTGGAGACAACCAGCACACTTGATTTCTATTATGTTGCTTCAATGAATTTTGTTGAGACATTATGGGACTTAATTGTCCATACTTGCATATTTTCTTGGAATGTGTTGATAATGCCCTAAGCCTAAACTTGCTAAAGAGTTGGAAACTTTGTACGCTTGTTATGCTAATATTTTTCTATTAATGCAATCAATTAAATCTTTTCTATTATTAGTTCCTGCTAGGAACTATAGCGAAGCCTTCAATCCTTGAACAGTGATTACCCTATGCATGCTCGAACAGCCAATGAGGATGCAGAATTGTTTGAAAATTTGTCTTTCATCTACTATTTCCATAGTTAACTTGCATATTTTTTACGCCAAATATTGTTTAAAATGATTGTTGTTGATGAAATTTTGTAGTGTCTTTTAAAGACAAATTTTCAGTAGATTCTATATTGAATAAATTGCTCCTTTTCGGTGCTCGAAGCTTGTGTATAGAGTATTGTGGGAATAAATTGTTATGAAAGTTTCAGTCGAGTGAAGAACATTTTTGTAGGATAATTGAGGGGTTTGTTTCCATTCAGATGTATTCATTGTTGTGTTTGTGAATAGATGAAATTGAGGTTGTATTTGTATATGTTTTGAGAAAGGAAGTGTGTGCGGTATTAAGAGATAATTCTAAGAAGTGTTTATGGGCGTCATTGAATTGTGATAATAAAATTCCTAGTTGAGCTGATAAATTTTCTAAGGCCCGGCAATACCATAGACAATTTTCCACTGCCAATTAATACTTCATGTGGAAAATTATAGGAGCTTGGTTATTAGGTTAATAATATTCAAATTTGGAGTCTCTCTGAAGGTCGAAGCATCCAATACTCCAATAGCAAAAGGAGTTGAACAGAGTTAACTCTATTGATTCCATCGCTGAATTAACTCTGCCTCTTTGGTGAAGTTGTTTATATTCCTTGAAGGAGTCCATTACATCTCACAGACTTATGAGCATATATGGAGTTTGGTTGCAAATATCGAAGCTTATTTAATCTAGTTGAGTAAGTAATTCCCCTTGCACGCATATATTTTGTAGACGCCATTCATAAGGGAAGGCGTGATTGTTTGAAGATGGGTGGATTCAAAGAACTCCGAAATCCAAATAAGAGAATGAATCGAATCCATTCAATTTATTTTGAGCGTGGTTTCCATACTTAATCTGTCGCTTCCTTTTAATGAAGATGCAATTTATCTGTTGAAGAAACTTGTGGTCGTGGTACCCAATCTCGGTGTCATCAGTTATAAATGGAAATCGAGAGGTGCTTGTAAATCGTCAGGTAGCTTGAAAAGAGAGCCGCACTTTCTAGAATTTTTGAAATGGTTTGATAGGTGTCTTCATTTTATCGGGAGCCATCTTTCTATATTTTGCTGTCCAGAAATCATTTTTTCCTATATCTGATGTGTCTGCCAAAGAAAAGAAGATGAAGGGATGCAAATTTTGAAGCTTATACAGTAGTCGGGTGTACCAAAAAAAAACGTAACGTGGGTTGCAAAAAGACAAAAACATATCACCATGTCTTATATGAAGAGGCGTCAGCTAGGCAATTTATTATTGATACAAGGCAGAATTGGGAATAGAAGAAGCTATGTACATTTGAAGGCAAATTCATTTAAACCAAGTAGAGCACTCTTCATATTCTGGCCGCTTTGGTTTGGAGTGTTGCTACAAGAGCTATTACTGTACAGGTTAGAATTTATGATATTTGAATCAAAACATATTCTGTTTTCTTTGGAGATTATGTATTGTTGTAATTGATATTCAAAGATTACCCCAAAACATTTGACAAATGCAAAATAATGATAAACTCTAAGTTGGATACTTAACTAGCTCGGTGGTTATAGTCATTCTATGAATTTAGATGCATAGTTCATATTGATTGAAGTATACATATATATATTTACCATATGTTGGTAACAATGAAAGAACTATGTTATGTATGAACCGGAACCAAATATTTCTCAACCTAGTGAACAGATTGAACATTAACAAGTCAAGCAGCAGAAATACAACTGTTTGACGAAATGTTTGAATAGTCTGATTAGTGAAAATTGAAAAAAATTGTACACCATTTGGGGTAGCTTATTAGAAGCCTCAAGAAGGCAATGGACCCACATTGATCAAGTTGCAAGAACAACTCAAACAAGACTAGGTTGATGCAGGACCGAGTTTTCAACATGATATCTCCCTTCATGACTATATAGTCCTGAGGATGAGACATATGCCCAATAATGGTAACAAAGAGCATCACAATGACCTTAGGAGAAAGGTGGGTAAATTGAGATTGCCTTTCTTTGATGGATCAAGAGATTAGCACGTTCTTGGGTTCAAAAAGTTGATACATATTTCCAATGTCTGAAGATGAAGCAATAAAATATGCTGCCATACATCTAGATGGAATTGCCCACAAATGGTGGCATCATGGAATGGTCACAATGGGCCATGATCAAATCACTTCTTATGTTGAGTTTACCAAAATTTTAATTGAGAGATTTGATGTCAAGGATCATGAACTCCATTTCAAGGAGTTAGCCCAATTGAAGCAATGGGGATCAGTGGACAACTACATTGCTGGTTTCCAAAGACTTGTTTTAGTCACTGATACTTGGGAAAGGAGATTGTTGGTTTTGTTCGTGGATGGTTTGATGGACCCTTTAAGGGGATAGTTCTAAGCTCTCAATCCTAGCTCGGTATAGGAGGCAATCAAAAGAGCTAGGGATATGGATTCTGCCAACCTAAAGAACAAATTTCAGTCCAAAGGCTCTACCTCTCAGAAGGACAAAGACAAGAAACCCTTTCAAAAAGAATGGCCCAAGAAAAATAGAATGAATGATGAGACTTGACAAGAGTTGCAGAGAAAGACATTGTGTTTCAGCTGTAGAGAGAGCCTTGGGAACTAGATAACAGGTGTCTTGGTAAGGGAAATGTGCATTATATAGAGATAGTTTTTGATAGTGAGGAAGAGGAGAAATCGGATCACAACCAGGGCAGCGAACATATTGATTTAGATGACAAGTAGTTGGGGGCCAACAATGCTATCTAAGGGAGTGAAGGGTGGTACTCTTGCTACTATGTCTGGTACACCAAAATTCAACTCTTTCAGAGTTCATGGAGTGCTAAAAGAGCAAAGAATTGTGGTCCTAATCGATAGTGGGGCTACCCACAATTTTATACTCTAATATGGTTACCAAGAAAGGTTTGCAGGCTATGGAGCATAAGGGGTTTAATGTCATTGTTGCAAATGGATATCAAATCTCTTGTATGCAAAAGGCCCCTCAGATGAGCAACACGATTTGTAACTATACAATTACTAACAATTTTTATGTGGTAGACCTAGGTGACACCAATGTCATCTTGGGTATTCAATGGTTACACTCACTTGGAAACTATTCTCGAAACTTCCAAACCATGGAATTTAAGTTCAAAGTAGATGACAGGAAAGTGGTATTCAAGGGCATGTCTAATGGAGCTCCTAGAGTTGTTTCACCCAAATGTATGGAAAGCATTTTCAAACATGGTGATGTTTCTTGGGTAGCACAATTTTTTATTTCTTCTAAGTCCATAGATAGCGGGCCAAAACACTACAAGGATGATTGCAAGAGGTTTTGAAGAGTCGCAATGTAGTCCTCAGTGATATTCCTCCAGGGAGGCCACCAGAAAAGGGATTTGAGCATACCATTGAGCTTGAGGAGGGGCCAAGCCCGTCATTACTACTCCCTACTGGCATCCCAATAAATTCAATGATGATATTGAAAAATCAATCAAGGAGTTCTTGGATATGGGTCATATCAGGCTGAGTTTGAGTCCTTTTGCCTCTTTTGTGGTGTTCGTTAAAAACAAGGATGGCACCCTCAGAATGTGTCTTGATTATTGTGGTTTGAACAAGGCAATCAAGAATAGGTATCCAATTCCACAGATCAATGAATTGTAACATGAGTTGCATGGGGCTGTCTTCTTCTCGAAGATAGATCTCACATCAGGATACCACCAGATCAAGGTGCAAGATCAAAACATCCATAAAGAAGCTTTTAGGTGCCACTATGGGCATTACGATTTTTTGGTTGTGCCATTTGGTTTGACCAATGCTCCCACAACCTTTCAATCCTACATGAATCACATCTTCAACAAGCAATTGCAAAAGTTCCTCCTTGTATTCTTTGATGATATATTGATAGATAGAAAAACATGGGAGGATAACCTGAAGGATCTTGATGAGGTGTTGGGTATTATGGAGGCACAATCATTGTATGCCAAGGCCTCCAAATGTGAGTTCAAGATGAAGGAGATATTGCACTTGGGTCACCTCATCAGTCCACAAGGAGTTCGGGTGCATCAAGAAAAGATCCAAGCAATCTTAGTTTCGCCACGACTAAGGACACTCACGGAGCTGCAAGGGTTCGATGGCCTATGCAATTACTACAGGCGATTCATCAAAGGGTTTTACTACAGACCTCACCAAGAAGAGTGCCTTTAGATTGACCAGTGAGGCTCAACAAGCCTTTGACAAACATAAGGAGGTCATGAGTACATGTCCAGTTCTTGTATTGTCGGATTTCACCCAACCCTTTTGTGTTGGAATGTGATGCATCAGGAGAGGGGATTGGTGCGATGTTGATGCAAAATAGGCATCCCATTGCTTATGAGAGCAAAAATCTCAGAGATGCAAAGAGGTTGTATTCCATATACGACAAGGAAATGCTCACCATCATGCATGTGTTCACAAATTTCATGCAATATTTAGTTCGTAGGCAATTTGTAGTCTGAACTGATCATAACAATATGAGGTACTTCCTAGAGCAGGACCTGAATGAACGCAACACAAATGAGTCCGTAAAATTCAAGCATATGATTTTGATATTGAGCATGTGAAGGGAAAGAAGAATATAGTTGTCGATGCTCTTTCTAGGAAGCCCACCATATGTTCCTTATCTGAGATTTCAAAAAATTGGAAAGCTCTTCTGCTAGTTGAGTACTCCAAGAATGTTTTTTCCTGTGAGTTGATGGATAGAAAAATCCAAAATGATAGGTATGAGGTAGCAGATGATATCATCTACTACAAGGACAAGATAATTTTGGTTCCAGAATCTAAGTTGAAGGAGCAAATCATGAGAGTTGTGCATAACACCTCATTGGTAGAACATCTTGGGTTCCTCAAAACCTACAAACAAATTAGAGAGAGGTTCTCCTTGAGGGGCCTCAAAGATAATGTTTTGTGTCATGTTAGATAGTCCACTACTTGTTAGCAAAACAAGGTAGAGCACAATTTCCCTTTTGGCCTATTGCAGCCCCTACCTATTTTAGAGAAAAAGTGGGACAACATATCGATGGACTTCATCACCGATCTTCCGAAGGTACAAGGTAGAGATTGCATCTTTGTAGTGGTTGATTGGTTAACAAAATTTGCACATTTCATGGCTATCTCTTCAGAGTACAAGGCACCGCAAGTAGCAGGTTTATTCCTCAGAGGTATTCAAGTTACATGGGTTATCGAAGAATATTGTTAGTGACAGGGATAGTTCTTTCCTTTGTGCTTCCTGGATAGAGTTGTTCAAATTGTCAAGTACAAAATTGTCTCCGAGCACCAACTATCACCCTCAGATAGATAGGAAAATAGAGATAGTGAATAAGTGGATTGAGGGTTATCAGCACAACTACGTTGCGGAACAGCAAAGGGCTTCGGTTAGATTTGGGTGAGTATTGCTATAATACCACCTATCATATGTCCACTGGGATGTCACCTTTCAAAGCGTTGCACGGCTATTAAGCTTATTTATGGATGTGGCATTTGGTGATAATCGAGCGCCCAAGGCCAAGGATTGGATATAGGAGAATCAAGATATCCTTAAGTCACTTATGGATAATCTGCAACACACTCAAAACCAACAGAAGGTTTGTGCAGATAGACACAAAACAAAGCATGCTTTTGAGGTTGGGGATTTGGTCTATCTTCACCTTTAGAATTTATTCACAAGCTTAGGACTTAGACGGTTTCAACGTTAACTGCTCTTTCCATTAGGGCTTTTAGGATTTCAAAAAAAATGTAAAAAGATAAGGGTTTAGGAGCTTAATCTATTCCTAAGAATTCAAGAGACAACAATGATTGCGTGAAACAAAATAACCGCACTTTGCTTCGTCTCCCTAGGACAACTACACCAAGTGGGAGCAATCTTCAAGGGGTGTGATTGCAATTTTCATGTCTAGAATAATACTCATTCAGGCTGAAGTTAAGCATCCACAATTTAAAATCTCGAGCTAACTTTACGCATTGGATAAAAATCATCTATCCAAAGAAAGTATGAGCTAGGTTTCACCAATCACCACTATCAAATCTATTATTCATTTAACAATCATTCAAATAAAATTCTACTCTAATTCTAATCTAAGTGTTGAAGGAGATATGTAACCTTGCAAACTACTTGACAATAAAAGTGATTCAAAGCAAATCATGCATAAGAGCTTTTATTATCGGAAGTAGCAATACGCAACAATTTCATACTACTCATTTCAGAAATTGAAAATGAGAGTTCACAAGTTTATATAGAGTTCTAGATAATAAATGAAAGGCCTAGATTGAAACAAATCAACAACCAAGATCAAAACATTAAACCCTAATTAGGGTTTCCAAAAATATCACGGACACTAATTGCATGTGAGACAAGTGGCATTAGGAGCTAATTTCAAGGAGGTGTGTCCCTATCCTCTCAAGCTGTAGTGTGTTCGATGAACCTGGACAAGATCAGAACGACCTCTTCCATGGTAACCTGCGGCAGCATGCTGATCCTGAATTCCAGCCCGTCCAAGTCTTCGGCGCATTTGGCAAAGGAACTCTCCCATTTTGGCTCATTCTTCACAAAGGCATCCTGGATAGATGAGAAGTTCACCACTCTGATCCAGTTCTATCTCAAAATAGGTCCTACAATGGAGAAGAAGGTTTCTTAAACTCTGCTCCTTAGACTTTCCAGCTGTAAGTCGTTTTCTTGGATGATTTCTTTATTCAACATGTCAGCAGCTATGAGGAAGATCTTATTTTTAAATTCCTTAACTTGTTCCTCAAATTTGATCCCATCAGACTTCACCCTTTCCAAGACTTCGCCTAATGCTGTCACTACCCAATACCAAGTATGGAAGTCATAGGCAGCCCCTGCTGCAATTATCTTCCCGTTGATCAGCTCCTGCTTTGGGACTCCCTTCGACACTCTGAGGCACGAAATGATTCTCTCCAAAATATCTGGAAGATTATCCCAAACTTTCGCCATGACAGCCAGTCTGGAAACCAACAAGGCAGTTTATCTGTAGACTAGTGTCAATCTCTCCAGGAACACAGTTGCTTTTGTGCCTTTAACTGCCATCCACTCCTTGGCTTCCCTAGCCATGACCATGTCTTCTCCAAATTAATAAGTTTCTCATGAAGATTGTCACTTATCATGCGAGACCAGTTGAACATCTTCACTCCGACAGTAATTTCATCTATGAAATAGTACATCCATGTCTCAAAGTGTGCGCCCTGGGGATTGCCAACCATTTTGTTCAATAAAATGATGATGTCCCCATAGTCTTCCTTTAAATCTGTGCACAACAGCTTCTTGGGCATTTTTTTGGTAGAAGCTCTCAGTTTTTCCAACCACGATTTATTGATATTTGTGGCGCAAAGTTCAAATTTGTCTTCTTACAACTTTCTGGCATCCTCCTTAGTTTTATAGGAAGTCCTGTGGTAGGTCGGGCTGCCAAATGCTTCCTAAATCACCAACTCTCCAAGATGAACCAATATCCTCCCATCAAGCGCAACAATCTGTCTCTCCTGCGTATTAAAATGGATGGCGCATTCTACCATCAACTCATCACATTCTACTACTAGTGGGAATCCGGCAACCTAGACGATGCCATTTCTCATCATTTGTCGGGCAATGGGCGTTGGTAGGAATCCATCGTGCCTGTACATCCTCTTTTTGAATTCTTTGAAGTCAACATGTCTGAGGTTGGTATCTGTAATACTTTTCCACTTAGAATTAATTTTAGACTCCAACTGCAACCCTTTGTTGGCGAACTTCAATTGCGCCTGTCTTGATGGTTCTCCTCGGGTGGTCATCAACTTGCAATACAAAAATAAATAACATTAATACAAAGACTTTTAAAATCTAGTTATTACGGGTCTTTATTCAAAAGATTTATACTTTCAGCGTGTTAAAAAGATGAATTTCTGCGAAAAAACAAGCTGAAAATATCGAACTTTGCTAATTGTTTGACAAATCTTTGCCAAAGTGACGAAAAATATAGAAGAACTTGGCCAATCCCATTTTAAACCTTTGAAATTATCCTTTGGCTGCAAATTATATCCAACTTCTGAAAATCAAGAGAAGAAGTGCGCCTCTTCTTGCTGGAGATACTCTTTTAGCTAAAATTTCCACCTTATTTCTTCAGCAATTTACTCTCCCAACCCAAGAATTTATCCTTCCGCTAAGAAAATCTAGTTTGCTTTCACAACTTCTTCCTTCCAAAATTTATCTTTCACAACTTCGAAAGAGCTGAAGAGAAGACTTTTGATCAACCTACGAAAGAAAGATTTGAAAGAGACAAGTCGACCTTGTTATAATGCTGGAGAAGTTAATAATTTTAGCAACTTCGTGTTTTCTTTCTAAGTTCATCGAGTTAGACTTGTTTTATCTCTTCCAATACTGGAGATTTCAAAAGAAAGTTTCCATTTTTCTATCCAGGCGCCATCATCAACCAAAATCCTTTAGATTTTTCCCCTTTCTCGAAAATTTGCCTAAGTGTTGAATATTTAAAACGTTGGAAAATATTAAATATTTAATAAATCAAATTCAATTTTCCAACCCTTTTAATCTTCGAATCATGGCGAAATTTAATTTTGTGTTTTTTTTCATTTTTCTCTAGACATTGAACATTTTAAATAAATAATAAAATATCCAAAGTATTAAAATGTCCAACCCATTTAATTATTTCCAACCCATTAAATTATTTTATTCTTGGTGATTTTTGATTTACAGATGGCTAAATATTGATTTTCTAGATCATTTTTTTTATTTCGTCTAGCCAACGCTGACTTCATGATTTTCTCGCCTGTCTCAACTTCTTAGGCGGACTTCATACTTAGCGAGGCATATTCCAATATTCCAAAGTTGGACTTGGCTTAAGGTTTGGACACTACTCCATACTTCGCCAAAATTTTAAATTTTCTCTCTTTCTCCTAGCTGGGCGGACTTCAATGTGTCTTGGCAATTGCTTTTCTCCTTATCGCGGACTTTCAAGTTCGTTTGCCATTAATTTCTCCAAGGCTTGGGGCAGACTTTGACTTCTTCTTGCCAATGGCGGACTACATGCTTTCTTGTGCCAAGGGCGGACTTTGCAAGCCTCTTGCCAAGGGCGGACTTCCCAAGGTGTTCTCCATTCTTACTTCCCTATGGCGGCCTTTCATGTTTGCTCTTCCAGAGGATGGAAGACTTAAAGGTTGGCCTACCATAGGCAAGGGCGGACTTGCCATGACCTTTGACTGCTCCATGGCGGACTTCAAGATGGCCTTGCCATTTTCTTCCATTTTTCCATTTGGCGAATTTCTCCAAACTTAAGCCATTTCTCATCAAACCTTCGCCATGTGCCTTTATTTTTAATTGATTTTTCCCATTCTAGAGGTACCTTGGCTTCATGACCAATGGGACACTAAAATAGAAACTTTCCAAAAATAGAAAAAAGCAAAAAAGCATCCCTAAAAAATAGGAACTCCAAACTGGTCTAAAAGTGCCAAAAAACGAAAAAGCTAAACCTCAATGCGAGACAGAGGAGGTGGCTTGAGTTCCTAAGTGAGTATGATTTTGGTATTCAGTATATCAAGGGAAAGGAAAACATAGTTGCAGATGCTCTTAGCAGGAGAAGACATCTCCCTGCTATGTTGACCACAAGGTCAAATTTGAGACAGCAAGTGTTCCAGTATCTTCCAGCAGATGAGCATTATAACAGGGTCAAGCAAGCCTTAGAGGCATATCCTTCAAATCATAGATTTGATGGATATGTGATGGAGTATGATGGTATTTTGAGATATCAGGGAAGGATGTATATCCCTGAGGGTGGAGACTTGAGGAGGTTGATTCTTGAGGAAGTACATGATGCACCTTACTAAGGGCATCCAAGAGTTACGAAGATGGTATCACAATTGAAGAATTTGTATTTTTGGCCTAAGCTCAAGAAAGATGTTATGGAGTATGTGGCTAGATGTTTGGAATGCCAGCGAGTCAAAGTTGAGCATGTGCATCCAGCAGGACTTTTGTATCCCCACGATATAACTAAGTATAAGTGGCAAGTAATCAGTATGGATTTTATCCAAGGATTACCTTTGAGCAGGAATAGACGTGATACCATCTTAGTAGTTGTTGATAAGCTAACGAAGGTTTCACATTTCATACCTGGAAATTCCCTCAACAAATATTAAATGCCCCAGGTAGTGAACCTTCTTCTGAAAGACAAGTACACTTTGAAAACTTACCAAAAAGCTTTCGGTCTCTTAGTCGTTGCAAGACTATTCTCAAGTGCTTCTCATGCTCCTCTTATGTTTTAGAGTAAATCAGAATATCATCAATGAATATAAGCATGAAATCATCTAAACAATCTCTAAAGATGGTGTTCCTAAGATTCATGAATGCCGCTGGAGCATTCGTTAGACCAAAAGCTACCACTGTGAACTTGTAATGTCAATACCGAGTTCGAAAGGTTGTCTTTGGAATATCCTCATCCTTAATCCTTAGCTCGTGGTAACCTGATCTAAGATTAATCTTAGAAAACACTGTGGCCCCTTTCATCTGATCAAATAACTCATCTATCCTACGTAAAGGATACTTGTTCTTAATGGTAACCTTGTTCAACATTCTGTAATCAATACACAGTCTCAAGGTCCCATCCTTCTTCTTAAAGAAGATTACCAGTGCACCCCATGGAGATACACTAGGTCTAATAAATCACTGCTTCAATAACTCCTGCAATTGAACTTTCAATTCATATAACTTTGTAGTAGTCATTCTGTATGGAGCCTTTGATTGAGACTCAATTCCATGTAAAATTTCAATCTTGAAATCAAATTCCCTCTTCGGTGGTAACTCAGTAAGTTCTTCAGGAAAGATATCCAAGAACTCCTTGAAAACTGGATAGGCCTCTGAACTTTGTTGGACATTATAAAAGTCACTCACCAATATAGCATATATGGAACATCCTTTCCGATGTGCTTTCTTTAGCTGCATGGCTGAGATATGTCTCAACTCTAGAGGCTCTTGAGATCCAAAAATCTCAACTGGATGTTCAAAATCATCCAAACAACTCACAACCTTATCCTCACAGTTCACTATGGCTTTATGCTCAGTTAACCAATCGATCCCTAGGATCACATCATATGAACGCAACGGTGCTACATATAGGTTAACTTGGGTAGCTCTAAATCGTTGCACGATAGACATGAATCTACCCTCTTCTCTGCTCGATTTCCATACTGAACCATCCATGAACGTGACATACAACCAGGTCTAATAGGTAACTTAGCAACTACTTTAGGATCAATAAAGCATTCAGTAGCTCCTGTATCTATCAAAATAGAAACTAATTGACCAAAAAGCTTACTCGTCATCTGAATAGGTGGAGCCTGAAAGTCTACTTGACGGTTGTCAACCGCTGCATGAATCTGGTGTTGAGGTGCTCGCCGATCATTTCCACCTCGCTGACCTCCTATACGTTGAGTGCAATTGGAGGCATAGTGTTCTCCTCCACAATTGTAACATCCACCTCATGGCCCTGGGTGACCACCTATCCTGTTCTTGGTATTGGAGAAGTTGGTGTTATTATTATTCACTTTCTTGTTTCCGCCAAAGCTCCCTTCTTCTTTATCCTGAGTGTTTGTTCCTCTCTTCAAGTTCCTTATTTGGTGATTGTTGTTACCCCTTTGGTTATTGCTGTTATTATTTCGGAACTTCCTGTTTCCAAATCCAGGTTTAGTATTTACACTCTTTCTTTAGTTTGCCACCTGTTGCAACTTTTGTTCCTATTAGATAGCCTTTTCAAGGACCTCATCCATAGTCAGTGTATTATGAATATCCACATCAGCTCCAATATGTGGCCTCAATCCTAGGATGAATTTTCGAATACGGAACCACTCATCCATCTAATATTGTGGTACGTACTTCAGGAGATTAGTTAACCTCTCCTAGTATTGAGTAACTGTCAAACCACTCAGAGTCAGATTCTGAAACTCTATCATCTTCCTATCAAAGAACAGCTGGGGAAGCCATCTTTTCCTGAAAAGTTCCAAGAACACTTCCCATGTAGTCCCACATGGTAGTAACTTCTGATCAATCTTCTCATTATCCCACCAAGTAGCAGCTTCTCCAGTAAGCTCATATGCAGCCCAAACTGTTTAGACATATTCCTGAGCTCAAAGTACTTTTCCATCTCAATTACCCAGGCTTCAGCTCCATCACCGATGGTCTTACCATCAAACTTGGGCGGTGCTACCCTTTTCAAATCTTTCGCCAACTCCCCTTCAATCCTAGCTTGAGGATTTAGTATTTCTTCAACCCTTGGATTTTCATTATTGGGTTGCTCCTGATTTCGGGGAATTTCATTCTGAGGGTTTTGTCCGTCTCTGACTCCTCGAACTTCCTGTTCTAAATTATCCATTCTGGAACCCTATTGATTCAAAAGACTGAGAATCCGATCCAGCTTGTCATTCTCATTACTTGCAGCAGCTCTTTTTCCTCTTATACCCATTATGTATCAACATTTCCTGCATCAAGGAATGTTTCTTTAGCGTAATGGACAAAGGACCAAAGTGTTCAAACCTAGGGCTCTGATACCAAAAGTAAACAGCGAAACTTTTTAATTCAAAACATCGACAATACTCTAAATAAATTCATTTATATTGAAAAGAAAGTCGACACTTCATTCATTAGACTTCATAAAATCCAAACGATTTCAAAACAATGACTTAAAGTCGACAAATAGATTCATAATACTTCCAGTTAAATTCATACACGTATCATATTACACGATATTGATAATAATATAAAATTATTTGTAACATAAGTTTACAATTTGAGACTTAGGCATTATGTCATCTTAAGCTCTACAATACATAATTCAAGAAATAAATAATACATAAATGAAGAAAACATCCTTTGATCTTCAATCCAATAGCTTATCTTCATAAATGAAGACGAGAACAAGAATCAAGCGCTTTTTCTGCCCAACCTTGAAGCTTATGCTTCCCCGGAATTCCTTAGTCACTCAAAGAATACCCGACTCTGCACGAATCACTTAGCAAAAAGCAGTCGACAAGCAAGATGGAATCTAGTGCGTGCCTAGTATAACTGGTAAAACTACAAGCATTTTCATTTTTCTAATTCATTTAAGAAACAAGCAAGTTTGATACTAGGATATGATAGAGTTCTAATTCATTCTATCTATTTCAATCGTCCTTAAGTTACTTGGCCAAGTAAAATGTCATGCACGACAATAAAAACAGTTTTGGAAAAGCAAAATTACACTCTCTATAAACCCATATTCGGCACCCGTCCCGGAAGATAACTTTCCAAACACATGTCATGCACATTCATTTATCAAGCATGCATGGTTCCATTCAAAATAAAAAATGATCTTTCACAAACATCTTAACTACAATCTTGTTTCAAGCAAAATGGTATCAATGCAGTATTTTCATCGTTTTAAATCATAAATAACATTAAATTAATATTTAATTCAAATAATAAAATAACAAAAAGGTGTATCTCAAGTATGTAATCTAAGTACATATTAAAACCGGAATAAATGAGCACACATTCTTTCAGTTCATTTACTCAAATAGTTTATTTTCACTTCGAAATAATCCTATTCTAATTCGTTTCATTCCAAGTAATTTAAATTTTTAATTTACCTGATTTATTTTCTGTTTTTCACATTTCCAGAAAATAAAATAATAACTTTTCAAAAACATGTTTAACAACTCATTTTTACTTTTGTTTCGTAGTAATTTTCAGTTTCATTTCCATAGATTTATCTAATTTCATTTTTACTCTTGAGCATGAATCTTTACACAAAATTATTTAATCTTACATTTTTGAAAATATTTAAATTTCATTTAATTTAATAACAGTATCTTTTATGTTTCATTCGTTTTGAAAATTTCAATTTTTCTGACAGTTTTAGGTCTTTCTAAAGTTTTTCTAAATCTATATAGATCTAAAAATTTACTATTGTTTATTTTGATCTTTTCAATTTACTAATCAGAATCTCCAAAAAGAATAAATAAATTTACAGTCTTTTATAATTTTTTGTTTCTAAATGTTCAATGGTTTTTTGGAAAATCACAGATTGGTGTTTGAAATTTCTTTAGAATTTAATAGAAACAATGATGATTTTTGATAGTTAATATACAAGAAACAAAAGAAAGGATTCAATTTAAACATACTACGATCATGAATTTAAATTATGCTTATTTGATTCTTGAGGTCTGGCTGTGTGAAGATGTACTTAAGTCCTAAATGATCTGTCTTTAGTTCAACAGGTTTCCCTAGGAGATAATGTATCCACATCTGCAAATCATGAACAATAGCTGGAAGCTCAAGATCATGTGGCGCATAATTCAATTCATACTGTTTTAGTTTCCTGGATTCATATGCAACCAACTTCCCTTCCTGCATCAACACAGCTCCTACACCTTCACCTGAAGCATCTGTAATCACAATGAAGTGCCCATTAGGATCCGGTCTAGTCAACACTGGTGCCAATGTCAACTTTTGTTTAAGAATTTGAAATGCTTCCTTGCACTTCTCAATCCACTCCAGTATCCTGCAAGTCCCATGAAACTACGAACTTCAGTAACACACTGTGGTGTTGGCCAATCCACAATTGCCTCTATCTTCGCAAGATCAACTGAGATTCCCTCGGCAAATATTACATGTCCCAAGTAGTTAACCTTCTTCTGAAAGAAAGTACACTTTGAAAACTTACCAAAAAGCTTTCAGTCTCTTAGTCGTTGCAAGACTATTCTCAAGTGCTTCTCATGCTCCTCTTTTCTTTTAGAGTAAATCAGAATATCATCAATGAATATAAGCACGAAATCATCTAAACAATCTCTAAAGATGGTGTTCCTAAGATTCATGAATGTCGTTTGAGCATTCGTTAGACCAAAAGCTACCACTGTGAACTCGTAATGTCCATACCGAGTTCGAAAGGTTGTCTTTGGAATATCCTCATCCTTAATCCTTAGCTGGTGTTAACCTGATCTAAGATTAATCTTAGAAAACACTGTGGCCCCTTTCATCTGATTAAATAACTCGTCTATCCTACATAAAGAATACCTATCCTGCAAGTCCCATGAAACTAAGACAGTATGAATTGAATTATGCACCACATGATCTTGAGCTTGTAGCTCTTGTTCATGCATTGCAGATGTGGAGACATTATCTCCTAGGGAAACCTTTTGAACTAAAGACAGATCATTTAGGACTTAAGTACATCTTCACACAGCCAAACATCAATGCGAGACAGAGGAGGTGGCTTGAGTTCCTAAGTGAGTATGATTTTGGTATTGGTAGGAGAAGACATCTCTCTGCTATGTTGACCACAAGGTCAAATTTGAGACAGCAAGTGTTGCAGTATCTTCCAGTAGAAGAGCATTATAGCAGGGTCAAGCAAGCCTTAGAGGCAGATCCTTCAGATCATAGATTTGATGGATATGTGATGGAGTATGATGGTATTTTGAGATATCAAGGAAGGATCTATATCCCTGAGGGTGGAGACTTGAGGAGGTTGATTCTTGAGGAAGAACATGATGCACATTGCTCAGGGTATCCAGGAGTTACGAAGATGGTAGCAAAGTTGAAGACTTTGTATTTTTGGCCTAAGCTCAAGAAAGATGTTATGGAGTATATGGCTAGATGTTTGGAATGCCAGCGAGTCAAAGTTGAGCATGTGCATCCAGCAGGACTTTTGTATCCCCACGATATACTTGAGTATAAGTGGCAAGTAATCAGTATGCATTTTATCCAAGGATTACCTTTGAGCAGGAATAGACGTGATACCATCTTAGTAGTTGTTGATAAGCTAACGAAGGTTTCACATTTCATACCTGGTAATTCCCTCAACAAATATTAAATGCCCCAGATAGTGAACCTTCTTCTGAAAGAAAAGTACATTTTGAAAACTTACCAAAAAGCTTTCAGTCTCTTAGTCGTTGCAAGACTATTCTCAAGTGCTTCTCATGCTTCTCTTATGTTCTAGAGTAAATCAGAATATCATCAATGAATATAAGCATCTTAGTAGTTGTTGATAAGCTAACAAAAGTTTCACATTTCATACCTGGAAATTTGAAAGATGGATCATTGACTCTTGCGAAGAAATTTGTGCAAGAGATATTTCGATTGCATGGTTTACCAGAGACCATTATTTCTGATAGGGATACCAAGATGACATCTAGGTTTTGGACTACACAGAATGCAACGTTAGGAAATAAATTGAATTTTAGTTCTGCATATCACCCACAAACTGATGGCCAAACAGAAAGGGTCAATCAGGTTGTTGAGGATTTACTGAGGATGTACTGCATGGATCAGCAGTACAAGTGGGAGGAATATTTGCCATTGGTTGAGTTTGCCTGCAACAAGTCATTTCATGCATCTTTGGGTATGGCACCTTTTGAGGCACTTTATGGACGGAAATGTCGCAGACCCATTAGTTGGGACAGGATGGAAGATAGGATCATCATTGGTCCGGATATGCTCAAGGAAATGGACGAGCAAATGAAGTTGATCAAGGGTAGGTTGAAGGAAGTAGCCGATAGACAGAAGAGCTATGTTGATAGGAACAGGACTTTTAGACAGTTTGTTGCGGGAGACAAAGTCTTTTTGAGGGTTAAGCCTCATAAGAGCTCTATCTCATTTGGGAAATCATCAAAGTTGGCTCCGAGATTTGTGGGACCCTTTGATGTACTGGAAGTTATTAATCTAGTTGCTTATAGACTAGCGTTACCACCTGCTCTAGCTCAACTCCATAATTTATTCCATGTTTCTTTGTTGAAACCATACCATTGTGATGCATCTCATATACTTGATTGGCGTTCATTACAGGTACAGGATCCAGGGGTGGTGCTAGTGGAGTCCATCTGAATCCTAGACAGGCGTAGCATTAAGTTGGGTAACAGGGATAGTACTCAATACAAGGTCCAGTGGGACCAATATACTGAGGATAGTGCTACATGGGAGGATTCTGAGACAATTGACCGTCATTTTCCTCATTTTCTTTCTTAGATTAGTATTCTCTTTATACGGAGATACTTGATACTCTGGTTTTTGATTCACATGTTGTGAACTTTGATAGCGTGGATGCTACTATGATTTGCTTATGCTTATGTTTTGAGAACTATGTTGTTAGTTATTATTTCATTATGATTGAGATACTATGTTTTATTGATTGAGATGCTATGCTTATTGAATGATTAATAAGACATCGAGACAATGTCTCTTCCAAGAGGGGAAGGATGTCACGTACTGATTTTATCAATTATTTAAATGCAATTATTAATCATGAGATTTTTTAATTATTTATTTTGCTAGGTAAATCGTTGCTAAGGGGCAGCACCTGACGCTTTTGATTGGAGCAATGAACCAGTGTGGTCACATTCGGGGGACCACATCCCCACAGTTCAGTACCTTTGCCTCTTGCCCAAGTTTGTCATTTTTAGAGTGGGATCCATGTTGCTTGTTGGGATACACCTCATTCTTATTCCTTTTCCTTTGTACCTTTGTCTGAATTTCCTCTGCCAAGCCTCCACCCATGACCTCTACATCTCCTCTGGTTATTTGGCTTCCCTTTGGATAAGAGATTCTTGAATTGACATCCTCAATCCTATGACGATCTTCTTGCTGAGATTCTACCGAGATCTCCGTATCGGTAAGATTCCCAATTCGATGCCCGCTTCTTTTCTTTGGGGTGTTGCTAGTGGGAGCATCTCCATCAGCATAGTTGGTGTAGAGGAAGTGTCTGTTGCCTTTGAAGATGTTTGACAATCACTTGGTGGAGCCTTGCCCGATGCAATTTCAACAATTTTTGGAGACATCTCAGCCTCACCATCCGACCCATCTTTTTCCACTCAATAATGTTGGGGGGTGGCATCTTTCCACCAAATAGCTTGGGTTTCTAGCCAACGTTTTGAGCAGTGTGCAACCATGTGTCCAGTGCTAAAACATCGATGATAACGAAAGGGTAGACCCTCATAGTCAAGCAATTGATTCCACTCCAACCCCGCAGTTTTCAGAAGGACATTCGCAGGGAGATCTTTGGCTGTATTTATCTCCACTAAAATGCGAGCGTAAGTAGTCTTTAGAAAGTTTGAGGAACCCTTACCCACCCCCAAATACTTCCCCAATGAACTACCAATGGTTTCAAAGCATGAATCAAACCAGAATTGAAGAGGAAGATTAGGCATCCTTACCCAAACTGGAGCCAGATCAAAGGATTTTGTGAGAGGATTGAAGGAGGGGTGCCAGGGTTTCAATAATAATAAATGTTGATTCTTCCAGCTCCATTGGTATTCATACAGAACTAAGTCTTGGTCTTTTGAGTTTTTAAAAGCCACCACGAAGAGTCCCCTTGCCATGGGGTAAATCTCTACATCCCCCTCCAGTTTAGGTTTCCAAAACTCCGCAATCCATCCATGTAGCTCTGCGAGGCTTGGCCAGAACCCCTGGAATCTACCAACCAGCCCTTGTTCTATAAAATAAGATATGTTTTCAGCCACTTCATCAGCAATCTCCTCGACAAAGGAAACCGTTGGGGAAGAGGTGGCACACTAGAGAGCCCTAGGAGCCTACTTTTACCATGATCGTTGGCCTTCACTGCAGATTTCCCCATCCAATCATTGCTCTTCCCCCTGCTTTTTTGTGAAGGTTGAGGCTGAGCAGACCTATCAACCGCCTGATGAATTGTCACTTTACCTTGCCCGCAGCTCGTCCTATCTTGTCCTTCTACTGCCATCGCGTAAGAGCGACCAGGGTTTGCTTGTTGACTCCCTTCGACTGAGCTAGATTAGGGTTCTGCAGAGGCTTCGAGGGGTGCCCTAGATGCACCATCCATTGGCATAGGATTCGTCATCTTCCCATATTGACTTCCTGCCTTGCCAACATCGAGCCTCCCTGTTTTAGCTTGCTCTTTCCCCACTTGAGATTCCTCCACAGCAGGGTCAAAGCCATGGAGAAATGATGCAGTGATGAAGGGATAGACCAAAAAGCTTTGTTGAGCGTTGGGGGCAGTCGGTTGTCGTTTGTGCGACAATGAAGGTTGCCCAACCAGAGGCCGAGCATGAGGAGGGCGCCCTGCAACACTATCACCATCGATAGTCTTTGGCCCACGCGCAACGCCAGAAACCCCTAAAGAAGCCCGCAACCACATTTCGGCAGTTTCATATAGGTTATTCCAACTTATCTTGGACTCTATTTTTAATCATGAGATTTTTAATGGTTATATTAGATGATTATTTAAATTGAATTGAAATTGAAAGTGAAATTTAAAGTGAAATTGATATTGAAATTTAGGGTTTGTCATTGCTGATAAAAATTCGAGTGCAAGTGAACGCAGGAACAGGTGAACAAGAATGAAGGCAAGATCATTGATCAGATAGAGTCGTTTTAGCCATTGGACGTTTATGAGGATGATGGAATCTCACACACACACTTAGTTTTTATTTTAACGCATTTTCGTAATGATTATTATTTGAAAATTTTAAAATAAGTTTAATTGATTGCTCAAATATATGTGAAAAGAATATGTTTGCTTTAAATGGCGATTTGATTATTTTGCGAAAAAATTGATCTTATTTAAATAAATTGAATTCCTAGTGTAAATATTTTATTATTATTTAAAAATAATAATGCTGTTATTTCAGATTTTTGGAATAAACTTTTAATTGTGAAAATTTATAAAAATGTAAAAAAATGTTATTAATTTATTGGATATTTTCTCATTTAGTAAATTGAGAGAGGAAATATAAGTTTAAATAGATAAATATTAAAATAATTATTTAAAAACAATGAGAGAACAACAATATGTTTGCAATCAAAATTGGAATTTAATTCAAATCAGTAGTTAACAAATTGAAAAGAAAATAAAATTCAATGAAATTGAATGCAATCAGAAAATGGAACTTGGAGTTTTGATAAATTTAGACTGGAGATCAAAGCTATGAAAGTGGATCTGGCTTTGTGAATAACTCCATCATTTGCATGAGTAAAAAAAAAAAAAAAAATTGAATTGCAAGAGGAGAGTAAAAATCCATTTTTGAACATTGGACAAAAAAAAACACACAGTCTTTGGATATTTTATTGGCTTTATCTGACTTGAGAGGAGGCGCAGCCAGTAGGGGGAATGAATTTGATAATATTCATATGCTCATTTCCTTGTATGAGCATACACCAGGGAGATTATGAGAAAGGTTGAATAGCTAGCAGATTTTAATACATTTCTTTCCCCAATCATCATGCGCATAGCTAGAGGAAAGAGAGTTAATCTATTCACTGATACGTGGCCAGAGGGAGAGGAGTTTTGAGTTTCATTAAATCTAAAAGCCTATCAAAGAATTATTCTCCTCCACGCGCGGCCAAAAAGGAGGCTATTCTAACCACATGCACAGGAAGAAAGATAGGTGAAGGGGTGGCCAGTGTAAAGAGGAGGCTATTCTAACCACATGCACAGGAAGAAAGACAGGTGAAGGGGTGGCCAGTGTAAAGAGGAAGTGCGCAAGGTGGAAGGGAAATAGCAAGGACAACAACAGAAGAAGAGAAGAGGAAGGGTGCGCAAGGGAAGATAGTAGGGAGAGGTACGTGGAGAGTGTTGAAGGCAAGGTGCGGCCAAAGAGAGGACAGGAAGAATTGAAAATTAACAAAAAAATTCAGTTTTGTATTTCTATTTATTGGACATTCTACTTTTCATACGTCAGGGAGAGGAAGAAAATTGTAGAACAGAGGAACAACAATAGGAAAAGATCTGACAGGGGAAGCAATTAATCATTTCCAGATTCAAGAATTATCAGGTAGAATCAAAAAAGCATAATTTAAATTCATGATCGTAATATGTTTAAATTGAATCCTTCCTTTTGTTTCTTGTATATTAACTATCGAAAATCATCACTATTTCTATTAAATTCTGAAGAAATTTCAAACACCAATCTGTGATTTTCCAAAAAACCATTGAACAATTAGAAACAAAAAATTGTAAAAGACTGTAGATTTATTTATTCTTATTGGAGATTCTGATTAGTAAATTGAGAAGATCAAAACAGAAAACAATAAATTTTTAGATCTATATAGATTTGGAGAAACTTCAGAAAGACCTAAAACTGTTAGAAAGATTTAAATTTTCAAAACGAATGAAACATAAAAGATACTGTTATTAAATTAAACGAAATTTAAATATTTTCAAAAATGTAAGATTAAATAATTTTGTGTAAAGATTCATGCTCAAGAGTAAAAATGAAATTAGATAAATCTATGGAAATGAAACTCAAAATTACTACGAAACAGAAGTAAAAATGAGTTGTTAAACATGTTTTTGAAAAGTTATTATTTTATTTTCTGGAAATGTGAAAAACATAAAATAAATCAGGTAAATTAAAAATATAAATTACTTGGAACGAAACGAATTAGAATAGGAGTATTTCGAAGTGAAAATAAACTATTTGAGTAAATGAACCGAAAGAATGTGTGCTCATTTATTCCGGTTTTAATATGTACTTAGATTACATACTTGGCATACACCTTTTTGTTATTTTATTATTTGAACTAAATATTAATTTAATGTTATTTATGATTTAAAACGATGAAAATACTGCATTGAAACCATTTTGCTTGAAACAAGATTGCAGTTAAAATGTTTGTGAAAGATCATTTTTTATTTTGAATGGAAAAATGCATGCTTGATAAATGAATGTGCATGACATGTGTTTGGAAAGTTACCTTCTAGGACGGGTGCCGAATATGGGTTTATAGAGAGTGTAGTTTTGCTTTTCCAAAACTTCTTTTATTGTTGTGCATGACATTTTACTTGGCCAAGTAACTTAAGGACAATTGAAATAGATGGAATGAATTAGATCTCTACCATATCCTAATATCAAACTTGCTTGTTTCTTAAATGAATTAAAAAAATGAAAATGTTTGTTGTTTTACTAGTTATACTAGGCGCGCACTAGATTCCATCTTGCTTGTCGACTGCATTTTGCTAAGCGATTCATGCAGGGTCGGGTATTCTTTGAATGACTAAGGAATTCCGGGGAAGCGTAAGCTTCGAGGTTGGGCAGAAAAAGCGCCTAATTCTTGTTCTCATCTTCATTTATGAAGATAAGCTATTGGATTGAAGATCAAAGGATGTTTTCTTCATTTATGTATTATTTATTTCTTGAATTATGTATTGTAGAGCTTAAAGCGACATAATGCCTAAGTCTCGAATTGTAAACTTATGTTACAAATACTTTTGTATTATTATCAATATCGTGTAAGATGACACGTGTATGAATTTAAATGAAAGTATTATGAATCTATTTGTCGACTTTAAGTCATTGTTTTGAAATCGTTTGGATTTTATGAAGTCTAATGAATGAAGTGACGACTTTCTTTTGAATGTAAATGAATTTATTTAAAGTATTGTCGATGTTTTGAATTAAAGAGTTTCTCTTTTTACATTTGGTATCAGAGCCCTAGGTTTTGAACACTAGGGTCCTTTGTCCATTACGCTACAGAAACATTCCTTGATGCAGGAATTGTTGATACATAATGGGTACAAGAGAAAAAGGAGTTGTTGCAAGTAATGAGAATGACAGGTTGGATCAGATTCTCAGTCTTTTGAATCAGCAGGGTTCCAGAATGGATAATCTAGAACAAGAAGTTCAAGGAGTCAAAGAAGGACAAAACCCTCAAAATGAAATTCCCCGAAATTAAGAGCAACCCAATAATGAAACTCCAAGGGCTGAAAAAATACCGAATCCTCAAGCTAGGATTGAAGGGGAGTTGGCGAAAGACTTGAAAAGGGTAGCACCACCCAAGTTTGATGGTAAGACCATCGGTGATGGAGCTGAAGCCTGGGTAATTGAAATGGAAAAGTACTTTGAGCTCAGGAATATGTCTAATGAGACCAAGGCAGTTTGGACTGCATATCAGCTTACTAGAGAAGTTGCTACTTGGTGGGATAATAAGAAGACTGAGAAGAAGTTACTACCAGGTGGGACTACATGGGAAGTTTTCTTGCAAATTGTTAGGAAGAGATGGCTTCCACAGCTGTTCTTTGATAGGAAGATGACAGAGTTTCAGAATCTGACTCAGGGTGGTTTGACAGTTACTCAGTATAGGGAGAGGTTCACTAATCTCCTGAAGTACGTACCACAGTATTAGATGGATGAGCGGTTTTGTATTCGGAAATTCATCCTAGGATTGAAGCCACAGATTGGAGCTGATGTGCATATTCATCATCGATTGACTATGGATGAGGTCTTTGAAAAGGCTATAAAACATGAACAGAAGTTGCAACAGGTGACAAACTACAGAAAGAGTGTAAATTATAAACCTAGATTTGGAAACAGGAAGTTCCAAAATAAAAACAGCAATAACCAGAGGGATAACAACAATCAGCAAATAAGGAACCTCAAGAGAGGAACAAACACTCAAGATAAAGGAGAAGGGAGCTTTGGTGGAAACAAGAAAGTGAATAATATTAACACCAACTTCTCCAATACCAAGAACAGGACAGGTGGTCACCTAGGGCCACGAGGTGGATGTTACAATTGTGGAGGAGATCAGTATGCCTCCAATTGCACTCAACGTATAGGAGGTCAGCGAGGTGGAAATGATCGACGAGCACCACAACACCAAATTCATGTAGCAGTTGACAACCGTCAAGCAGACTTTCAGGCTTCACCTATTCAGATGACGGGTAAGCTTTTTGGTCAATCAGTTTCTATTTTGATAGATACAGGAGCTATTGAATGCTTTATTGATCCTAAAGTAGTTGCTAAGTTACCTATTAGACCTGGTTGTATGTCACATTCATGGATGGTTCAGTATGAAAATCGAACAGAGAAGAGGGTAGATTCATGTCTATCGTGCAGCGATTTAGAGCTACCTAATTTACAAACCCAAGTTAACCTATATGTAGCACCGTTGGGTTCATATGATGTGATCCTAGGGATCCATTGGTTAACTGAGCATAAAGCCATAGTGAATTGTGAGAATAAGGTTGTGAGTTGTTTGGATGATTTTGGACATCCAGTTGAGATTTTTCGATCTCAAGAGCCTCTAGAGTTGAGACATATCTCAGCCATGCAGCTAAAGAAAGCACATCGGAAAGGATGTTCCATATACGCTATATTGGTGAGTGATTTGGATAATGTCCAGCAAAGTCCAGAGGGCTATCCAATTCTCAAGGAGTTCTTGGATATCTTTCCTGAAGAACTTACTGAGTTACCACCGAAGAGGGAATTTGATTTCTCGATTGAACTTTTACCTGGAACTGAGTCTCAATCCAAGGCTCCATACAAAATGACAACTACAAAGTTATTTGAACTGAAGGTTCAATTGCAGGACTTATTGAAGCAGGGATTTATTAGACCTAGTGTATCTCCATGGGGTGCACCGGTAATCTTCGTTGAGAAGAAGAATGGGACCTTGAGACTGTTTATTGATTACAAAATGCTGAACAAGGTTACCATTAAGAACAGGTATCCTTTACCTAGGATAGACGAGTTATTTGATCAGATGAAAGGGGCCGCAGTATTTTCTAAGATTAATCTTAGATCAGGTTACCACCAGCTAAGGATTAAGGATGAGGATATTTCAAAGACAGCCTTTCAAACTCAGTATGGACATTACGAGTTCACAATGGTAGCTTTTGGTCTAACAAATGCTCCAGCGGCATTCATGAATCTTATGAACAACATCTTTAGAGATTGTTTAGATGATTTCATGTTTATATTCATTGATGATATTCTGATTTATTCTAAAACAGAAGAGGAGCATGAAAAGCACTTGAGAATCGTCTTGCAACGACTAAGAGACTAAAAGCTTTTTGGTAAGTTTTTGAAGTTTACTTTCTTTCAGAAGAAGGTTCACTACTTGGGACATGTCATATCTGCTAAGGGAATCTCAATTGATCCTGCGAAGATAGAGGCAATTGTGGATTGGCCAACATCGCAGAGTGTTACTGAAGTTCGCAATTTCATGGGACTTGCAGGATACTACAGGAAATATGTGGAAGGATTTTCCAGGATTGCAGCACCTATTACTTCTGTTCAGAAGAAGGGAAGGAAATATAAGTGGATTGAGAAGTGCGAGGAAGCATTTCAAATTCTTAAACAGAATTTGACATCGACACCAGTGTTGACTTTACCAGATCCTAATGGGCACTTCATTGTGATTACAGATGCTTCGGGTGAAGGTGTAGGAGCTATGTTGATGCAGGAAGGGAAGGTGGTTGCGTATGAATCGAGGAAACTAAAACAATATGAATTGATTTATGCGCCACAAAGCAAAATCCCTAAAAAATAGGAAGTGTCAGAATTGACTCAAAGCACAGGCGATCCTCGTCTTCTGGACCTTCTGAGTATTTCCATGATGTCTAGGCACAAAAATGGGTTCAAAATCTCAACTTGACCAGGGTGACTCTCAAAAACTCAAACTCTAGACTCTCAAACAAACGAACCAATGAAATTGCAGCGCAAAAGACAAAACCGAAACTAACTGGGGGTCCCCATTTGCAATGGGGCGATGTGTGAAATAGGTCACAACATGTGCCTCAAGAAGGCACTTGGAAATCAAGTCCTCTTGATGAAAAGGGCAAGTTGGTTCTAATTCTTGATAAGATTTTGGATGTTTGCAAGAGGAAGTTGACAAATAGAATAAGGAATATCTTGTCAAATGGAAGGATCTAGCAAGGGAAGATGGCACGTGGGAGAATGAACAGGTCCTTCAACATCCTAATCTAGAATTACTTGTGGGCTAGAAATAATGGGAAGGAGGGACTATAATGTCCCCTTCCAATTGATGGTCTGGATAATTTATTGGCTTATTCAATTCCCGTAAACCAATAAATAAATTAAGGGGAATTATTAATAATTAATTAATAATATTTCTCTCAAGCAAAATATTATGAGTATTATTAATTAAATAATGTTATTTTCTTAAGTGACTTAAGTGGGACCAATAATATTTATAAAGCCACTTATTTCCCTCCTAAAACATTCAAATCTTCAAATATTTGTGAATGGTTATTTCACGAGAGGCTACAAAAGGTGCTTTCGGGAATGTATTATTCATTATTGGAGTTTTAATTCATTTATTTTCTTGAGAGTTTTCAAGCTTGAGATTTGAAGGTTTTGATGGTGAAACAATTCCACCCTGGCCTGTGATCACAGTTCATTGCCAAATTTGTGAGTCTCCTTCAAGGACAAACATGTGGAGTTTCGACAAAATATCCAATTCGATTATATTGTTCAACCTTCTCAGGGATGTTGGACGATTGATTCATTATGGTTGTTTGAAGATATCTCACATTATTCAATCCTGGGTGATTCACACTGAATATACTCTAGTCGGAGAGATTCATTTTGAATATTGATATTTATCTTTTCGTTGTTCGTTCATATATGTACGTTGGAGTCGATATCATTGTTGAGTTGATGCTTGTTTATATTGTTAATGCCTTGCTATATCATCATGGTGCATATTATACTTCAATGAATGAATATTATCGAGCCACTTTAATGAAGATTACCACTACCACCTATATACATTCCTACTACATCATTCATTGGCTATCGGTGTTCTAACGTGGAGTTTGGCAGAGGTCAGTGCAGTTCAAATATGTTGCATTCGTTCACACACATTTGTAAACGCATACTGTGGCTGGGAGTTGTGGATGGTTTTAAGGTCAATGTTACAATATTTCTAGCACAAATAATAAAAAGGGTGCAGTTCTTGACTCCTATGTTAACAATCCAATGTTGGACTCCGCTATGTAATATGAATGTTGTTGATATTGTCATTCTAGAAACTGATAAAAGTTTAGTAAAGTGAATTATTGTGATTTTCATCTACGCATATAGTGCAATGGATCATTGTAAATGCTAAATCATAGATAGCATTGAAGGATTTCATATGCTTCTTTCTATTTGAATGCCTATTGAAACCAACCATATCAACAAGCAAGCAAATTGTTTGACAAAATGCTTGCATTGTCAAACGATGCATAATCGTAAAGACTACGTCTCTTTCGACTATGTGATATCGTTTGATCCTCTCAAACATTCCCATCAACTGTACATGGTGGAGTGAGTGCAGCAATTAAAATAATATATATATTTGTAATTACCCCTTTCTCCTTCTAAAGAAGCCTCAATATATATCTTTAAAAACTAGCTCCTATAATGTCATTGATAGTTTGACTATGAAATATAGAAAAATAGGTTTGGGCAAATATGGAATGGGGGGTAAGATGGACCTATCTTCCTATTTTCATTAGGAAATGAGATCCCCACAAAGAATTGACTGACAACCCTTAGGTGAATCAACTCAATGGGGAATCTTGCTAATTTCCTTATGACTGAGGATGAGGGTATTAGCCTGAACAACACTTTTGCGAGAAAAACTAAAAATAGTAAATCAACTCAAAAATGCAAGCTAACACTTGGATCTTATAGATTAAGCATAAAACTAACATAAACAAGAAAGTTTCTAGAAGATCTGGGAAGGAAAAACACTGTGCACATGTCACAAAACATTGTTTTTGGAATCTATCTTGGGACTCATTCACCAATGGGCATATGGGTCTTTGTAGGGCTTTCCAAAATTGATTTAGGGGTCCTCTACTCCAATGTTTGCACTTCCTAATTCTCTGGGTTTTACAATCAGACAATTGGAAATAAATTTTGGATTTCAATTTCCGTAACTTGACAACAAAGGTGACAATAAATGCAACTTTACAAAATTACTCTTTTGATATCTTTAATTTTTCTTCAATCTATGAACTTGCATATACACAATAGAGGAAAAATTGTTTGTTTTTGGTGGATGGGGCTTGCCTTGGTCAAACTCCGTTTTGGTAATTAAACCTTGAATTGAAACAATGATAAAAGAGGGAATGATGAATGAACATTTGTTTGTTGCAACTCGCCAAACCCTTGAATAAAATCCTTGAAGGACTGAAACTTGTATGAAATGGCTGAATTGGATGTCGATCTTGATGACTTGAGTTGATGCTTGAAAGCTTGAACTTGATCTTGAAACCTACATCACAATGTTAGCTCCAAAAACATGCATGAATGAACATAACTTTGACATGATGCTTGATATCTTGATTGCTGCAACAAATACTTGAGAAATCTGCTCTTCAATGCTCTTGACAATAATGTTTTCTCATATGAAAGTTGCCCTCTTGATAGATCTCTTGAATGTCTCTTGAAAATCTAGGATTAATTTGATGGAATAACCTTGTATTTATAGGTATGTACCCTTAATTTCTTGAAAATTAAACATTACAAGCCGACATTGAAATTTGAATTTAGGATTATAAAAATACCACAAAAAACATGTTTTAAAAATGGCTTCAAAGGCCTAGGGAGGACCCAGGTCCCTATTCCTGAAACATACATTACTCAAGGTAAAGTGATGTGTTGGCATTAATTATTGTCGGGTTTCCCCTTCAAAAAACGTAATTTATTAGGCTTGTAGATGTAAAGTAGGGCTTATTAACGCATAATTAAGTCCATTTTAATTAAGAGGGCCCAAACAAAGTGTCAAAGTGTAAAGGAATACATTTTTCTACACTACAAACTAAAACAATGAAATTTGTCTTTGGAAAAGACTTCCCAAATCTTGAAATCCACCCAAATAAACAATTAAGCTCTATGTGAATTTTGAGATGAATCCACTTGCAAAATGGATTGGGTTTTTGTTCAATCCACCAAATCCAAGGGTTTTCGCCCTCAAATTTCCCAAACCTGAGGACCAAGCTCTCCAATTTCTCCCAATAATAATTTTCCAAAAGATAATATTAAATTTCCTTCATGCCTTTTTTATTCATCACCACCTCTTGATTTTTAATATATTTTGTTAAATATCAAAGTGACTTTTATTTAATATTTTACCATTGCACTTAATAAAAGTCACTTTAATAAATAAACCAATTAATTAAATATAAATGTCCAAAGTGTGACTTAGGACGATTTAATATTTAATTAATTAAATCATCCCCTCAAATCCCCCACCTTAGCTTATGGGAATAAAATAAGCTAGTAGATTCCACTAGATAATCACTTAGAAAACAAGGTCATTACAGATATACTCATGATAAAGATCATAATTGCCTATTCACAACATAGAATCCTTGAGAGGAATTTTAGATTCAATATAGCATAGCATGATTTTCATAGAAGGCAAGCACATTGTGACCAATAAGCATCATACGATGGAAGCACGAGAAGCATCGAATCACAAGTGTCACTTCATAGCCATGGGTAATTATTAGAATTAAGAAAAATGGCTCATAATATCTTAGGAGCTAAATATCGTAGAAGTTTCAAAAATAGTGGAACATGGGATAATTACTTAGGCAATTTTCCCGTATCGGGTAGTTTTTCACCTATCTCATTTCTCATGCTTTTAAAAGGCCTATACACTACGTGCTTCCTATACACTACATGATATTTGGCAGAATAGTCTTTGTGCTTCTCTCGTGTATATGTGAGGGTGGTTTTTTTTTGCAGGTTGACGATCCTAGGAAGGAGCTACCATCTCCTACATGGTATCAGAGCTCCTCCTCCTGCTCACCCTTCAAAAGAGTTTTTGCCAAGGAGATTCACTTCAAAGGCATTGTTGCAACTATTTTGGGGCCCTCGATTGCATTTATGCTGGTTTTGAATCTGCAAGAAGCTCGATTCTGTACTGGTCCCGCAAATTTGTGCATTGGAGGTCACGTATCTTTGTTTAGAAGCCACGAACCATCAAGCACAAGCCAAATTTCCATTAGAGAGTGGTTGTTTGTGATTGGAGGGTCGTTTTTATGCTGAAGCGTGATTTTTTGTTGAAGAGGCCTCTGTGGGGAGCAAATAATTTCAACCCTCTGTTTGCAGCGAATACACGGTTGTGTTTGTGCATTTTAAAATTTTGTTTCTTGATGTTTTAAGTCTCTATTGCTCAGTGAATTGGTGCATCGCTGTGTAAAGGGCAGTTGAACCTGAGGTGGCATCAAAGGTGGATAGAGGCGCCTGTTTGAAAGTGCAGCAAAAAGCTTGTTGCTCGTTTGGCATCATTTTGGAAATCAAGAAGTTGTAGCTTGTTGGGAGGACTAGCAGAAAGCTGTTGAAATTTGAAATCGCAGCTATTGAAAGGAGATCAGGTTTGCATTTCTCTTGCAAACTCTACATTTTGGCTTTGATGGACAAACATTTATCAAACTTTAAAATTTATAAAGTTTGCAATAAATATTTAGGATTTCAAAGCTAAGTTGAAGTGGAGGTGGACCCATCTGAAAAGCAAATTGCTGGAAAAATCATCCCAAATTGGCAACGTGGGGTATTTTTTAGCTATTTAAATAGCTTTGCACTCCCTTTGCCCTTTGCTTGTTGTGAGCAAG